>CM053784.1:209662231-210082231 GCA_028749045.1 Cupressus sempervirens
CTTTAAGTTAGGATGATATATCAACTCTAGATTCTCTGCTTCCTTCCTCTAACACTGTCAACAAGTATGGTAAGCATTTCTCTTATAAGGGTAAGGAAATTATTCCCTCCTCAAAGCATAAAATAATTAAAAAGGTTTTCTCCAATCTGAAGACCAAGGAGGCTACCATCAATAAGGATAGGGAAGCTCTATTAAAAACAAAGGGTATGAATGATTTGAAGGACACTAGCACTAAAGGCATTGATGAAGCCATCATCCTGTCCTTCCATGCTTAGGCTTCAGAGACTGTTGTGACCACTATTATTACAACCTTTTCCCTTGATCATATGTTTGTTGATTCTCCTCATGTCAATAGCAACGTCCCATATTTTCCAAAAAAGGATGACAATGTCCCATATTTTCTTTAAAAAACAAAAAAATAGATCCAATATTGGGATGGAGCTAGACATTTAGGTGTACAATGAAATCAAAAACTCCATGCTTTTGTTTCTTCCTTGCAAGATAAGACCCTAAGTTTACAAGTGAATCTAGTAGAGGAATGAAAGAAGTGGATTGAGTTGGAAGCTCTAGTTGGAGATATCCCAACTAAATTTTAGGAGTACAAAGCCCCCCTTAAGAAGATGCTAAAGGATAGTGAAATTGGAATGTAGGGTGTTACTTCATCCATCCTAGCTACTACTACATCAATTGGGAAAGCCTCTCCAAATGAAGTGATGTCAACTAGCCATGCTTTGAAGTTGGATGGTGATCCAAGTAGGTGCACCAAAAAAATTACCAAGAAAGATGACCTCTAGATCCCTGTGAAGAGCATTCATGATTCTCTCAAAGAGGTCACTTTGTTAGGCTCTTCTATTTATGAAGCCATTAAAGAATTGATTTAAGTTTTTGTATGTTTCTAGTCATTTTATCCCTACTAGTTTAGTTGAATTATTTTGATTGTTGGTCCATGTAAACCAGCTAGACTTGGTTGTTGTTCCTTGTAAAACTAGCCTTCGAATTTTATTTTGGAACTCTAGGTTATTGGTCCCTATAAAACTAGTTCATTTCTTTGTTACTTTTTGTTTGGGGTTTCAAATCCCCTTCAAACCTATTTTTACCTAATCAAAACATATTAATATTAACTATTGTGAATGGATGTTATTATTTTATAAGTTTATGATTCACTTCATTTATACATGAGTTAAATTTGATGGTGATATAATTGTTATCTTAATATTTTCTTATGAAATATAAAGAATATAACAAATTGTTTATCGTTCAAAATAGTTTCTCCTAATTCCAATATATCAATGAAAACTTTGAATACAATATAAATGAGAATAATGGAAATGAAGGTCAAATCTCAATTTAAGTCACACATCCAAAAAAATGTGTGTGTATATGGATGATGTCCAAAAGATGAAGTTGAAAGCAATGAAAGATTATAAGTGTTGAAAAATGACAAAAATGCAACTACTAAAGTCATTTAATTGAATAGATTTCATTTTAGTCTAGATTTTTAACATGTTTAAAAGGGATGAGTGCTACTTATCAAATCTAATTTTAATATAACATACAAGGTTGGCTAAACATCCAAATCTCTTTAAGATTCTCTTTTGTTTTCAATTAAAATTGGAAAAGTTACATAATTAAAATTATAAAATCTATTATTTTTATTATTTAAGTCAACATTCCAATAATGTCAACTTTTATGGTATATAATCAGTCATATAATTACCATTATTTTAAATTCATGAATTAGATGAAGTGCTTTCTTAAAGGCACATATATTTTTAGAAAAAAATTATATTGTCTAATAAAAATATGAATGGTTGACAAGTGATTCTCAATCAAAATAATTGTAATTTAGATTTTTAAATATTTATTTATCAAGTTCATAATTTAGTAATACAGATATAATATTCGTTTTAGTTATTTGTCAATAATTTGATAAAAATAAATCTTATTTATATTCTTCAAAAAGTATAGTTTTGTCATTATATTAATATTATTTAAAAATATAAAAATCAATACTTTGTAACATTAGATTATTTTTAAATTATTTATAAATAATACTTATTATCTAAATTATGTTTATTATTGTAATATTGTATTCATTTAATTGTACAATTTTCAAGTGAGACTTTTTTATCTGTATTTCATGAGTAGTGTTTCACACAATCTCATCTCTCATTAATTGGTGAAAAATGTCTCATTTTATATGTATTTAATATAATACAATAAATCATAGAATGGCTCAGTTATATCTTGTAATCATTTATATATCAATTTAATATTATTTAGTATTATAGAACTAGAATATTTATTTCATTTAATACTTTAATTTGTAATTATTGTAATATAATAGACTATATTAGATTAAACTAAAAGTTTCATATGGATATTGGATATATATTTTATAATATAATTATCTATACAAAACTTATTAGATGGATCAAAGATAGAATGATGAATGAATATCATAATGTATCAACATTCAAGAATATATATTCAAACTAACATCTTCATAGTCATAAATATTGTTGATACCTTTGGTCATGTTTGGACAAGGAGGAAAATACCATCCATAGTTAATGTAGTTAAGCCTACTTTAGTCATATGAGATCCTCCTACCTCATTGATTTGATTATAGACCAAAGCTAATTTATATTTGGGTATACTTTGTTCAATAATTACTATTGATAAACTTGACAAACCACATGATCTCCTCTAGAGATTGTTGATAAACTTAACAAAACACTTGATCTCTTCTAGAGGCCCAAGACATATAAGATCATCCATGTATTTATAGTGCTATTTTGTCTGAAGGATTCCACGAGCTTGGATAATATAGCATATCAATTCTCGGAAAAGCTACTCAACATTACATTCCATGAGGCTACATCATAACAATTAATTTTTTCACCAACAATAATATTACAAATCTTCCTTCAATTCTTAACAAAAAGGCTTGGGACTCTAGCTCTGTTAGAGCTCTTGTTTCCTTAAAACTTTTTTTTAAAACTTTTGTTCTCTTTTGTTGTCTTCAAGCTATGTAGATTTAGCATATTCATAAGGAATACATACTTCTTAAAATGATAAGTTATAAGTATTAACTTTTAAAAAAAAATAGTCCTTTAAATATAAGGAGAAAGTTATTAAAAAAATTGTTGTTCAAATTTTCATATTCATTAAGTTTCTTAGAAGTTGTAATTTTGGTTTCAATTTATCCATAAGAGTTTTTTTTCAGTGCTTTCTACAATAATATTATTATTTTATGGAAGTTTCTTTAAATATTTCTTTTTTCAAATGTGTGTATTCACTTTTTTATTAATTTAAATTTAAATTTAAAGAACAATCTTTTATTTTTTTAAATTTATTAGTATAAAGAGGAAATGTTGATTCAAATTGTATTTTCTTGTTATTTAATAATAAAAAAATATACTAGTGATGAAGGGTGCTCCCCTTAAAAGAATAAACTCATAACAGAAACAAAGAAACAACAACAAATGTGAGAACAAAATATGGACTTCTTATTTGTGCTACAAATGTAGAATTACAAAATTCACAAGTACAAAATGCTAACCCACATGGGCACCTTCATTACAGTGATCTACAAGACTAAGTTGTGAACTACCACCTAGAGCTATCCTAGAAATGTTTGGGCCTTTCTTGAATAGGCAATTTTGTATTGCTCGGGAAGGTTCTAGACATTGAAACTTAATACCTAGGTCCAAATGACCCTAACAATACATTAAGATTTGGCCAAATACATATTTGACAATTATTTTAGATATTTTTAGGTAGCCCAACTTTGGAAGGCCATAACTCTTGAACCATTGCCCTGATTGGCTATTATAACCACTTTTTAGAGATGCTAGCTCCTAATCTATAGGCTTGGAATGGCGGATGCATCCTTCCATTGAGTTTTCGGACCTCATTTAAGCACTATAACACCTCCAACAATAAGCCTAAAGATTTTTCTACAAATCTTTCCACCAAAAATTCACAATAACTTCTCTAATACTTAAGCTTGAGAAATGTGATTTTTATGGTAGACTTATAACTCTAAAATGAACCTTTCTATAGAAAATGAGAGCATTCCAAGCTCATATGAAAAACTTACTAAACATAGCAAGTTCCCATAAATAGTAACCATCCTGTCTACTAGTCCTTATTAAAATAGAAAAGATTGAAAAGAAAATATTTTTGGGTGATGCAAGATTTCTCTTACACCCAAGATACTCCTACATTAGACACCCAGGGTAATTTGAGAAGTGACTTTTTCACATCTTAGGTGTTCAAAGAAAAACCAAGATGGTGAACCTCCTCCCTTGTTAGCCATGATGAATCCTCTATTGGTCGGCCTTTCCATTTGACTAGGCATTCCTCATAAGTTTGTTCCTTGTACTTTTTCCAATATGATTGTCCAGTATCTCCTCAATCTCCTTTGTAACTGAACTGGTTGCTTGAATACTCCACTATGCTTCTACAACTTCATCTCCATCACCTCCTTCATAATACTCTATCAAATCTAAAATGTTAAATACTGGTGAAATATTCAATTCAGCAAGCAACTACACTTCATAAGCATTTCCAGAATCATGCCTTTTCACTATCTTGCACGGTCCAAACTTCTTCATCTTCAACTTATTATATGTCCCCATTGGAAAATGCTCTTTTCTCAAATGAATCGTAACTTCATCTCCAATGTGAAATTCCTTATACCTCCTTTTCACATCTGCCTTGGCTTTATACTATGTATTCATCTTTATGATGTGCTTCCTCACCTCTTCATGAACATTCTTTAAATGTTTACAAATTCTTCTACTTCAGCACTAGTTATCTCTCCTTTATCCAATTGCCTCAATTTAGAAGAATTTTTGGGACTACTCAGGCATATACAATATAGAATGGTGATTTACTAGTACTCTTGTTGAAAAAATTATTATATGCAAATTATGCCTATGTTAAAATCATATCCCATCCTTTTAGCTTGTCTCCAATCAAACATCTCAGCAAGTTTCCCAAACTGTGATTCACAACTTTTGGCTATCCATTAGTCTATGGATGATGTGATGAACTAAACTTCAAATCTTTCTTCAACTTCTTCCATAATTTATGCTAGAAATACCCAACAAATTTGGTATCTCAATCTAAAAATATACTCTTTGTAATACCATGTAGTCTCAGCACTTCTTTAAAAAATAACTCTGCTACATGAACATCATCACTAGTCTTCTTGCAAGGAATAAAATGTGTCATCTTTAAAACTTGTCAACCACAAAAAAAAATAGTATCATGCCCATGCTATATCCTCAGTAATCCAAGAACAAAATCCATGTTGATATCCTCCTATTGGTGTATTTAAAAGGACTAAAACTACTAAGCAACAAAATGCTTAATACCAAAATGATAATACTCATACAATCTAAAGGTTAGCCAATTCTTGTTAACAATTGCATGTGTAAAGCATTTGGACCCAACTTCGACAAAACCAAAGGTGTTTTTCTACTCTTTTGGCTCTGCAAAACTAGGGTGGGTATACCCAGGGATGATTCAAGACTGAAAAAATTGTATGAGGATTATTTTTAGTTTCATTCTGATTCTCATTTCAAAATCCTCAAACACATACATAATTCTTAATAACTTGATAAACACATCCCATATAACAGATATGGCCAAAATTTCTTCTATAAATCTGTAGATGTTCTTAACAATAGTGGCTAACTGAAGCTAAAACATTCCATGTAGACAAGTGTTGGCCTTTGATCTCTGATAGATCAACGGTTACATAAACTTCACCTTTTGAGTAGCATATTGGCTAATAGTGACAAATGATGTTCCTCCACCTATTCCAACTCATCTGACATACATCACGGAGGACATCTCACCATTATTCTTTTAACAATAGGCCCATCTTGTTAGACCCTGCCACTTGTCCAACTTTCACTTCCTCGCATTATTTATCTTTCAAGCATATTCTTCTTGTGGGAAAGCGCTATCCCTTGATTGAGATGAAATCAATGGCTGATGCTTCTTGGTGATAAATAGCATATCTCTGCAGGCAAATCCTCCTATGCATCGTGGGAAAATTAGGACGTGCGCAAAAGTACTGACAAACCTGCAAAAGTTCTTGACAATTTATGATTCACCAAAATTTAGGAATGTAAAGGAAACATGTAACCAAGTTGCACGCTTGCTTTACTTAAAGGCCTTGCATCTTGAAAATGCGAGTATGCGATACTCGTTGATCTGAACAAGATCAACAATTAAAAAGACTTTGTGTCATCAGAGGCAATTGTTAATAGAATGATTAATCAACTTGTATGCTAAGTGCATTCACATAGGATTAAACAAAATATAATGACCTCATGCTTATGCAAGCCCTCCCTTAGGGAAAATGTCATTGAAAACATTTTTTGAAAACAATTTTGAGGGTATTCTAAAGCTAGGGCAATCTGATGACTTTGAAAAACACAAGGAATAAAATCCTAACTTTCAAATTTTCAAGATTTAAATGATTTTTCACAAGATTTTCCTTTAACCTCTACATAGTGAAAAATCAAGCCAATAGTGGCTCTGTCTGGGCATGATAGACTACCTAAGTCTATGCAAGAATTTAGAATCTATGGGAGAGTAGACCACATACTTGGTGCAAAATGACAACTTCTTCAGATAGCACAGAGTAGAAAACAGAAAGAAAAAACCAGACTGCACAGGGATATTTACAAGGATTTACAGAATATACAGAATGTATAAAACACCAAGAAAACCTAACACTATTGTTCATGGAGAAAATAAGTATATTTCAAGAAAAATACCTCTTCAAGAACTGTCCATGAACTGGCAATTCAAGAATATTGTCCAATAAATCTTTGAGTATATAGGAATCCTCACCCCAAGTAGTTTCAATCAAATAAGGGCCTAACCAGATAGGATCAAATTTGCCATGTTTCCCCTTTTCTTCAATTCTGGCATTCCACATTAAGACTAGATCTCCGTCTTCAAACTTCCTACTTACCATTCTTTTATCATAGAGTGTCTTAACTTGTAGTTGCAACTTCTGGTTCTTAAGAGATGCTTCT
Source organism: Cupressus sempervirens (assembly GCA_028749045.1). NCBI lineage: Eukaryota > Viridiplantae > Streptophyta > Pinopsida > Cupressales > Cupressaceae > Cupressus > Cupressus sempervirens. Next base: position 209,669,299 of record CM053784.1, read on the forward strand.
CTTCTGGTTTCTGTCAGTCCTACCAATTCATCCATCCTTTCTTGCATTTCATTTGTAGTATCTTCATCATACAAATGAATGTAATTGTAGAGTCCCATCAAGTTGTTCTGAGGCATTCTAGCTTGAATTCCATATACCATATCAAATGGAGCTACACCAATGGCCTTTTTCACAGTTACCCTGTCAACCCATACTGCTAATTGTAACTTGGAATCCCATGCCTTTTTATTATCATCCAAAGTTCTCTTAATAACCTTCAACAAGCTCTTATTTGTGGATTCAACTTGTGCATTCCCTTGTGGATGATAAGGAGAAGATGATGACCTTGTTATTCCATATTTATCACAAAATTTAATAAATTTCCTCAGACCTAAAGCACATAGCATTATTTGTTACAATTTTCTGAGGACAACCAAATCTAGAGATAATATTATTCAATAAGAAATTATTTACAACACTACTTGTTGCATTTCTTGTGGGGATAGCCTCTACCCACTTTGTAAAGTAATCAGTAGCCACTAGAATCCAAGAGTAGCCAATGCTAGACTTGGGGAAAATTTCTCCTATGAAATCCAAACCCCATTGTTGAAAGGGTGCTTGAACCTCTACTAGATTCAATGGAGTATTACCTGAGAACTTCAATTTTCCAAAAAATCTTTGACAAGGGTCACATTTTCTAACCATAGTCTGAGCATCCTTGAAAAGGAAAGGCCACCAAAATCCAGCCCTCATTACTTTATGTGCAATATTTTTGGCCATATAGTGTCCCCCGCACACTCCAGCATGCATTTCCTTCAAGACCTCTTTTGCCTTTTCTTGATCAACACATTTCAACAATACTCCCTCAAAATTTCTCCACCATAGGTTGCCTTGGACAATTATATACCTGATGGCTTGCAATTTAGTACTCCTCTTTTCATTTTCAGGAAAATGAGGGGGAGCTTCCATGTGTTGTAGATAATATATAACATTGGTGTACCAATCACACTGATCCATGTCACATAAGTCAGCTCTGAGATCATCACTTACCAAATTTATCTGATTTGCCTCTAGATTAGCTTCAACCATGAGTTTGGCCAAACCTTGACATCTTACCAACTTAGTTATTTGTATGTCAATATTGAATTCTTAGATCCTATTGATCCATCTACACCTTCTTCCTGATACTTCCTGCTGAGAAAAAATATCTTTCACTGCAGCACTAGGTACAAAGGAAATGACAGTAGCACCTACTAGGTAGCATCTAAAAGCTTTTACAACCTTTACTAAAGCATATGCCTACTTTTCATTTATCTCATATTTTAATTCAGCCGACTGCAGTGACTTACTGAAAAAGGCAATGGGCTGCTCATATCCTTCTTGATTTTTCTGCAATAAAATTGCAAAATTGCAGCTACAGTGTGAAAAGATGCAAAAGAAAAGATATGCATAGGCTTTGTGTAATCTTGGGTTCTCAGTACTGGAGCATTTTTTATTGCAGTTTTAATATCTTGGAATGCTTGTAAAGGTTCACCATTCCAATCTATAGTGGCTCCCTTCTTGAGCATCTTTGAGATAGGTCTATTGATCTCAGCAAAATTAGTAACAAATCTCCTAAGGAAATTGACTTGACCAAAGAAGGATTGAATTCCTTTTATATTTTTTGGCTTGGGGACTTTATCAATAGTTGCTACTCGTTCAGGGTCTATTTTCATCCTATCCTTAGACACAATATGTCCTAGTAATTTGCCTTCTGTCACCCCAAATGTGCATTTCTTTGGGTTCAAGGACACTCCATATTCCAGAGCTTTGATAAAGATTTTCTCAAGTGTCTACAATGCTCCTCAGCCTTCTTAGAATATGTTGTAAGGTCATCCTAGTATACAACCATAAATTTGTCAATGTAATCATGAAATGCCACATCCATGGCTCTTTGGAAAGTAGCTCCTGCATTAATCAGGCCAAATGGCATCCTTACATATACATATGTTCCCCATGGGGTTGTGAAGGTTGTCTTGAATTGTTCACTTTCCTTTACTAGAACTTGATTATATCCAAAGAAACCATCCATCATTGACATTACCTCAGAACCAGTCACTTGCTGCAACATGGCTTCCATATTAGGCAATCCATAATTGTCTTTTAAAGATGCAATGTTTAAGTTCCTAAAATTGACACACAATATTATATCCCCATTCTTCTTTCTGATAAGGACCAAATTTGAAACCCAGGTAGAATGCCTAATTGGTTTAATTATTCCCCCATCCCTTAGTTTCATCAACTCTTCTTGCATTTTGGGAGCTAAGGTAGGGTTTACTGGTCTTTGTTTCTGTCTAAAAGGTTTTACATTATCTTTTAAGGGTATGACATGATGGAATAGATCTTCCATGTAAGCCTTAAGGTCATCATATGACCATGCAAAAACATGTCTATACTTTCTAAGTAGGTCAATCAATGTTTTTCTGATTTTAACAGGCAGATTTTGGCCAATATAAACCTTTTTGGTGGCTTCATCAATGGCTAGGTTTATCTCTTCTAACTCCTAAGGTTTAAGATCCTTAACTCTAGGTTTTTCTCTGTCCTGGTTATCAAAAATGTTTTCCAAGACCACTAGCCCCTTAGGCACTTTATTGGTTTTCAATTGCATAATCTCTTGGCCAAAAATGGTTTCCTTACCATCTATGGTTTCAACTAGTTCACTACAATCCATTTCCTGACCATGGTACTTATCTTCATTTAGCAAAAAAAAATTAATGTCTTTGTCATCTTCAAAGACTTGCCAGTTTTCAATGTTATCAGGTATAGAAGGCCTATTTTGTACCTCAATCTGAGATATTCCTAAAAATGATATTTCCTTAGGCTTGATTTCTACATTTGCTAACAAATCAGCCATCTTATTTTGAGTTCTATCTCTCCAAGAGATACCAAATGCATCAAAGTATTCTATATGATCCCAAACTGCATTTCTATACTGTTTTAGTCTCCTATTCTTGGATGCATAAGTTTCTTTTATCTGGGAGATGACTAACTTAGAATCCCCTATAACATGTAACTTTTTGATCCTATGATGTGTGGAAACTTTCAATCCTAGCAATAATGCCTCATATTCTGCAATATTATTTGTGCAAGAAAACTTCAGTGTATATGAATATCTGAAAGTATTATTCTCAGAGGAGACAAAAACTACACCTGCCCCTGCACCCTCTTTAGAACTAGCCCCATCAAAGAACATTGTCCATAATTTTGGTGAGTTCTTACAACATTCAACTTCATGTTCAATTATAGTAGGTAAATTCTCAACTTCTTGAATAATCAACTCGGCTCTAAAAGCATTGACCCCAGTATCTAAGAAACAATTGGCATCTTTGTCAATTTCTTCCCCTAAAATGTGATTAACCCTTGGTTCTCTATTTACCCTAATAGCTTTATCCCCAATGTGGAAAGTAGCATAGGTTAAGTCACACTACAGGCTTCCCCCCCATGGTAGCACTCCATTTTCTAGATAATAACATTTCATAGTGTGGAGGTATATCCACCACCAAGACAGACATGGTTAACTCTATGTTAGGATATGCAACTAGTTTGAATGGTAAAGCGCTTATGGTACCTATGACTGGGACTTCTCTAGCATCCATTCCTCTGCATTTTCCCTGCTTCGTATCCACTTTCAATCCTAAGGCTTCCATTACTTTGAAAGGCATTATGGTGTTGGAAGCTCTTGAGTCTATCATACAATTTTTTAGGGTCTTCCCTTTTATGATTAGACTGAGGAAAAAAGGTTCAATATCTTCTATAAATGCCACTAAGGAATCATCTAAAAACATTTGAGGAATCTGGGATATGATACTACTATCCTCTATTACTAATGGGGTTTTTTGGGAAATAGTTTGATCTACAATAGTATTATTGTTTCCTATTCCACCCAACCATGATAAAGCCTTGTTCTTATGCTCTTCAATTCTAAGAAGTTCATAAAAGGGCACTTTTACAGTAATTTGAGATAACATAGATATCATATCAATAGGTTCAACAATAGTGGTTTTTACAAGAGTACTTGGAGTTGGAATCTTTTGAGCAGCAGGCACCACTATTTGCTTGATAGCATCAGGTTCTGATTTCTTTGGTTGCACAACTGGTTTTTTTGCTTCACTTATCTGAAATTGAACCTTCTTCTTTGGTTCCCATTTCTTACCCTTATTGTCCTTGATCTTGGGCACATCTTCATTGACTCTCCTATTTTGATCATTCATCTTATGGGTAATATCTTTGATGAATACACTGGATGGCTTTCCTACATCATTATTTACTATTCTACTTCTCAAATTGTAGTTACTATGGACTCATGAAATAATTTCTACTGTAATTCTATCAATCTCCTCTTTGGAGGGCATTCTTAAGCTTGTGAGACCTACATCAGAAGATGTAATGCACACCTTATCTGTATCATACCCTTCATCATCTGAAAGCACTTCTTGATGATGTAAATGATAAGCAATTCTCTGATTGATAATGTCATTTTTAGGCTCTTCTGAATCAGAATCTATCAAATCATCACACATGCTTACCATATTGCAACTTATATCATCATGGCTTTTCTCTTCACTTTCTTCTTCAAGTTGCACATCTTGACCTTGGGCAAATGACTGAGCAACAGCACAATAATCAGCAGAATGAGGTGACTGACATATAATGCACCATGGTATATTATCATTCATATTTACAATATTCCTTTGCAGGGGATCTAGAGTACCCTTATCCTTCACATTTTGGGTCTGACTGGGAATTGGCTTACCATCTTTCCACTAAGTGGTGTAAGGGTAATTTTGCATTCTAGGTTGCCTATTGAAATTGTTGTTATTCACAGGAGTTCTCTTAGTAATATTTGGCTTATTAAAATTAGTGGGATTCATCTTCTTAAGAAATTCCAAAACCTGGCTTATAGTGGGTTCTTCTGGCTTCTTTCCTATAGGGGTTTTATCAGCCTCCCTTTTATTATTGTTCTTAGGATTGAAAAGCTTTGGATCATCCCTCCTACCCAGTTTGCCAAATGCCTTCCTATTATTCTCTATATTTACTACAATTTTATAGGCATCCCTTAAAGTCTTGGGATCCTTATCCCTCAATTGATAAGCCATTTTGCTATCAAAAGCATTGAAATATGTTGTGAGATAGACATCTTCATTCAATCTCATAACTTGAAATAATCTGTACATACCTTTCTGGAATCTTAGATTGAAATCAAATGTGGACTCATTTGGATTCTTCTTGATGTTGTTGAATTCATTTAACATGAATCTTGCATTAGTGTTGTCTCCATATTGCTCCTTGAATAAGTTCTCCAAGTCATTCCATGAGGTGATACTGTCATCAAGCAACCTCCTAAACCAATCCCTTGCATCTTCAGTTAGTGAATGCACAAAAAATTTCATTACCATATCTTCATGTTCAACCTCATAATCATTCAACATATCAATGAAAATTCTCAGATGTTCTTCACCAATAACAGCATTGTTCCCAGAGAACTTAACCACTTTGTCTCTTAAATCAAACGATATGGGATGTGGAGCACCAGGAATACCAGCAAATGATATTTGTCTATACTTTTCAAGGTATACAGGTTTCTTCTAGAAACCAGGAACATTTGAGGTACTAGCTATATTAGCTTGACTCAGAGGAGCAGCTTGGGATTGTTGAGGTGGGACAAATGGGACTTGGGTGCCAATAGTGGAAGATGAGGCAGGAGCAGATTGGGGTATTCCCTGAGTTGAGATTATTTGACCGCTAGCTGGTGTAGGAATTGCAGGTGGGATAGACAAATTGGACCATGAAGCCAATGCAGAATTAGATTTTACGAATTGTATTTTTCTCCTAGTTTCTATAGCTTGAGCTTCATTTTCAACCTTCTCAAGCTCTTTTGCAAGATCTTCTTTCTCTTTTCTAGCCATCTCCAGATCTAAACTTAATTTTGACATGGAGGGTTGTATGAGTTTTCTTGGTAGAGCTTGAGGTTCATTTATTTGGATTCATATAGCTTTTCCTTTCCCTTTATCTAGAGCTTTTGTAGTGGGCTCTATAGGGTCCACTTGAACAAGTTTATAGGCTTGGACTTGAGCAATGACTAGTTCTTGCCTTTGATTCAGGTATTTTTCTTGTTCTTGAACTTTAGCTCGTAGATTGTCTACATCTCCAAATACATTAGTATGGAGAGCTATGGTATTTTCTTCTAACTTTTTATTCTACTCCTTCAGAGTAGCCATCCTTCTTAGCATAGCATCCCTTTCTATTATGGCATCCAAGGTGGCTTGCTCCTTTTCTTTTTCAAGACGAATGCATTTGGCATCTTCCTCAGCAATCCATTTCTTCAAAACTCTTATCTTAGAATACACTTCTTTAGGATCTGTAGAAGTAGTTTTTGAATCAGTAGGATCGTCTAGATCTATAAGATTTGGTTCCACGTATGGGGCTACTCTGGGATTAAAAGGATTATCAAATGAACTCCTAAATCCTAGCCTAGAGTTCATATCTGCTACAGGATCTAGCCTTGATGAAGCAGTTCCAACTGTGGACACATCTTTGTCCTGAAATACTATCTCATCTGGTAATGGGGTACTGAAAATGCCTCCTAAGAGTCTTGTAGTTTCAGATTCAGAACTAAGTGAAGAAGACTCTCTTCCTAATACTAGTTGATACGGAGAATTGACAGATGCATTGCCTCTGGGTTTCCAGGTGGGATTTGGATCTGTCTTTTTCTTATTTTGGTTCTTCCTACCACCTTGGGGTAGATTAGTATACATTGATACATCAGGATTGGCTCTCATGTAAGCTCTTGTGTTCTTTCTCTTGTCAGCCATATTCACCTTTTGTTAAAATAAGCACTAGCTTCAAAACCTTGACTGAGTCGCCACCCTACTCTCAAGAAAATAAACAATGACACTTAATGCTAACTCAAAGAAAACAACACACAAGTAGGCTCAAAAATATTTGGCACAGATAGATCAATCACTGATGCTGTAAAACTGCAACTCTTGCTTGTTAGATAAGACACTTGGATAAACTGGATACATCAGTGTGTAGCTATGGTACTTGGGCTTTATCTTCTTAAATTCTCAAGGTTTGTCACTAAAAGATTCCCTTAGAACCATGGGAAAAACTTGGACAACCTGACACACATATACACAATAGAACCAAAGAAACTATAGTACTTTCTCATAGATGTGTTGGACAAGTCCCTAGCAGAGTCATCATTTTGTTGGTGTATTTAAAAGGACTAATACTACTAAGAAAAAAAATGCTTAATACCAAAATGACAATACTCATACAATCTAAACGTCAGCCAATTCTTCTTAACAATTACATGTGTAAAGCATTTGCACCCAACTTTGACAAAACCAAAGGAGATTTTCTACTCTTTTGGCTCTGCAAAACCAGGGTGAGTATACCCAGGGATGATTCAAGACTAGGAAAACTATATGAGGATTATTTTTAGTTTCATTCTGATTCTAATTTCAAAATCCTCAAACACATACATAATTCTTAATAACTTGATAAACACATCCCATATAACAAATATGGCCAAAATTTCTTCTATAAATCTACAGATGTTCTTAACAATAGTGGCTAACTGAAGCTAAAATATTCCATGTAGACAAGTGTTGGCCTTTGATCTCTGATAGATCAATGGTTGCATAAACTTCGCCTTTTGAGTAGCATATTGACTAATAGTGACGAATGATGTTCCTCCACCTATTCCAACTCATTGGACATACATCATGGAGGACATCTCACCATTATTCTTTTAACAGTGGGCCCATCTCGTCAGACTATGCCACTTGTCCAACTTTTTCTTCCCCGCATTATTTATCTATTGAGCATATTCTTCTTGCAAGAAAGCGCTAGCCCTTGACTGAGATGAAATCAATGGCTGATGCTTCTTGGTGATAAATGACATATCTTTGTAGGTGAATCCTCCAATGGCATCACGAGAAAATCAAGACGTGTGCAAAAGTACTGGCAAAACTGCAAAAGTTCCTTACAATTTATGATACACTGGAATTTAGGAATGTAAAGGCAACGTGTCACCAAGTCACATGCCCACTTTACTTAAAGGCCTTGCATCTTGAAAATGCAGGTATGTTATACTCGTTGATCTGAACAAGATCAATGATTAAAAAGACTTTGCGTCATCAGAGGTAATTGCTAACAGAATGATTAATCAATTTGTATGCTAAGTGCAATCACATAGGATTAAACAAAATATAATGACCTCATGCTTATGCAAGCCCTCCCTTGGGGAAAATGTCATTGAAAACATTTTTTTGAAAACAATTTTGAGGGTATTCTAAAGCTAGGGCAATCTGATGACTTTGAAAAACACAAGGAATAAAACCCTAACTTTCAAAATTTCAAGATTTAAATGATTTTTCACAAGATTTTCCTTTAACCTCTACATAGTGAAAAATCAAGCCAACACCTCCCATGATTTTTGTGGTACATGTAATGATTGATACAACCCTGTATTCTACTTCAGTCCTTTCATCATCTAACATACTCTACAACTTTGTACAAACTTCTTCACATCTTGATACAACTATACCTAGTAATAATTCTCAGCAACCAAAGCAATGGTCTTATCTCTGCCAAAATGTCTAGCCAATTCTCCACTATGCTTGTCCTTGATGAGATTCTCTCTCATTAAACTTGTAGGAATGCACAATTGGCTTCCTTTGAACAATATACTATCCTAGATCATGAAATCCACCCACTTTGTCCTATCAAGTGTAACAAATTATATACAAGCCTTCCACAGTTCACTAAAATTAGGATTATTTGGATACAAAGTACTGAGTCCCTTGAACCCAAGCACCTCTATCTACATTTTTGATAGAAAAATTTGTCTTTTACTAAGAGCATCTACAACTTTGTTAGACTTCCCACTCTCGTGTTTGAAAATAAATGTATAACTCTACAAAAACTCTTCCCACCTCAAATGCCTTTGGTTCAATTTTCCTTGACTATTTAAATATTACAAAGCTTGATGATTAGTATACAAAAAAAACTCCTTAGGAAGAATATAGTGTCTCCACTTCTTCAATGCTTGAACTATTATTTTCTTTTTGCATAATTTAACTTCTCACTAAAATAAGCAACACATCTAGCTTCTTGGCTCATAATAGCTCCTATTGTAGTACCACTAGCATCATAGTCTACTTGAAACACCTTGTTAAATTTAGGAAGTGTTAAAACAAGTTGCCTAGAAACTTTCTATTTCAATAGATTAAAACTCTTATCTACTCCTATAGTCCACATAAACTCTTTCCTATCCCCTCTAACTATCTCATTCAAGGGTCAACAAATACTACTAAAACCTCTTATGAACTTCCTATAAAAACTAGCCAGTCCATGAAAAGATCTTACCTCTATTACACTCCTTGGAGTAGGCTATCCAAGGATAGCCTTCAATTTCTCTAGGTCCATTTTTAGACCTTTTGTCGAGACTACAAATCATAGGTACACCAAGTCCTTCTTTACAAAATTGTACTTCTTCAATTTTATCAGCAACTTTTATTCCCTCAACTTATCAAACACCTTGCAAATGTGGATCAAATGCTAAACAATGAGAAACTTAACTAGAAACTCCTTCAGTGCCTCATTTATAAGCCTCGTGAAAGTGCTTAGTGTATTGGTGAGCCCAAAAGGCATAACTAACCACTCATATAGTCCTTCCCTTGTCTTGAAAGTAGTCTTCCACTCATCACCTTCTATAATATGAATCTAATGGTACCCACTCTTTAGATCTATCTTTGTGAAATATGCAACTCCACTCAAATAGTCAATAATATCGTCTATCCTCGACAATGGAAATCTGTACTTGATTGTGATCTTGTTGAAAGTGCAAGAATCTATGCACATCCTCCATTCTATATTCTTCTTTGGTGCTAATACTATTGGTATAGCATATGAACTTAGACTCTCTTAAATCAACCCCTTCTATAATAACTCATTAACTTGTCTATTCAACTCTTCACTTTCTACTAGTGACATTCTATGCACTTCCATGTTTGGAAAACTTGCTCCTAGAACCAAATCCATCTAGTGACTGTTCGTCCTCATTGAGGGAAATCCATTAGGTATATTATCCAATACAATATCAAAAAACTCTCCCAACATATCTATAGGTACCTCCTCTACTTCTTCCTTACTATCTTTTTGAATTATAACAAAACACATATGCTCATGCTTCATACCTTTGAGACACTCTTTTCCATCAAAAAAACATATTCTAGCAGCACTACATATCTTTTCTTCTTTATCCTTCAACGACTTCAACTTATGTTTCACTCCATCCTTGGTTAGAGTGTAGGTATTTTCTCACCAATCATGTACAACATGCCTTGCAAACTACCACGTCCTACCCAAAAAAATATAACATATGTCCATAGGTACAAAACCACATAGTACCTCATCATGGTAGCTTCCAATCTTGAACTTCATGGAGCTCTGCTCATGACCATGACCTTGTGTTCATCTTGCACCTAAGAAATGTGGTATAGATGTGGGTGTTTCTATCTCTTTAGCTTCAATTTGGTGACCATCATTTCTAGCACTAGATTTTCATTATTTCCACCATCAATTTTCACATCACAACATTTATCTTCACATCTACACCTTGTAAAGAAATAAGCTCCTTCTTTGATTAGGTTCATTCTCACTGCTCAATAGGACTCTTCTATTAACTAGGACTTCTCCTCTTTTAGAATCTTCAAAATGTGAGAATCTGGCATCTTCATCAACATGTGCAACTCTATCCTAGCCTTCTGTTCTCGATCTATCCTTCCTTGGTGTTGGGTACATTCAAATGCTCTATGCTCTTCTTCTCCACAAAAGCCTCCTCATCTAGATCATTTTCTTCTACCTCTTCCTCTCTAATCTCTATTTGTTTAGATCATAGAAATGATTGAAATTATTTCCCCTTTGGTTCTAACTACTACTTCTAACCTCATCCTTATTCTTTTGATCATCATACGACCTTCATAAGATCGTATGCCAAATCTTCTATCATGACCTCTTTTTCTATCTCCTCAACTTTTAGAGAAAATTGGTATGCCTCCTCAATACTGTTTATTTGAACCAAACTTAGTTTTTCCTGAATGCCTTTCCTTAACCCATAAAGATAACAAGTCACTTTCTCCTTATCAGCTTTTGCATGGCTAGTTCTAATGAGAACTCGGTAGAACTCTTCGTATACTCTTGAATAGATTTTTCTGCTTGCTTCAACCCTTACATTTTCTTCAAAAGATTAAGCTCATAATCCATAGGAAGGAATTATCACTTTATTTTAGCTACCATACATTCCCATCTAGTGATTTTGTCCTTTCCCTTTCTATTTTTCTCCAATTAAAACTCCTACCACAAGATCTTTGCATGTCGCTTTAGTTTTTCCTTCACAAACTTGACCCTATCAAGATCATCAATATCTTCATACTCAAAGTACTCCTCTAGTTCATTTTTCCAATTGATTGGCTCCTTTGGGTTAAGATTTTCCAAAAATGTGGGAACTTCAAACTTAGGTCTTTTTCCAATCTTGGAGATGGCCCTAAAAATCCTTTCTTCCTCTAGGTTTAGAATTTCCACTGCTTTAGCATTTTTGTCTACTTCATTCTCATCCTCACTTTCATCTCTTATAGGAAGATTTTTTCCTCTATATATTTGTTCTTTTAATTCTTGCATGTCTTTGAAGGGCTCTAAAACCCTTAGGTGTAATACCTATAGCTCTTCTACCATTCTCTTATCGTGTAGGTATTTTCATGCTTCTACTAAAACTCTAGTGCAAACTACCTCACAATTGGTGATCTATCTTTATGCTTAGCCCAAACCATGGTCCTTGTGCAAACTACTTCAATGTCAGCAATCTACCCACACACACAGGAACTCTAGCTCTAATACCACTTGATGAAGGATGTTCCCCTTCAAACCATAAACTCATTATAGAAACAAAGAAACAAGAACAAATGTGAGAACAAATTATGGACTTCTTATTTGTGCCACAAATGCAGAATTACAGAATTCACAAATACAAAATGCTAACCCATATGGATGCCTTCATTATAGTAATCTACAAGACTAAGCTATGAACTACGACCCATAGTTTTCCTAAGCAATGTTTGGGCCTTTCTTAAATAGGAAATTTGATGTCGTTCGAGAAGGTTCTAGGCATTGAAACTTGATACCTAGGGCCGATAGACCCTAACAATAGATAAAGTGTCACCCAAAGACATATTTGACAATTATTTTAGATATTTTGGGTCGCCCAAATTTGGAAGACCATAACTCTCAAACTCTTGCTCCAATTAGCTATTATAACCACTTTTCATAAATGTCGGCTCCTAGTCTATCAGCTCAAATTGTTTCAAGTGCCCTTCCATTGAGTTTTTGGACCTTATAAGGCCTTCAACAATAAGCCTGAAGATTTTTCTACAAATTTTTCCACCAAAAATCCATAATAACTTCTCTGATACTTAAGCTTCAGCAATGAGATTTTTATGGTAGAAGTATAACTATAAAATGAACCTTTGTATAGAAAATGAGAAGATTCTAAGCTAACATGACAAACTTACTAAAAATAGTAAGTTCCCATAAATAGTAACCACCCTATCTACAAGTCCTTATTAAAATAGAAAATACTAGAAAGAAAATAGTTTTGGGTGATGCAAGATTGCTCTTACACCTAGGATGCTCTTACATCAACTTTTGTGTGTGTGTTTGCATGTGTGTGTGTGTGTGTGTGTGTGCACGCGCGTGCATGTGTGTATGTGTGTGTGTGTGTGTGTGTGTGTGTGTGCATGCGTACGTGCGTGCGTGCGTGCGCGCGTGTGTGTGTGTGTGTGTGTGTGTGTGTGTGTGTGTGTGTGTGTGTGTGTGTCTTTAAGCTACCTACTATCTTCAAGCTACCTAAATTTAGCATGCTCATAAAGAATAATTACTTTTTAAAAAGATAATTATTAACTTAGAAATTATAAGTCCTTTAGATATAAGGAGAAAGTTATTAAAAAAAATATTGTTCAAATTTTGATATTCATTAAGTTTCTTAGAAGTTGTAATTTTAGTGTTAGTTTATCCATAAGAGTTTTTTAGAAGTTAACAATATTAATTTATGAAATATTCTATAAATACTTCTTTTCCAAATGTGTTTATTCACTTTTTTATAATTTAAATTTAAAGAGAAAAGCTTTATTTTTTTAATTTATTATCATATAGAGGAAATATTGATTCAAATTGTATTTTCTTGTTATTTAATTGATATAGATATAGAGATATAGTTGGGGTTGGCTCGTGGCTATCCTCATGTCCCTAGAATCCCCTCATGCATGCACACTGGCATTATGGTAGTAGGGTGATATATGGCCCCTACTATTCTAAGGCCATAGAATCATTATAGGGCCTTGTCTACCCTGAAAGGGCATGCCCCACTTGTCAGCTTGTAATCTTCATTCATGAAACCCTACCTACCCTATAATGGTTGTTCTATGGCAGCAATAGATAGTCAAAAAGGGCCCCTTTGTAGTGCCTCTCCCATTTGACTTCTATAAGTCATCCTGATCGATGCAACCTTGTTGATCTCTCCTCAAGATGGGATCATGATTGTGACCATGAGTGGTCTACACCATAGAGGTGATTTGATGTATGTTTCTGTATCAGTTTTCTTGATTATGCTTTGACTAATTTATGAGATTATGTTATGATTTATGGTTCATTAAGGTTTGTGCCAGTGCTTACCAAGATTGATGTGGTAACATGAGGTTGTTCCATAATTACCTTGAGATGTGTGCAGAGATTGCACTATGTACTATTACCATGCTACACTAGACTAGGTTCCTATAGTAGTGGTTAGTCATGTTTATGACTATGGTTGTTTATGTGTTTTAAATGCCTTTTTAATGTAGAGTAATTAAGCTTTATCAAATGCTTAAATGATTGTAAATGGATTTTCCATGTTGGATTATTGGGTTATAAAATATTTTTGGGTGATGCAAGATTGCTATTACACCTAGGATGCACTTACATCAACTTTTGTGTGTGTGTTTACATGTGTGTGTGTGTGTGTGTGTGTGTGTGTGTGTGTGTGTGTGTGTGTGTGTGTGTGTGTGTGTGTGTGTGTTCAAGCTACCTACATTTAGCATGCTCATAAAGAATAATTACTTTTTAAAAAGATAATTATTAACTTAGAAATTATTAGTCCTTTAGATATAAGGAGAAAGTTATTAAAAAAAATATTGTTCAAATTTTGATATTCATTAAGTTTCTTAGAAGTTGTAATTTTAGTGTTAGTTTATCCATAAGAGTTTTTTATAAGTGTTTTTTTACAATAACAATATTAATTTATGAAATATTCTATAAATACTTCTTTTTAAAAATGTGTTTATTCACTTTTTTATAATTTAAATTTAAAGAGCAACGCTTTATTTTTTTAATTTATTATCATATAGCGGAAATATTCATTCAAATTGTATTTTCTTGTTATTTAATGATTTTTTGTATATTATTGTCTATATATATATATATATATATATTAGAGAGAGAGAGAGAGAGAGAGAGAGAGAGAGAGAGAGAGAGAGAGAGAGAGATTGATATTGATATAGATATAGAGATATAGTTGGGGCATGTCCCTAGAATCCCTTCATGCATGCACACTGGCATTATGGTAGCAAGGTGATATATGGCCCCTAATATTCTAAGGCCATAGAACCATTATAGGGCCTTGTCTACCTTGAAAGGGCATGCCCTACTCGTCAGCTTGTAATCTTCATTCATGAAACCCTGCCTACCCTATAATGGTTGTTCTATGGCAGCAATAGATAGTCAAAAAGGGCCCCTTTGTAGTGCCTCTCCCATTTGACTTCTATAAGTCATCTTGATCGATGCAACCTTGTTGATCTCTCCTCAAGATGGGATCATGATTGTGACCATGAGTGGTCTACACCATAGAGGTGATTTGATGTATGTTTCTGTATCAATTTCCTTGATTATGCTTTGACTAATTTATGAGATTATGTTATAATTTATGGTTCATTGATGTTTGTGCCAGTGCTTACCAGGATCGATGTGGTAACATGAGGTTGTTCCATGATTACCTTGAGATGTGTACAGAGATTGCACTATGTACTATTACCATGCTACACTGGACTAGGTTCCTATAGTAGTGGTTGGTCATGTTTATAACTATGGTTGTTGATGTTTTTTAAATGCATTTTTAATGTAGAGTAATCAAGCTTTATTAAATGCTTAAATGATTGTAAATGGATTGTCCATGTTGGATTATTGGGTTATGTGCTGCAGACATTTACCTTGTTATATTTTGATCTGAGAGATATTTGTTACTCATGTTATGTTTACATTTGAGATGACCTGAGGGTTAGATGTTATACTTCGATTTCAGTATCATAGATGTTAGACTACTATGTTGTTCAGTTAATCATATTGCATGATGATGCCATTTTGAGATGAAAGTGTGTTTTATGATGACATATGATTATTTGATATTTGCACGTATCTTTGATTATGTTATATGACGGATTTAATGCTATGGTTATTTACTTCATTCCTATGTTGTTATTCTTTATGCGAACATGAGTGATGTAAATAGATTATTTTAATATAATTAAATAAATGGTTAAATTAGGTGATTTAATGCATTTATTGCTTTGGCTATGTTATTATATGCAATTGCATTTGATCGTGTTATTTAGTGTGCAAGATTTATATCCCTGGTAGTGGCACATGGAGTTAGTGATTCAACCATTCATATTTTACCAATGTCATCCTTATATGGTCGACATATCCTTAATTAAATGTTTAATTTAAACCTTTCGATGATTATTAAATCCGAACTCATTTGCATTATGTGATTAGACCAATGAGTGTGTCTGTGCATTTAGAGTTTTGCATTGTCACGAAAGTTGTTTAAGAAATTTCTATGTTTTGGGGTTTTTGGGCTTTTTTATTGATTTATTTTAATTTTTGGCAGCTTTTCCATAGATGGATTCCTATTTATAGGAATAGCCTATTTTCATTTGGGTCGATTCAAGGTTTAACTAGGTTGGCTAGTTATTTGCCCTAATCGTTTATTCACTTGAAAAGTGAATAAATATCCAAAAAGGAATTTAATTCCTCACTTCTCACTATTGGAATTAGAAAGTTGGAGAGTAAAACCCAAAATCCTCTTCATGACGATTTACTATTTTGTTCGTTGTGGGAGCTACGGGCATGGGATCATCACAAGGTTGAGCTCATTGGATCTAGCTTGGGGAAACCTTGGATAGCTATGATTTTCAACTATTCTGTGGGCTATTTATTTTATGGTCCAGATTCTCATTTTGCCCTCTTGGTTGTGAGGTAGGGCTTTCCTATTTTATGGTTTCTACTCTATTTCTACTTCTATTTTTGGTATCCATTTGTTTGGAGGCTGAGAACTAGTGTTCCCCTCCACTTCTATATGCTAGTTCTACCCGGTTGGACAAGTACGCACATTTCCTTGTTTTTCAAGATGAGGGTTTGGGGTTTTACACCATTATGCTGGCCATTTTTGCATACGGTGTTCGAACTTGATTATTTTTGGATTTTTGGGGTTTTTGTACCCAAAGGCCAAATGGGTTTTAATTTTGAAGTTTTTTCAAATTTGGGGTTTTTACCTCATTTTGTGTGATGTCATGTTTTCTTGAGTTTTCTTTGCACAAGGTGGGTTGTGGACCTGGATGATATGTTTGGATATCAGTGAGCCCACTATTTCACTTTGATGTTGTATTGGGATGCATGTCGCACTTATACTCTCAACTTTGTCTTTGGTTCAGTGATTTTTATACCTAGTGTTATTGTTTCTTTTAGACCTTCGCTTTTGTTTCGTGGATACTAGGATTCATGTAGAATCCATACTCCGAGATTGAGGCCGGTTGAGTGAGTTCATGATGTTTGGTCTTTTTGCATCATTGGGATTTGTATAGAATTCCATACAGTTGGATTGAGGTTGGTAGAGTGATTTCATGATGTATGGTTTTATTTGGCTTTGGGATTCGTTAGAATACTTCCTCCTGAGTTGCTTTTGGTTGGGTATTTTGTCTTGTATTATGTTCTCATCCTATCCTTGTGTTTTGATCTTCATGATGGTGGTGTGCCACACATGAATACGTGTGTGTACATTTTTTGGGTGACTTGTGAGGCTCGATCTTCTTAGGTACTTCCAAAAGTTATGATCATTGGGGGTTGGGATGGGAGTATGCATGCCCACGGGCACTTCTCAAAAGATGAGCATGGGTAGGGAAGGGTAGCATCTAGAGGGGGATTCTATCTTGCACCTTAGCATTTATGGTGCCAGAGGTTGACGGAGGATAGGAAGTTTTAAGTAAATGATAACTAAATTAAATGTGTGAGTGTTAATAAAATTTAAGATAATAAAATGTGTGAGCACCTGATTAAGTTCGAGGACACAATGTGTGAGCACCCATTTAAGTTTGAGGATACACAATCTAAGCCTGGGCTTGTTCATGCCAAGTGACTCTCCATGATGTCAGCCCCTACTTAGTAACCTATTCAGTATCTGACCAGGACCTTTACTCCTTGCATTGTCTTAGGTTCTTGGTTAGAGCCATCATACTATCTAGCATGAGTGTTAGCCATGGATGTTGTTTTTGTGTGTTTGTAGTTGGATCTTTATCTCTATCAACATGGTAGGTGTGGACCTACCAGTGCCACATGGTTGGGAGGCATTGCTACCTTCACCACTGCTAGGGACTGGTGTATAGAGTCAATCTTTTATCCTAGTGTGACCATTGCTGGATGTTTTCACTTAGTACTTCAGGTTCTAGAGTATGATTTCTTGTGATTTATGTTATCATATTTAGATGATGTTAGTTTATTTGATGCATTCCTATATTTTAATGTTTAGCATATGACTAGATGATGTGAATTGTTGTATTGGATTATCTTATGCTTTTCTACTAGCATGTTAGATTTCTTTATGCTTATATTGTAGCATGTTTTAGTAGTGGCGTCTCTATTATAATAGTACTGATGATTTGATCGATGGCTTGGGATATTATGTGTGGGGGATGGCTAGGATCCACGATGGTCTTATGATGCTATTTATGGTTAGGAGAAACCACGTACTT
Organism: Cupressus sempervirens; assembly: GCA_028749045.1. Taxonomy (NCBI): domain Eukaryota; kingdom Viridiplantae; phylum Streptophyta; class Pinopsida; order Cupressales; family Cupressaceae; genus Cupressus; species Cupressus sempervirens. Next base: position 209,687,436 of record CM053784.1, read on the forward strand.
AGTTTGGTTGTTCAATTATTGCGATGTTATTTCTATACATTGCGATGTTACTTCTATTCACTGCAATGTTGCATTCAGTATGTTATTTATTGCTTTGGTTAGATATTCTTCTCTCTTGTTTTTTATGCTCTTGAGTATTCATTCCTTGATTTATGTGGATCTGGTACTCCCCAATGTGGAGGTTTTCATGTTTTTATGCTTTTTAGTCTTGTTTTCTTGTCATGCTAATGTGTTTTCTTGCATGGAAAGGTAGTTCTATGCTTGAAGTCATGCAAGTCCTCATGCAAGAATGCAAGTCCTCGCATGAGAGTGCAAGTCCTCGCGCAATGTGTTGTGGATCTTCGTGTGAAGCCATGCACTTTCTTGCACAAAGTGTTGCAAGGTCTCATGCAAAATTCAAGACCAGTGCACTTTCTCACACAAGAAATAGGGGGTAGTTAGGCTTGGCTAAAGAAGTTTTGAAAGTTGGTTTTGAACACTCTTTTGGATTTTACACCATTCCAATTCAAAATAGTCTTTCTAGGGGGTTTAAAATATATCATTTAAGTATAAGTTTACGTATATTTAACTCATCAACTTATACTTAAGATATATTTTAATATATGAGAAAAATATTTTGAGATAGATTTTAGACCTCTTCGAGATAAGATAAAGATTCTAGGAAATTTTAGGGCTTTAGAAATCCAAACTTAGCCAATTTTTAGGGCTTCAAGATGTCAAACTTAGCCAAATTTCAAGATTCTACATTTTCCCAAACTTGGTGTTTTGTTGATGAGTGGTCATTTTTTTGAGGCCTCATCATGTGTGTGGTCATTGTTGGCTTTTGTTTGTGTGTGTTAGTTTGGTAGTGGCATTCGGAGATTCATTGGTTGCTGGGATTGTGGTGAAGTCTTTTGTTGTGATCTTTGTGATCCCTATATGATGTTGTCATGTGCACTCATACTTGTATAAAAAAAAAATTTGGCTTGCATTTCATCCTTGTTTTCAAGGATCTCTCGGCAAGGCATTACATTTAGTATCAGAGCCCATGTTCAAACATTGGGATCTCTAAGTATATGTTGCCCATGTGGTTGTTGCTATGTTGGTTGAGTGTAAGTGTCTTGGTGAGAACTAGTGATCTTTGTTACTTTGGTATCTACTTGTGATGGGCTTTCTTGTCTAGTAGATGCAACTAGATTAGTATGAGGAGAAGGAAGTGAGTCTTCCCTTGTTTTGTAGACATAATCGATGTGCCTTGTTGGTTGGTTGTGTGTGTGTGACCCTAGTGGATGGAACCACTGATTGGTGTCCATGTGTTGGCTTTGAGTGCCTCTTTGTTTCTCCTTTTGGAGAAAGGTGCCTTGTTTCCCTATTTTCTCCTTATTGTAAGTAAATAGATGAATCTTATTTGTGATTCTTAATTTTTTTGTTATAGTAATAAAATAGTTGCTTTCATTAAGAAATAAGTGCTTATTATGAATCATTGCAAAGGAGTAGGTTTGCATTATATCCTTGGGTTAATGACTTAAGTCCCCAATTTGATTGCTTTATTAGCTTGTGGAAAATTGTATTAGTTTGATGGATATCTAAATATTGCATTGCATGGAAAAATAATTAAGAAAATTATTGGTGTCTACATATGCATGAGATTACTAATGGTTTACTACTTGATGTGTGTCAGTGTGTTCTCTAATGTTGCTAGGATGATGTATTCCTTAGCATCGTATGGTGATTTATCCCTCTTGTGTGACTATCCTTGTCATCACCTGTGACATGATTTGATTGATGCCTTATTTTATTTGGTTGGAGGTACTTTCCTCATGTTGTTGGCTAGCATTGGTTTTCAGTACTTTCCTCTCTTGGAGTAGTCATCAAACTTTCTCTATCACTCTCTTTGTGAGAGTTGTCATATTTGACTTATCGTTGAAATGAGCTGCTTTTAATATTTACTATTGGAATTGAAAATTCCCCCATTTGGGCTTTTTGATTATGTTTCATGATGACTATTCTAAAAGTGTTTTAACTACTGCCCAGTTGTGTTTTGTGACTCTACCATGTTCATCTTGAACCTCTAGTAGTATGTATAAGGGATAATATCATGGAGAACATGCTAGTGTTTCCTTGATATATTTAAAGTTGTTAATGTAATTGGATGGTTTAAATGGTGATTAAACTTAATGTTATTTTTGAAAGATATGTACTTGTTTTATGGTGACTCTTGAACCCTTGCTTTAAAACCCTTTCAATTTCATTTTGCATTAGTTCTTATGTTATGTTTAATTAATAAAATTATGAAAGAAAATTAATGATGGTTTTAGTGTTTGAACTACCTTCCATTTCATGTCTTATGTTGTTTTAGGCATGTGTGTTCTTGAGTGGATTTGGACGTTTTGTCTGTCGCTTGTCTTGGTGGCCAAGACTATTTTGTTTTCTTTTATGGATTTGTTTTGAATGGTGACTCTGATCATAGATCTTAGGACTCTCTTAGCTTCTTCATGTTGTAGTCCTTGTTAATACCTTTCCGTTGCTTTGTTAGATTCAATCCATTTGCAAATGTGAAAGTTATGGACTCCAAAGTAAAGGCAATTTTTGTGTTGATCTGAGATTTTGTGTGAGAAACTGGTGGTCATGCACTTTCTCACTTGCTTCATTGCACTTTCTTGCCTAGTTGGCTGAGAAACTTCACATGAGATTGTGCTTATGCTTAGTTTTACCTAGGGAACAAGAAGTAACTCTTTCACACTTCTAGAGTTGCCGATCAATGTTTCGAGTACCTTTTTCGAGTAGAGGCCAATTCAATCATGACATATCATATTTATGGCCATTGGAGGAGTTTAAATCTTCATGTTATTCTTAATGGAAGATTTATCTAGTCTTCATAATCTACTAGGTACTTTTTGGAATTTTTGGTTGGGTTTTTGTGTTTCCTATTGCACCGACCCACCCTTGTGAGGTGAAGTGTGGTTTGTGAGCTTTCCTTGTTTGAGGATGATGTTGCCTTATCATTTGGGAGTGACTTAGTTCTTTGATGAGTCTAGATTCTCCTTTTTTTTGGATTTTGACTAGGGTGCATCTCCGTATCCTTTTCTCTCTTGTGAGAGTAGGCTAGTGTGGTTATGCCACTAGCTTAGTTAGTATTTTTTGATGAGTATGTTGATGGTTGGTGGAATTGTGAGTTCCCTAACATGTCATGGACTAATTTAGTGTAGAGGTTGAGAGAGACTCCCTCTTAGTCCTAATACTCTATATTTTATTTCTCCCTAAGCTTGTTTCTTTAGGGGATTGTCTCAGTCAAAGTTTTCTCATTGACCATTGACTTGAGGCTGGAGATTGAGTTTTGCAATAGCTTGGGTGTGGTTTTCCTAGCATGGTGCTGAAGGGACATGGTATTGTTGACACATGCTACCATCTTATGAGTTGGTATGTAGACATTACCTCATTGTGTCCACTGACAAAAGTCTTTGAACCTTGTGGAAAGGTGATATCTTGTCTAGTTGGGTTGTGTAACCCTAGTTTCCAATGGTAGTTGAGCTTTCTACCTTGGAGAGGTGTTGTGCTCCTACGCTTGGTAGTTAGTGGTGGTGAGTATCCTTTGGTGTGCACTTTTTTTGTAAACTATCATTCTATTTGTTCTAAGGGTGAGTTTACATGGATTCTAGAATGCTCATGTGTGACATGATGGTATTCTTAGGAATTTTGGGATGGTTATTCCCCATGATTCCAACTCTTGTTGGAAGTGTGTCTTGTTTTGAAGTTGTTTGTGGTCATGTGGTAGGTGCATGTTTAGTTGGGGTACCTGTTGAAAAGGTAGAGTGGCTTGTTCCTTACCTTGTATTGTTAACCTATTTGGGGGTTGACGTGATGGTTTGAGAATGTTGGAGTGATCTAGTTTGTCTTGTGGAGAGTTTTTTGAGGCATTCTTGTTGCTCGGTTTTGATTTTGCTCTTGGTGTGTTTTGGTTTCTATTCTCGGATTGCAGGCTTCTAGGAGTAAGCCTAGTCTTTGGAGGGATGATGTAGTGCCTCTCCCATTTGACTTCTGTAAGTCATCCTAATGGATGCAACCTTGTTGATCTCTCCTTGAGATAAGATCATGATTATGACCATGAGTGGTCTACACCGTAGAGGTGATTTGATGTATGTTTCTATATCAGTTGCCTTGATTATGCTTTGACTGATTTATAAGATTATGTTATGATTTATGGTTCATTGAGGTTTGTGATAGTGCTTACCAAGATTGATGTGGTAACATGAGGTTGTGCCATGATTACCTTGAGATGTGTGCAGAGATTGCACTATGTACTATTACCATGCTACACTGGACTAGGTTCCTGTAGCAGTGGTTAGTCATGTTTATGACTATGGTTTTTTATGTGTTTTAAATGCCTTTTTAATGTAGAGTAACCAACCTTTATTAAATACTTAAATGATTAGAAATGTATTGTCCATGTTGGATTATTGGGTTATGTGTTGCAGACATTTACCTTGTTATATTTTGATCTAAGAGATATTTGTTACTCATGTTATGTTTACATTTAAGATGACTCGAGGGTTAGATGTTATACTTCAATTTCAGTATCATAGATGTTAGACTACTATGTTGTTCAGTTAATCATATTACATGATGATGCCATTTTGAGATGATAGTGTGTTTTATGACGATATTTGATTATTCAATATTTGGACATATCTCTGATTATGTTATGTGATGGATTTAATGCTATGGTTATTTACTTCATTCCTGCATTGTTATGCTTTATGTGAATGTGAGTGATGTAAATAGATTATTTTAATATAATTAAATAAATGGTTGAATTAGGTGATTTAATGCATTTATTGCTTTGGCTATGTTATTATATGCAATTGCACTTGATATTGTTGTTTAGTGTGTAGGATTTATATCCCTAGCAGTAGCACATGGAGTTAGTGATTCAACCATTCATATTTTACGAATGTCATCCTTATATGGTCGACGTATCCTTAATTAAATGTTTAATTTAAACCTTTTGATGATTATTAAATTCGAACTCATTTGCATTATGTGATTAGACTAGTGAGTGTGTTTGTGCATTTAGAGTTTTGCATTGTCATGAAAGTTGGTTAGGAAATTTTTGTGTTTTGGGGTTTTTGGGCTCTTTTATTGATTTATTTTAGATTCTAGCAGCTTTGTCATAGATGAATTCCTATTTATAAGAATAGCCTATTTTTGTTTGGGTCAATTTAGGGTTTAACTAGGTTGGCTAGTTATTTGCCCTAATCATTTATTCACTTGAAAAGTGAATAAATATCTAAAAAGGAATTTAATTGCTCACTTCTCACTTTTGGAATTAGAAAGTCAGAGAGTAAAACCCAAAATCCTCTTCATAAGGATTTACTATTTTATTCGGGAGCTACAAGCATGGGATTGTCACGAGGTTGAGCTCATTGGATCCAGCTCAGGGAAACCTTGGATTGTAGCAATTTTTAGCTACTTTTGCAGGCTATTTATTTTATGGTCTAGATTCTCATTTTGCCCTTTTGGCTGTGAGGTAGGACTTTCCTATTTTATGGTTTCTGCTCTGTTTCAAATTTTATTTTTTTAGCAATTTGTTTGGAGGCTGAGAACTAGTGTTCCCCTCCATTTTTGTATGCTAGTTCTACTCGGTTGGGTGGGTACAAACATTTTCTTGTTTTTTGAGATGAGAGTTTGGGGTTTTACACTGTTATGCTGGCCATTTTTGCATACAGTGTCCAAACTTGATTATTTTTGGATTTTTGGGGTTTTTGTACCCAAAGACCAAATGTGTTTTAATTTCAAATTTTTTTCAAATTTGGGTTTTTACCTTGTTTTGTGTGCTACCCTATTTTCTCAGGTTTGGTCTTGTTGCATCATTGGGATTTGTGTAGAATTCCATACTCTCAGATTGAGGCCAGTAGAGTGATTTTATAATGTATGGTTTTATTTGGCTTTGGGATTCGTGTAGAATCCTTCCTCCCGAGTTGCTTTCAATTGGGTATTTTGTCTTGCATTGTGTTCTCATCCTATCCTTGTGTTTTGATCTTCGTGATGGCGGTGCACCACACAAAAGTACATGCACATACATTTTTCGAGTGACTTGTGAGGCCTGATCTTCCATGGTACTTTCAAAAGTTATGATCATTGGGGGTTGGGATTGGAGTATGCATCCCCGCGGGCACTTGTTGTAGGATAAGCATGGGTAGGGTAGAGTAGCATCTGGGGGGGTGGCTTCTATCTCGTAGCTCAACATTTATGGTGTTGGAGGTTGATGGCGGATAGGAAGTTTTAAGTAAGTGATAACTAAATTAAATGTGTGAGTGTTAATAAAATTTAAGATAATAAAATGTGTGAGCACCCGATTAAGTTCGATGGCACAATGTGTGAGCACCCATTTAATTTTGAGGACACACAATCTAAGCTTGGCCTTGTTCATGCCAAGTGACTCCCCATGATGTTAGCCCCTACTTAGTAGCCTATTGAGTGTCTGACCAGGACCTTTACTCCTTGCATTTGTAATACTCAAAAATTGGCTCATTGCCATGATACCAATTTTGGTCTATTTCTAATCAATCCTAAAGTCCTATTCCATTAGGAAAATTCATATTCGTCTACTTGCTACTTGACTTAATTGTCAGCTACAGAAAACCCTAATCTACATTCATCATGCTTATTATTTAATTCCTATAGTATTTACTCATATTAGTCACATTAAACCTATTGATTAATATTTAATTTAATTACTAAGTATTTATACTCTAATTAAATTAAATTATATCTTAAGGCTAATGTACTATGGAATTAAATTTATTTAATTTAATAAATGTGCCTATTTTAATTAATTAAACAAAATTATTTAATTAAATGGAGAACTTACTTCTAATTAATTAAACAAAATTATTTAATTAAATGGGAAGCCATTCCTAATTAATTAAATGAAATTATTTAATTAAATAAGAAAAGTGTCTCCAATTAATTAAATAAAATTATTTAATTAAATAGAAAAGGTAATTATTAGAGTATATCTCATTTTATTAAATTAAATATCTCACCAAAATCTCTCTTTAGTTCAAAAAGGGAAATTCCCAGTTCACTGTTGATCAAAAAGGAATTAAATCAGTTAACTCCTTATTCTACTCAAATTAAATCATTTAACTCCCTTTAATTTGGGAATCTTCCTTTATGACTGAACTTCACCTTTAATCCTGACCATTGATTAAAATTGATCTCAACCATTGATGGATTCCAGGAAAGTCTATTTAAGAGACCCTCATCTCTTCATTTTGGGAGAGGATGAATTAGAATTTTCATTGAATTGCTGTTGAAATTCATACTCACATTTGCTCACATTTTTACATACATCTTACATTCTTAGTTTAAATTCATTTAGCTTAATATGCATGGGTTAATCTAGTTTTGTTTCCATTGTTCCTAGATTAGAATGCATTTCTCATTCTAGATTAATCTGCACAATCATATAGATTAATTTCATTTCTTAAATCCTTCATTCTTAGAGGGTCTGGTTGCTTAACACCTCAAATCTAAGGATATCTAACAAGCAATTCCCTTTAGATAGAAGGCAACAGGTCGCCTTGCCAGCTGATTTTTAGATGAACAATTCAATGTTCATTCCAGGATGAATCCACATACAATGATCATGTTTAAGTGTGTGTGTTGGCATAGGCCACATATTCACACATACATTTCTGGCACCCACTGTGGGGTAGGGAAAATCAATTTTTCTAGCCTCTTTCTGCATTTTTTTAATCATTTTTTTGTTCTCTTTCTGTACTATTCCATATAGATTCGAGAATCTTCGCGTGAAACTATTCATTTTCACATGAGGATCCAAAATCTTTGCGCGAAGATTCTTTCCGTATCATGCGAGAAATTACCAGAGTGCGCAAAACTTCGCATGACACCTGTTTCTTTGTGCGGGCCAAATATAATTTTGCGTGGGTTGTAAAACTTCACACGAACTGTCAAGAATTTTGTGCGAGACACTTTTGACAGATGTTATTTTTTGCATTGATTTTCGTGTTTTCTAGTTTTTCTACTAATTGCTCACTATTTATGATTTTTTTGTGTTTTCTAATTTTTTGGAGCAGCATAATAGTAGTTTGCTAGATAATTGGAAAAGCATGATAAAGTTGTTAAAAATAGGTAAAATATCTACTAAGCATGTTACGAGGATTACCAGGTAATTCTCTTTGACTGATAACACTACATTTGGAGCTAAAATGAACATCTCTTGTGTCAAGCTTGTGTGTATTTCCTTCCATGTTCTCATTTTACAAAACATGCATAATTTGATACTAGGTTGTGATCTCTATTAGTTTCATCTAGTAGGCTTGGTTACTAGTGATAGATCTAATTAGCTATCTTGGGTTATTGGACTTGCTAATCCGTCGGCCCCTCATTTTACCCTGTGGTCGCAAGACCAGCACCACATTAAAGGGGAGGGGTCTACAGGAAAGAAGTGTTAAATGCTCCACTAGGAAACCCTTTTGTGCTTTTTAGAACTCACTTTTTTCTGAGTTGTGGACTCATTTTGGCTTGTGTGAGGGGTTAAACGTTCCACAGCTTTGGACTCACCTCACATTAGTTAAAGTGTTAAGTGTACCACCTTGTGCTCTTTGATTGCTTTTGGATAGATTTTCTTTCAAAAATTAACATCTCCACACACATAGTAATTAGACCTCCATGAACACTATTCGTGAATCTTGAGAGAGTGGGTTCCTAGTGAAACTCCTCTCTACGATAGATTCTTTGTAGGTGGAGAGGATACTTTGAGCATCTCGTAGATAGATGAATCTTCAACTTGTTGATTGAGACATCCTTTCTCCAGAGAGGTTGATAGATCATTAGGAGTTGATAATATAGATCTTTAAGAGATAATCTTAGTTTAGCATGTCAGATTAATCTATCTGCTTTGATTGGGCTAAAAGTGAAAAGGTGTCAATACCTTGAATCTAGAAGCTAAGTCCCCTTATGGTACACTATTATGAGTTGGTCACCTTTAAAGAGGGTTAACTGTAGCAGACAATCCCTCTATAGGGAAAACTGCATTGATCGAACCTTGAATGGTAATAGCCATTTTTGATGTGGTAGTGACAACTGCTATATAAATGTCCTTGTGGAAGAAATCTCCACAGGTGTGGTTCATTGTGGGTTGTCAGATCTCCCCAGCAGCTCTTGAAGATTATGTTCTCAAATTGTGTTAAAACCTCAATGCACCGAGATTGGAGGTCACCCCTATGAGTCATAAAATTTGTAGAGTCAAAACATTACTAAAAACCTTAGCGAGGCCAAACTTTTATTTTCTAGGGATGTATCTGTGATTGCAAAACTCTTTGAAAACATACACAAATAGCTCTCCTAGGTATTATCACAAACTAAGTTACTTGATTGTTAATGACAAACTTTTTGCTCTTGCTCATTATTTTCAGATGTGCTTGAAATCACCTGCTTACTATTTTTTGTGCCTGTTTATCTGCCTGGTTACTGAAACGACCAAAAAATTTGTCAAAATTAGTTGCCATTGTAAAATTGGTCTGCCTTCTCGCGCAAAATTATTTTGGTCTCGCTCAAAATCATCTGGTTTTTGTACGAAATAATTTTGTTCTCACGTGAAATTAAATTGTTGTTATGAGTCTTCACGTGGCCCTGTGAACTTCTTTGCGTGAAATTAAACTACTATTACTAACCTTTGCGCAAGATGGAAAACTTCTTCGCGCGGCCTATAAAATTTCTTTGCACAACCTGTAAAGGTTTTTCACACAAGATCTAGTGTCAGCATTGCCAATTTGGGTCTGTTTTAGCTATCTACAGCCCGCACGCTACCTTTTTTTTCATTTGTTGATCGCTCTGTGTCTACAAACAATCCTGAAACAGCAACACTTTTCTTAGCTAAATACTTGTGTCTTACACCTTGACTAGTCTCACCTCATAAGTAATTTTTTGGTCTTTGTCTTAATGCTTTTCATACTTTTTGTCACATTGGTCATAATCTTTGGCTATTCTAGCCTTTAAATCAGACCATTTGTGCCTTAGTGAACAACATTCTTACTATTATCTTGTCCTTTTTGAGACTCAGTCTTAGTGTAGTCCTTGTCTAGGTTCTACCTTCTTGTCTTTGTCTATGACTATCACAACCAGAAGTGGCAACGTGTTTTATCCCAATAACCTTAGATGTGGTCATGCTAGGGGTCATAATTGTGGCAGAGGTCGCTTACCTTTCATTATGCAATCTGTATCCAGTTTGGCTAGTGAGGCATCTTCACGATCTCCCTCACTTGCTAGGTCATCTCGAGTTCAACAACCTTTTTCCAATTTGCAACAAATTAGGAATCCTTTTTACCAAGAGGATACTGAGATAGGTAGAGGTCTTGCATTCCCAAACATGATGTATGATCCTTTCTCCAAAGACCCTTTTGAAACACAAAACACTAAAACTGAACACATTCCTATAATGACTAATTGTGAACCTGAACATGGTAGTCATAGTCAATATCAAGAACCACCTAGGGATGACAAAGAGAAAGAGAAAGAATATGACACTAATGAGGAACAAGAAGAGGTGGAAATCCTCCTTGAACACATAGAAAAATGTCGAAGAGACAAAAACTTTCAGAAGGTCATGGGAATCCTAATCAACGAAGAGAAAGAAAAATACTTTCTCAAACTTGCCCAAGAGGGAGCAAAGTTACCTTCTCATTTCAATGTAGAAGCCATTTTCAAAACTAAAGAAGAAATTGAGACCTCCAAACTCCAAAAACAATTGAAAATTGTGCAAGACCAATTGGCTCAGATGATGCATGAGAAAGAGAAACCCACAAAGACATACACATTGGACGCTCTTTGTTCATTTCCATTTGACAAAAGCATAAACATGTTTCCTTTCCCACAAGGCATAGAATTACCCAAATATGACAAGTACTTTGGTACCACTTATCCCCAAGATCACTTGCAGGAATTTGGTGCTTTGTCTATGGAGTTTATACACAATCAAACGTACCTCATGCATTTATTCCCTAGAAGCCTAAGTGGTCAGGATTTGGAGTGGTTCTCACATTTACCTCTTGGTATCAAGATGTTTGACAAAATTGCCAATTCATTTGTTCAGCAATATTCTCATAACATTCAACATCCTGTAAATATTCGAGATCTATGCAACCTTAAATAGAAGGTTGGTGAGCTTTTTCTCACTTTCCTCCAACGATGGAGACAACTATACACTAAGTATTCTTGTAAAATCCCAGAAATAGAGAAGCTTGACATTTTCACTGATAACCTCTTACCTAATTTTGGGTATAGAGTCTAACTACAAGGTCCATGTACCTTTGAAGACATGATTACACAGGCTATCTGTATCAAAGAATTTATGGTCAAGAAAGGTGAGCTCACTCTTTAGAGACACACAAAACAAGGTTCCACTTCCAACAAGGATAAAACCAAACATGTCAACAAGAACTGAGAAATTGTACATGATGGGGTTGTTGACAATGTCACAACCAAACCTGCTAAAATGGCATTTAATCTCACAGACTGCCTCAAAGTGGCCAAAAAATTTGAAAAGCCTCCCCCTGACAATAAGATGTCTGGGAACAAACTAAGAAACTCATGGACAACATGACCCAAGCGAGAGTATATGCCTTTGGGAGAACCTTTGGATGTGGTTTACAAAACATTGCTACAACACAAGCTTATCTCACCAATGGATAACCCTCATCCCTATGATCCACAACCACATCCACCATGGTGGAATGAGACCTCATTTTGTGACTATCACCAAAACAAGGGACACAAAACCAGCAACTGTATAAACTTGCGTCATAAAGTCCAAGACATGATTGATGCTGGTGATCTTGTGGTAGATGGACATAACAAAAACTTGAACCACAAGGCGTTTAAAGAGCCTTTCTTAGCTTATGAAAAAGGAGAGACTTCGAAACTAGAACTCTACAATAAGGTCAACTATACATATTCCAATGATGACAATGTCATTCACATGGTTGAACCTGTAAATTCTGAATACTACAATGTTATTACCATAAAGGGCAGGCAAGATAATGAAAAATGCAAAAAACCATTTGTCTTGAGAGGCCCTACTTCCAATAAGATGGATAATGCATCTTCGCAACACTGTGCTAATGCTATTACTCGCTCTCATGTGAAGTTGGTGCTCAAAGGCCCTGCACCTCCTACTTCAAATCTTGAACAACACAAAGACAAAGCCCTTGTTGGTCCATCTAGTAAAGGTGCAAAACACACAACAAACTTGACTGCAACTAGTTATAGTGTTCTCGATCAGTTGAAATGAACTAATGCTCAGATTTCCATCTTTGAGCTGCTTAAAATCTTGCCTACTCATAGGCAAATTCTAGACAAAGCCATCACTAAGGCAAACGTTCCTCAAGATCTTGATCTTGACCAATTTCAATCCATGGTAGGTAACCTAACCTCACCTTATCTTATGACCTTCTCCGAGGAGGATGATAACTCGTTGAATCATCCACACAATTAGCCTCTACACATTGAGGTTATGATCTACCAGACACGTGTTCATCAGGTACTCGTTGATAATGGCGCTAGCCTAAATATTGTCTCTGCTACTTTGTTTAGACAATTGGATTATTCTGAGGACTCTATTGATCCTCGATGAAATATCACTATTAAAGCATACGATGAAGTGGAACGAAAGTCACTATGTCTTGTGGTTTTACCAATTCACGTCGGTCTTGTCGAAAGGGATGTCACCTGTCAGGTGCTTGACATTCCCTTAGCCTACAACATTCTATTGGGATGGCCATGGATACATGAGATGTGCATTGTGCCATCCACATACCACCAATGCATCAAATTCCCATTTCATGGTTCTGAAGTCACTATTCTTGCCACTACTAGCTACACCTGCAATATGCTCAAAGCTGCTAAAACTTTCATCCCTGCTAACCATGAGTCTACCAATTGTCATGATAATAAGCTGAAACAAATTGGTAGTCATTCAAATTGAAAGAAACTAGTATGGGAGAGTACCACATTGAACCAGTGCTATCATTAACGTCTCTCCCAGAGTCCCCTCGACATTTTGGGAGACCCTCAGAGGCAAAGAATTCATTCATGCTGATAGCTCAGACCAAGTATAATGGTTCTTTCATTAAGGATACAGTTCCCTTAGAAGATGAAAGTGAAAATAGAGCCATTTTTGCATGGCTTTACAAAGAAGAGGCTCCAGTGGACCTAATAGAACAAGCTCAAGAAATCACTTCTAAGAAATATGGACCTGGTCTTAGGCTTATGAAGCGCTTTGGTTACAAGGGAACTAGCCCTATTGGGTGCAATAACAATGGTCTAATTTATCCTATCAAATAAAAAGCTCGAAGCAACAGTGATACGACTGGCCTAGGCTTTAAGAAGGTCCCTTTCCATCAGGGATCAAATCAATTCATCTCCAAACCTGAGAGTTCATCTTAAAATGAGTCACAAGCTGAGTCAAATACTCAAGAAGAAGAATTGGATGATGAGGATTCCTACCCTCATCCTATTCCTTATGATCTTGCTAAAAATTTTGTTGAGCCAGATGACTTTGTGCCACGTGTTAGCACTGTGGATGATACTAGTGATTCTTTTGAGGAAAATACTGAGCAACTCAAATATCATTCAGAAAAGGGAGAATCTAGTCAGTCATGCCATATTGAGTATTTGTGTAAGAATCCAAAGGCTGAAGGAGAGTATGTCCCCATCACTATATGGGAGTTCTATAGTCTCTCACCATGTAGCACCGACTCTCATGAATATGAGTTTGACAATCTTTTAGAAGCTACTACTGATAAAGACATTGACCAAGTGTATGTCTATGAAAATCAAATTGAAGTGGGTGAAATGTCTAGGGTTAGGTCATGGGGGTCATATCTACCTAGTGTCCTAGAGTCGTCAATTCCTAATGTTAGCATTTTGAGGCATTTGAATACACCTGTGGATGAGGTCACCGTAGGTCTCAAATTGTTGTTCCATGCACTTAATGACTATACTGTGAACACAATTTAACCAGCCACTACTCTCTCACTCGAACATCTCGAGCTTATAGACTGGAACCCTAATGCATCTAATGAAGTCCCCAAATTCCAGAATGACTATGCTCTCACCTGTTACCTAAATGCTATTGAACCTATAACGTCTTCCACCAATGATTAGAGTATCAACATGACTGAGGCTGACATCAAATATCTTAGTCACATAATTAAAAAGAAAAAATGCAAGAGGTCCAATGGTGAAAACCACATTGTGGCAGTGTTAGATCCCAAAAAAGTAAAAAAAAAAAGATGTATCCAAGGGTGAAAACCTCTCTGAGGTGCCCACGAATGAGATATTTGATGCCCTTCCTAGTCACTTTCAGGAGAGATCATCAGTGTTAATAAAGCCGATGCAGCCAATTAACCTGGGCACAGAACAACATCCTCATGTGATACATCTGGCGTAGTCATTGTCACCTAAAGAGAAGGAAAAATTCATTACCTTTTTCAAGGAAAACAAAATAAATTTTGCTTGAACATATTCTAACATGCCAGGATTGGATCTTGATCTTATCATGCATCACTTGTCCATAGCACCAGGCATCAAACTGGTTAAATAGAAGCTTCATAAAATGCACCCTCATGTTGCATTGCTCGTCAAAGCCAAATAGGAGAAACTTCTAAAGGTTAGTTTCATTCATGCAATTGATTATGTTGAATGGATATCCAATATTGTCCCTGTTTCCAAGCATGATAAATCTAGCAGAGTTTGTACAGACTTCCATGATCTTAACTTGGCATGTCCTAAAGATGACTTTCTGCTCCCTAATATTGATATGACTGAAGACATGATGGCTAGATATGAGATGTACTCACTTATGGATGGTTTTTCTAGATATAATCAGATAAAAATTCTACCAAAAGACCAGGAGAAAATGGCTTTCACATGTGCATGGGGAACCTCTTGTTGGAATGTGATGCCATTTGGTTTAAAGAATGCTAGTGCTACATATCAATGGGCTATTACTAAAATTTTCCATGACATGATGCATAGAACCATGGAGGACTACGTTGATGATACCTTGGTCAAAAGTGCTAAACACAATACTCATCTACAAGATTTGGGTCCCATCCTAGATCGTATGGAAAAATTTAGTCTTCGGCTCAATCCTAAGAAATGCACATTTGGTGTCACATCAAGAAAATTGTTGGGATATATTGTTTCTACAAAGGGAATTGAAGTAGATCTAGAAAAAATACAAGCAATAATGGACATGCCACCACCTCGGAACATCAATCAGATAAGAGGACTACAAGGAGGGCTTCAATCTATTCACATGTTTATTTCACAATTGGCGGATAGATCGCAAACCTTCACAAAGACCTTACATAAGGGTGTAAAATTCAATTGGAGCCAGGATTGTGAGCAAAGCTTAACATAGATCAAACAATATCTTATCAATCCACCAATCCTAATGCCTCATATGCATGGGAAGCCTTTTCTTTTGTACATTTCAACCACTGAAACATCTTTGGGAATCCTGTTGGCCCGGGAAGATAATGAAAAAAAAGAAAGAGCTATTTATTACTTGAGTTGAACATTGGTCTCTTATGAGAAGAACTAAAACATTATTGAGAAAGCTTGCTTGGCAGTTGTCTTTGCTTCTCAAAAGTTGAGACACTACATGCTTGCTCACACAACATGGCTTGTGGCTAAAATAGATCCACTAAACTACTTGCTCAGAAAGGCAGCTCTCACAAGAAGATTGGCTAAATGGGTCATGATACTTAGTGAGTTTGGCATCCAATATGTTGAACGCAAGGCTATAAAGGGACAAGCAATTGTAGACCAGCTAGCCAAGGCACCCATAAAGATTCTTCTACCAATAAATATTGATTTCTCAAATGAGTCAATTCTGACACTCACTCACCATACATGGGTTATGTTCTTTGATGGGTCCTTCACACAACAAGGATCAGGATTACTCTTCATTACACCACAGAGATACTCATTGCCCAAAGCATACAAGATTATGTTTCCTTGTACAAATAACATTGCTGAATATGAAGCTTTGATCAATGGTATGAAAATTTTAGCTGAATGGAGAGTAGATCAATTGGATATCTTCAGTGACTCTCAGCTTGTTATTAACCAAGTAAATGATGTGTATCAAATAAAGGATGAGAAATTAATTCCTTACAAACACATGGTTGATGACTTGACAAAGTATTTTTCACACATCACCTTCCAATAAGTTCCATGCACAAATAATAAAGTGGTTGATGCCATGGCCACTCTGGCCTCCCTACTACAAATGCTAGAAAATGATCTCTGACATGAGTTCTTGGTGGAAGCGTTACACTACTTAGCCTATGACACACCTAATTCCAAGATGATCTATTATATTATAGGACAAGAATCATCCTATTACCATCACATCTATTCCTACCTTTGTAATCAAACCATTTGAAAAGGTCTGACCCAGAATGAGAAATGTTACCTAATCTGTAATGCTTCACATTATGTCATTATTGCTGATGATATGTATAGGAGAGGTCTCGATGGAACTCTCCCTAGGTGTTTAGAACCTGACAAGTCCAAACATGCACTAATTGATGTTTACGAAGGCATTTGTGGATCTCATTCCAATGGCCTAACACTAGCTCACAAACTCCTTCGTGCTAGTTACTACTAGCCTAAAATGGAGCAAGAAGCTATTAAGAATGCTAGGTCCTGCAATCAGTGTCAGCTACATGGGAATCTCATTCATGCTCTAGCCAGAGAGCTAATTCCCTCTACTACAACATGGCCATTTCAACAATGGGCTTTCAACTTGGTGGGGCAAATTCACCCAACCTCTTCCAATGGACATAAGTTCATTATCAGGCTACAGATTATTTCACGAAATGGGTAGAGGCAGTCCCTCTCACAGTTGCTGATGGAAAAATTGTAGTGCTTTTCATCACAAACTACATCATCTGTAGATATGGTGTACCATCCTCAATCATTACTAACAATGGAGGAAAATTCAAGAATAAAGACATCAAGGAATTGTGCAAGAAATTCAAGATCACACAACATTGGTCTTCCATTTATTACCCCTAGGGTAATGGCCAAGCCGAGGCATCCAATAGAGGTCAAGATTCCTACCTTGAGAATCTCTATGAAAGGTCTTATCACTGATGATGACTATAGGATAGCTTGGCTTCAAGAGCTTGTGTTATTGGATGAATGACGATAAGTGGCATGTGATCATCTATGAGCATATCAACAACGAATGGCACAAAGCTACAATTGAAAGATCAGGCCACGTGACTTCCAGCTGGTTGACCTTGTCCTGAGAGAGAACCCTAAGAATCAACAACAGCTAGTGCAAAAGGGAAAGTTCGAACCAAATTGGCTAGGTTCATACATCATCACTGCAGTATATGGATCTGGCACTTATCAACTTTCCACAACTGAAGGAGAAGTGCTTAAAGAGCCTGTCAACACTCTCCACTTGAAGCAATTTTATAGTTGATTTAATCTCAGCAAGCTCTCTATACATATCTATATGTCTTGAAAAAAATCTAAAAATTAGAAAAAGTCCTAAAAAAATTGTTACCCTAGTGGAAACCTAGCAATAGGAACCTTCGTAACACCAAAAAAAATGAAAAATCTCAAAAATACAAAAAAAAATCAAAAAAATAAAAATACAAAAAAATTGAAAAACAAGAAAAGTAGCATTGGTGAAAACCTAGAAACAGGCATCATGGTAGCAAAAAAAAGAAATTTCTGCCAAAAAGGTGAAAACCTGGTAAACAGGCACCTCTTGTTCTCAATGCTCCATCTAGTAGCACATCTTTTGGCTACTCTGTATAGTCACTTTCATGCTTTCACTTTCCTGCTTTCTGCTCATGTATCCATGGATTGAGTTTTGTCATAGCTCAGGGGCATTCCCCCTTTAGTCTCACTATTTTTGAGATTCTCCTCATATAATCTCCTTTACGATAGTCACCAGTGGTTCTCACTGCGTCTGCCTACTGTCGCTAGTGTCACTCTTTTTGAGATTCTCCTCATAGAATTTCCTTCACGATAGTCACCAGTGGTCCTCACTACTTCTGCCTACTATCGCAAGTGTCTCTTTTTGAGATTCTCCTCATAGAATCTCATTCGCGAGAGTCACCAGTAGTTTTCACTGTGTCTACCTACTGTCATTAGTATCACTCTCTTTTTGAGATTCTTCTCATAGAATCTCCTTTGCAATAGTCACCAGTGGTCCTCACTATGTCTGCCTACTATCGCCAGTGTCACTCTCTTTTTGAGATTCTCCTCATAGAATCTCCTTCATGATAGTCACCAGTGGTCCTCACTACGTCTGCCTACTATCACTAGTGTCACTCTCTTTTTGAGATTCTCCCTCATACAATCTCCTTCGCGACAATCACCAGTGGTCCTCACTGTGTCTGCCTACTGTTGCAAGTGTCACTTTTTCAAGATTCTCCTCATAGAATCTCTTCCGCAATGGTCACCAATTGTTTCAGCTATGTTTTCCTACTATTGCTCAGGTTATGTCTCCAAATTCCTTTATGGAGGATCTCATCTTGGTTGTGTTTCCCTACTGTCACTTAGTCCTTCTTAGGTTCTTCATCATGAAGATTCCTCTTTGACCTCAGTCACTAGTCATTTTGGCTACATCTGCCTACTATTGTCACCCTACTGAAGAGATTTCTTTCAAACATGTTCTAGACACTAATACTTGACATCAATCCAAAAAATGAACTCAAAAATGATATACTTGTTTGGATATGCTGGGCTTTTTCTTTGTTTTCTTTATTTTTTTGCTTTATCATATCTCCTCAAGCAACTTGATGATGTCATCTTTGACTAGAGAAGTAATGACTAGGGGCATGATCTTTTCTTTGCTTTCTATTTGTGGTTTAGTTCTAATAAGTTGATTTATTCCTATAAGAGGGGTGTCCACTATAAGAGCCTCCATCTCATATTGGATGGTCATGTGTACCTCGACTCCTTTTATATGAATATGCCAATAATGTTGGTTCTTCTCCTTGTTTATTGGAGTGAACTCTTCATGCTATAGTACATACTGATACTTTTCCTATTAAGTGAACGTACGGGTCACTGTGAGTATATCTAGCACACTTCTATCTTAGGTTACGAATTCAAGGGTCATTGTGGACAGTATAAATACTGAGTACTTAGCATAAGATGGATCTCCCATGTGTTTGGTGTGTTTTTTATGCAAGCAACATTCAAGTCATCCTAGCATCTATGCTTTGATGCTTATGTTAACTTGCTACATTAAAAGGGACAAATGTTTTGGTCGTTCTGGCTTCTTGTGCCTTGAATGCTTACATTTAATCCCAAAAAACTAATAATGTATGTTATATTCATATTTACATGATTGCAATGTCAATGGGAATTGTATGACCTACGAGCTTTGTTCTATATCCAGTGATGATTAAATATCAAGGCTCGATAACCAAACCTAGGGTTGCATTTAACATAGTCTTGCATTGCATACTTTAGTTGCATAAGCATGTGAATTAATTGCAAATCTACTCTCACCTTCTCTAATGAGGGATTGTTGATCTCTTCAAAGTATCATGTTCTTTCACGAACTGCACAAATGATTGATTAATCACCCTCTTGGCTACTTTGGTTGCTCTAAACCCATTTTTCAAGATTGAATTCAAAATCTGACACACTTAAGTGGATCAAAATGCATTTTAAAATTTTTTGTGCAATCCAAATCTTTTTGATACTTTGCAATTCTTGGAATATTTTCAAACTTGGTCTTTTGGATCTCGAAATCACTTCGAGTCAACCTCCAAATTTCTTTCGATCATTCTGATCTCTTCATATTTCTTCAGATCGTTCTGATCTCTTTATATTTCTTCAAATCATTTTTATCTCTTTATATTTCTTCAGATCATTCTGATCTCTTCATATTTCTTCAGATCATTCTGATCTCTCCAAATTTCTTCAGATCATTCTGATCTCTTCATATTTCTTCAAGATCATTCTGATCTCTTTATATTTCTTCTGATCATTCTAATCTCTTTATATTTCTTCTAATCATTCTAATCTCTTCTATATTCTACTAAACCTTGGATTTCTTCTGTATCTTTCATCACTCTCCTTACATCATACTTCTGGTGTGTCATCTTTCAATTTCACTCCTGAGGGGGAAGGATGATTAACATCATTAAATACCTATTGCTTGGGGTATCTAGTTCCCATCTTATGTCCTTATCACTTGGGGCATCTCATCACTCGAGGCATCTTGTTTCCTTTTATCTAGCATCTTTTCTATCTATCTTATCTTTTCATCAATTGATCAACCTTATAACAGCGCTTCTCAAAGTTTGAGGGACAAGTATTGGGATAGTCTAAACCCCTTCTCCTGAGGATCAAGCCTCATTCTAGGGATGATTCTACGACTCATGATTGGACCTTCTTATCTTTTATCAATCTCGGGTATCTAGGTGTTCTACCTGTATCCTTGAAGGTTAAGCTCTGTTCTGGAAATAATTTTCTAAATGCTTTCAATCTCAGGTATCTAGGTGTTCTACCTCGATCCTTGAAGGTTAAGCTCTGTTCTAGAAATAATCTTCTAAATGCTTTCAATCTTAGGTATCTAGGTGTTATATTTGGATCCTTGAAGATTACACTCTGTTCTAGAGATAGTCTTCTAAATGCTATTACTTTTGGGTATCTAGGTGTTCTATCTGGATCCTTAAAGGTTAAACTTTGTTCTGAAGAAACCTTTTAAATGCTTATCAATTTTAGGTATCTAGGTGTTCTATCTGGATCCTTGAAGATTACACTCTGTTCTGGAGATAGTCTTCTAAATGCTATTACTCTTGGGTATCTAGGTGTTCTATCTGGATCCTTAAAGGCTAAACTTCATTCTGAAGAAACCTTTTAAATGCTTATCAATTTCAAGTATCTAGGTGTTATATCTAGATCCTTGAAGATTACGCTCTGTTCTGGAGATAGTCTTCTAAATGCTATTACTTTCAGGTATCTAGGTGTTCTATCTGGATCCTTAAAGGTTAAACTTCATTCTGAAGAAACCTTTTAAATGCTTATCAATTTCAGGTATCTAGACATTCTGTTTGGATCCTTAAAGATTATGCTCTGTTCTGGAGATAGTCTTTTAAATGATCCCAATCTTAGGTATCTAGGTGCTCTACTTGGATTCCTTGGGATTAAGCTTTGTTCTAGAGATAGTCCTTAAAAGCTTATCAATTGGTCTCCATGTCATCAACTTCAGAACCAATCTCATCTGCACATCATACTTTTTAATTTTTTTTGAATCGAACATGATGCTTGCACATTCATTCAAAGAGGGGTAAAATTTAATACCCCAAATTTGGCTCATTTCCATGATACTAATTTTGGTCTATTTCTAATCAATCCTAAAGTCCTATTCCATTAGGAAAATTCTTATTCGGCTACTCGCTACTTGACTTAATTGTTAGATTCAGAAAACCCTAATCTGCATTCATCATGCTTATTATTTAATTCCTATAGTATTTACTCATATTAGTCACATTAAACCTATTGATTAATATTTAATTTAGTTACTAAGTATTTATACTTTAATTAAATTAAATTATATCTTAAGGCTAATGTACTATGGAATTAAATTTAATAAATGTGCCTATTTTAATTAATTAAATGAAATTATTTAATTAAATGGAGAACTTACTTCTAATTAATTAAACAAAATTATTTAATTAAATGGGAAGCCATTCCTAATTAATTAAATGAAGTTATTTAATTAAATAAGAAAAGTATCTCTAATTAATTAAATAAAATTATTTAATTAAATAGAAAAGGTAATTATGAGAGTATATCTCATTTTATTAAATTAAATATCTCATCAAAATCTCTCTTCAGTTCAAAAAGGGAAATTCCCAGTTCACTATTGATCAAAAAGGAATTAAATCAATTAACTCCTTATTCTACTCAAATTAAATTAGTTAACTCCTTATTCTACTCAAATTAAATTATTTAACTCCTTATTCTACTCAAATTAAATCAGTTAACTCCCTTTAATTTGGGAATCTTCCTTTATGACTGAACTTCACCTTTAATCCTGACCGTTGATTGAAATCGATGTCAACCATTGATGGATTCCAGGAAAGTCTATTTAAGAGACCCTCATCTCTTCATTTTGGGAGAGGATGAATTAGAATTTGCATTGAATTGCTGTTGAAATTCATACTCACATTTGCTCACATTTATGCATACATCTTGCGTTCTTAGTTTAAATTCATTTAGCTTAATATGCATGGGTTAATCTAGTTTTGTTTCAATTGTTCCTAGATTAGAATGCATTTCTCATTCTAGATTTAATCTACACAATCATATAGATTAATTTCATTTCTTAAATCCTTTGTTCTTAGAGGGTTTGGTTGCTTAACACCTCAAATCTAAGGATATCTAAAAAGCAATTCCCTTTAGATAGAAGGCAATAGGTCACATTGCCGACTAATTTTTGGATGAACAATTCAATGTTCATTTCAAGATGAATCCTCATATAATGACCGTGTTGAAGTGTGTGTGTTAGCATAGGCCACATATTCACACATACAGCATTGTCTTAGGTTCTTGGTTACAACCATCATACTATTTGGCATGAGTGTTAGCCACGGATTTTGTTTTTGTGTGTTTGTGGTTGGATCTTTATCTCCATTAGCATGGTGGGTGTGGACCTAAAAGTGCCACATGGTTGGGAGGTGTTGCTATCTTCAACACTGCTAGGGACTAGTGTATAGAGTCAGTCTTTTATCCTAGTGCAACCGTTGCTAGATGTTTTCACTCGGAACTTCAAGTTCTGAAGTATGCTTTCATTGGAATGCTTGGATATCATGTTTAGATGATGTTAGTTTATTTGACGGATTCCTATATTATGATGTTTAGCATATGACTAGATAATGTGAATTTTTGTATTGGATTATCTTATGCTTTTCTACTAGCATGTTAGATTTCCTTATGCTTATATTGTAGCATGTTTTAGTAGTGATGTCCCTATAAAAATAGTACCGACGATTTGATCGGTGGCTTGGGATGTTACGCACGGCGGATGGCTAGGATCCACGATGGTCTTATGATGTTATTTATGGTTGGGAGGAACTACGTACTTAGTTTGGATGTTTAGTTATTGCGATGTTATTTCTGTACATTGCGATGTTACTTCTATTCATTGAGATGTTGCATTTAGTATGTTATTTATTGCTTTGGTTAGATGTTCCTCTTTCTTGTTGTTTATGCTCTCGAGTGTTCATTCCTCAATTTATGTGGATCTGGTACCCCCCCAGTGTGGAGGTTTTCATGTTTTTATTATTTTTAGTCTTGTTCTATTATCATGCTGATGTGTTTTCTTGCATGGAAAGGTAGTTCTTTGTGCAAAGCCATGCAAGTCCTCGTGCGAGAATGCAAGTCCTCGTACAAGAGTGCAAGTCCTCGTGCGAGAATTCAAGTCCTCACACAATGTGTTGTGGATCTTTGCATGAAGCCATGTACTTTCTCATGCGAAGTGTTGTAAGGTCTCATGCAAAATTCAAGACCACTGCACTTTCTCGCATGAGAAATAGGGGGTAGTTAGGCTAGGCCAAAGAAGTTTTGAAAGTTTGTTTTGAACACCCTTTTGGATTTTGTACCTTTCTAGTTCAAAACAATCTTTCTAGGGGGTTTAAAATATATCTTTTAAGTATAAGTTGATGTATATTTAATTCATACTTAAGATATATTTTAATATATGCAATGAATCTTTTCAAATAGGTTTCAAACCTCTTCAAGATAAGATAAAGATTCTAGGAAATTTCAGGACTTTAGAAATTCAAACTTAGCCAATTTTTAGGGCTTTATGATTTCAAACTTAGCCAAATTTCAAGATTTTGCATTTGCCCCAACTTGGTGTTTTTTTTATGATTGGTTGTTTCTTTGAGGCCTCATCATGTGTGTGGTCATTTTTGGCTTTTTTTTGCATGTGTTGGTTTGGTAGTGGCATTCGGAGATTCGTTGGTTGCTGAGATTGTGGTGAAGTCTTCCATTGCAATGTTTGTGATCCCTGTATGATGTTGTCATGTGTATTCATACTTGTAAGAAAAAAAATTTGGCTTGTATTTCATCCTTGTTTCCAAGGATCTTTGGGCAGGGCATTACACCCTTAGAATTTTAGGGAAGGTGAGGCCTAGAGATAGTAGGACATCATCTGCCCCACTATTCTAAAGGATCTGTCGCCTTATGTATATATACATACATGTATATATACATAGATGTATATATATACATGTATATACAAATTTATATATATATATGTATGTATGTATACATACATGTATATATACATGCATATATAATACATGTATATATGAATGTATATATGCATACATGTATATATACATAAATTTATATATATATACATATATACATGTATATATGTATATATATAAGGTGGTAGATCCTTTAAAATAGTGGGGTAGATGACACCCTACTATCTATAGGCCTCACCTTCCCTACAATTCTAAGGGTGTAATGCCCCGCCCAAAGATCCTTGGAAACAAGGATGAAATACAAGCCAGAATTTTTTTCTTACAAGTATAAATGCAAATGACAACATCATATAGGGATCACAAAGATCACAACGGAAGACTTCACCACAATCCTAGCAACCAATAAATCTTCGAATGCCACTACCAAACTAACACACACAAAAAAAAGCCAACAATGACTACACACATGATGAGGCCTCAAAGAAACAACCAATCATCAATAGAACACCAAGTTGGGGCAAATGCAAAATCCTAAAATTTGGCTAAGTTTGAAATACTAAAGCCCTAAAAATTAGCTAAGTTTGGATTTTTGAAGCCGCCATAGAGCAACCATTATAGGGTTAGTAGGACTTCATGAATGAAGATATACATGTATGTATACATACATGTGTCTATACATGTAGATGTATATATACATGTATCTATGCATACATGTATATATATACATGTATATATAGATATATACATAGATGTATATAGATATACATACATACATACATACATACATATATATATATATACACATATGTGTGTGTGTGTATATATATAGATATATGTATATGAGTTAAATTTGAAGTGTCATGTCATTGATTTGAAGCATGGATTAATGTGAGAGATTTGGTATATTGTAAATTTTGAATTTATTATTGTTTAATATTTTTTAAATGTGTATTATAATTTGTACTTATTATATAGTTCATTTAGCTCCATATTAATAAAGTAAGTTCTTCAAATTATATAAAACTTTATTATTATTGTTTTTGTTAAGAACAATTGTCTCTACTGATAACCTTCTTCTTTTTTCAAACATCATTTTTTCCTTTAAGAGGGATCTGTGTATTTCAAATCATTTTGACACTTACAATGTTAGAAGAAAATCTCTATGGAGGGGAAAAGGGGAAGAAATCTATTATAGCTCCTTATTGCATTATTTTGTGCTCTTTTGCTTGAGATTATATCAATTTTATCAAGCCTCAAGATTTGTGGCACATAATTTATCTACACAAAATCATTGAAATTTATAATCCTAAATTATAATTGTTCAAGTAAATTATTAGTTATTCTTTTACTCCTTCCTCAGTGAACACTATTATATTAGAGGTTTATTGGGAAACTAAGATACTGAGCTTGAGGTGTGAACCTATATCTATAAAACTTTTAACCTTCAAAAGTACTCGACTTCATTCACCATATTAACCATCTCATATCTATTTTATATATAACATAACTTTAAATATAAAATGCTGAAATAAATCTAACTGTGTATCACATCCATGAAATGTAAAAACATAACACAAAAGACCTTGATTACCTAGAAATCCTCCAAGGTAAAGGTAAAAATGGGGTGGAAATGAAATCTAGATGTCTTCATTGCTATTAAGAAAGTTAGCCTGTTAGGACAATAGATTCAATCACTTCTGATGATCTACCCTATGAGGGGTCTGCCATGTTAGGAGATTTGCAAGGTTGTT
Source organism: Cupressus sempervirens (assembly GCA_028749045.1). Taxonomy (NCBI): domain Eukaryota; kingdom Viridiplantae; phylum Streptophyta; class Pinopsida; order Cupressales; family Cupressaceae; genus Cupressus; species Cupressus sempervirens. Next base: position 209,713,465 of record CM053784.1, read on the forward strand.
AAGTGTACATTGATTAAAGGATTTAACACTTCCAAAGAAGTAAGGACTCTATTAAGAGATTTACAAAGGTCTGTTAAAACCACTCTATTAAGAGATTTACCCTTATTCAATCTATCAAAATTGATTCAGTACCTGATCCTTTAGTCTACATTTACAATATTGATTATGGATCTCCTCCTTCCAATATATAATCTAATCTCTTATCTAATATATCTTTATTTTTCCTTCACTACTTCATTAGGTCGCAGCTATGTTGCTTCACAACTTTCACATCTAGCCTCCAAAACCTAACTCCTTTGCATGGTACTTTTATTTATTTGTCTCATCAATTCCTCATCATATCGACATGGGGTTTGGATCTTCCTATTTAAAGATATATGTAGAGTCTTCTAGATGCTTCCCTTTTTGCCTCTTCACCTTATTATTTATCTTCCCTTCATAGGGATCAATGGTCCACATCAAAAGTCATAAAACAAATTGTTAAAAAACTCTACAATCATTAAATGCTATTTACATATTGGATCAAAAATAGTTTACCTCAAGTTTTGTACCATTTGTGTTATTCTTGTTCACTCTATATTACTCAACACACACTATCTCTAATGCTTAGTCATAATTGTTCTTCCTACTATTACTCAGTCCTAATTGACTCAACTCCTTCTATATGACTCAGCATCTATTTGCTTTGTCTTCTTGGAATTAATTATACTCAGCTTATATGGAAGTACTCCATGACCAAAGACTTTCTCAGCTCCTATAAAGCTCAACATATACATAATAATCTAACATGACTTGGCCTATATAGAGTAACTCAGTTATAGTGATGACCAAATGACTCTTCCTTATATATAACTAAGTGTTTAACACTAATAGAAAACAAAACTTAGAGAGACCAACAATCTCCCTCTTTGATATTAGTGAAAAAAATACTTTGTCATGATTACATCATTATCATACCAAAAAAATAGTACTCCCCCAATGCATATGACTTGGTCCTTATAGGACTTCCAAACTCTCTTTTATAATACAATACACAATACATATATTAAATTACTCAAATAGTCTAATATGGCTTGATATAACTTGTCTAACTTCTACCATTTTGAGTTGTATCTCTATCATCTTATCATCTTATCCTCTTTGATTTTTTCATTTTTTCTATCTATCCCCCATTATGATCTTATCTACTTCTCACTTCTTCCTTATCTATCCCACTTGTTTTTGACACTTATGCTAGGTGTTGGGACTGAATATGTGGAATCAAACTGTATTTGTCAATGGATTGTTTGTTAGAAATAATAGTCCACCCAAATAACTTAGGGGGGGTGGTCGAATCAGTTCTCTAACAATTAAAGCATTTATCTTCTTTAAATAAACTTAACCATTCAACCAAAGTGAACAACAACCATAATAAAATACACATAGACAATTATACTAGGTGTGTTAACTAGGGAAACAATTGATCAGAGGGAAAATCCCAGTGGGAATGATGCCCACAAGATTATGTACTAATATAAATATTCCTTTTTAGAGAATGGACCTTGTTAGGAGTCTATTACAAAATTTAGTACATAGAGTCCCTATTAGGAGACTTCAAATCCTTTTAGGAGAATCCAACCCTGTTAGGAGTTGTAGTACAATGTATACAAGATGACCCAAATGTGCAATTTTAACTACAAGAAGAGCTCACTACTCAATCATGTAATTTACTATTATGCTCTTCTTTCCTTTGTTCTATCAACCAAAACAATCACTTCCAAACCTTGTAGACTAGGTCACAAACCTTGGATCCAAACATCAAAGCTCATATCACTCTGAAAAACCTTTTCAATGAAGTTTCCTTCACTTCTGTACTACTCTGCTCAACTTAGCATTCAGTTCTCTCTTTGCTTACAATCACTTTGTATCAATACAATTCATGTAATACTTGGTAAATTAAAATGTCCTTCCTTTAACAGTAACAGATTTCCACAATCCATTTGTAAAGTACTGAGTTTTCTGGATTAGATTGTGTTTGTTTATCTCTTGAATCAACAAGGAGTTATAATATTGGATGGACAATATACTGTCAACTTATAATGATATTGATGGGTGGATTGATAGCCAATGCAATGTTTATCAGTCATTTGTCCTTTGGAGCACACATGCTCTTTATGATGATCAACTCATAGTTTATTTTTAACATTAGCATATTTTATGATACCTCTTTTGGGGGGCTTTGGTTAGCAATGTTTTTCCCAAGATAGCTCTATAAGGGGAAGGTGTTAACTTAGAGTCTTCATGCTATTTTATTCTTGTTTTCTTCAACCTTGTTTATCTAATAGCAACATTGAATTCTAGAAAGCATTAGAGACATATTTATCATCAAGACTTGTTTAATCATGTTCCCACCTGCAATGGAATGAACATTTGATTCGGCTCATTATTGTATTAAAAATCATTTTATAATTATAATCTCTACTCCCTTGCAGAAGCCCTTTATGTTGTGCTAGTTTTTACTACAAACCAAATGTAACACAAAGGTTAGCAAAGAAAGAAGATCCATGAAAGAAGAGATGGAAAACATTGCATTGAAGGTATGTTATTTTATAGTGGGTATGTGTGGATTCAATTTGTTCATTTATTAATTTTTGCACATTGTATGATGCTTGACATGAGAGGTGGTTTCGCAGTGTTGGATGAATTCCATGAGGTTACAAATAGATTATTTGATCTTCATTTTTTGCATGAACATATATGAGATTTCTTTTTGTTGTGCTTTCTCTCACATTTGTTGAAGAAATTTATTTATTAAGGCAACTGTGATGCATTATTCATCTCTGATCTCTATGATCAGCTGATCCAATCATGAGATTAAGACAATTTTATAATTTCATTTGATTGAATCAATATTTGTTTAAATTTATTGCTGTTACAATTTATCTCTACTATTTATTCACAATCTAAGTATCTATTAAGCTCAAGAATATTGTTTCTTCATGATATAATTTTGGTCAATGTTTGGATTAAACAGGGTATGAGTTTTGTGAGAGATTGGCTTATGGTGGGATATTGGCTAATATGGTAATTTATTTCATAACCACACTACATGAAGACACTATTTTTTCCTCAACTGATGTCACCATTTGGACTAGTACTATGTCAACTATGCCTCTCCTTACTGCTTACATTGTTACATCAATATTGACTGCGGATGATACTGGGATGCTTACATTGCTGATAAATGAATTTCTCTTTGCCACAAGATGCTAAGATTTCCTGAGAAGATACATTTTCTTTAGCATAAAAAATGCCTAATCTTCGTTTCCCAACAACACTTCCATTCTCAATGGTTTTAGCCTTATTGTTTAAGTTTGGTTTGGGAGATGACAAGCCTCTGTAATAGGGCAGAAAGGCCTTTTGAGATGTTTGTTTAGTTGGAATTTGTAGTTGTAAACCAAAAACTAGTTCATAAACCCTTGAAGGATGACCATAATTGCAGTAGTAAACTATGCTACACAACTGACTATCAAATACAAGATCCACTAAAGTTACTATATCTTGTGTACTAGGCACATGGTTTGTGTTTTCATATGTATTTTCCTTAGATGATCTTGAAGTTTCACTACTTTATGATATTAAGCTAAAACTTACTGAACTATGTTCCCTCAACATTGGATTCTATGTGAAAGTCGTACCAAAATTAAAATACCTTGCTACTACTGGAAGATATTAAGTCTACACCTATAGGTCTCAACATTGGATTTTATGTGAAAGTCATACCAAAATTAGAATACCTTGCTATTGCTGGAAGAAATTAAGTCTACACCTACAGTTCTGCAAAAAAGATGATCTTTTACACTTTGCCTATCATCACACAGTTCTGATTTTAATTGCTAAGAATGATGAGTTTCAACCTTCATCCTATAGTAATTAACCTCAATATGATGTAATTTTCCTAACACACAATTTATTGCATGCCCCGAATGGCAATTCACAACCCTCCAATATTATGATTTTCTTTAAAATCAAAGTTTAAATAGCCCAAATTTGTTTAGTTTGATTATTTTTTGATGGATTTTTCAACATCTGCCTGCTATGATGTGGAATTTTTTATAGCCACCCCCTAGGTTTTTAAATGAGAGGACCTAATTTCCTTGTCAAATCTGTCGTTAACACCTCTGAATTACTAAATAGTAATTTTTGCTCCCAGAAGTTCAATCTTCTCTACAAATGGTGAATTGGATTTGTTTTTATGCTTATAATGGGGTATTTTGATTCCCTCTATGCTTATAGAGTCCAAAATACATGAATTCTTACGTAGGAAGATTTGACTTGGGCTAAACATATAGAGTCCAAAAAAGCTGCCTTGTAAAAAAGAGAACTAGAGCTATATCCAAGAAAAGGTGAAATTAAGTTCATACATGCATAGATCATTGAAGTGGTTGAATTAAATAAAATGGATTTAATTATTAAGTAAAATTACCACATGATACTATCTATTGTGTTGTTGGCCCTCAAAAACTAATTTTGGGGAATGTTTCTTATCATACACAAGATTACTGGAAGAACAAAATTTTTTTCAAGAAGTATTTACACTCAGACATATTTTAAGTTATGTGATGAACAATGATGTGTTGTATAGTTTTTTCACAGAACTATTGATCATGGTCAATCAAAGGGGATTTTTCATCTAGATTATGTTCCCGCATCTCCTGTTCTTTGGATATCTTGCAGCTAAACTTCTATTAATGGATTCTTTTTTTTCCTAATCACTATCTTCCAATACGGAACTCAATTCTATTGGAATTTATTTAGGAACATTTGAAATTGGGGACTTGGATCTCCCTACAATCAAGTCACCATTGACATAACATGAAGCCCAATAATGCCTATCACAATGTACTACCAAGGTTACAATGTTGTCCTCGGGAAAGAGCCTTTTAAAAAGAACCTATGTGGAAATATTGGAAATGTCAAGGGCCAAAATTGGAATAGTCTAAATAAATTTTAGCTTTATCTTAAGATTGAGTTTTTAAACATTTTAGAATAGTTTTTTAATTGTTTCTTTTATTTAGTTTTGGGATGCAACTCTGACCATTGTCATCTTTTGATTTGTAGAACTTGTTTTTGTATGGCTATAGGGCTTTCTTCAATTTTCTTGTCATTCTTATAATGATCATATGCAAAGGTATGTATTCCTTGTCTTTCTCATATATTAAAATGTTTACTTAAAAGGTAATTGATTTGGATATGAAAGTACCATATAATAAATTCATCTTCTAGTGCAACTCTATTAGGCATATGCATGAGTTACTACTTAGATTTTTTAGTCAGTAGTTTTCCAAATTTAATATGTATTTGTATTTATACATATTTCCGCAATTTCTAGATTATGGAACTATTTTCTTTTACCTGAGTTATGAACTGGAAATAGTAATTTTGAAAGGGCGTTCCTTTATAGAATGATAAGAAAAGTGACAGTAGAGATGCCATAGTGACATGGAACAGTGAGGAGAAAACAATAGAAAGCTAGCAATGCATCAGAATAGTAGCATCCCACCTATAAGGATTATAAAAAATATATAGAGCTAACAACCCCAAAGCACCTGAATTACTAACATTTTACAATAGCTTGAAACTAAATTTCTATAGAGAGCTCTATATTATACCATCAGCCCTATATCCTTCTTCATGGATGAAGAAAGATCCTTTCCTATGAACATCCCATCTTTAGTTTTCAAGCTTGAGACCAAAAGAGAAAGAAAAGGCCTTTCTTAATGGGCATCTCCTCATATGATTCTCCCTTGAACTTCTTTTGATAGAATGAGACCCACTCTTAGAGATAAGACTAACAACATCTGAATAGGCCATGCAAGTAAGAAGGGCCTCAACTAAATCTAGAGTTAAAAAATTGGCTTTGTCTAATATAGATTTATAGTTTTCTATCGATTATTAATGAGCTAGTCTTGATGAAGAACCATATAATGTTGAATCACCGATCAATGATTGTATTATTTTCATATCAAACAATTAATATGTCTTATGACTGTCAAGTTTGACAATTTGATATCAACATAGTGTACTGAACTTCTAATTTGTTATATTTATGGCAGGTTTAAGTTTTTTTATATACATTTATGATAAGTGACCTATTCTAAACTTATTTCTATTTTAAGACTGCAATATATATATATGATAAGTGACCTATTCTAAACTTATGTATTTTTGTATGAATGGAGATCTTAATATTTCCATAAAAAGATTCACAACCTTAAGCAGAATCACATTCAGGGTTTGAAATACAATGAGGTAGAAGGAAGCTCCCAAAACATAGGAATGGACAACTCAATGGAATCACATGGTGTTGACTCCAAAATGAAATATGCTAGAATTTATTGCTAGGTGTTAGGAATTGAGGTTGTAGATTTTGAAATATAGGATATTTTATCAATTGTTAAAGGTGCATTTGTAGGGGAAACATTGTATATTAAATTGCTGATTTGATAGCAAGGATTACTAAACTTGAATAAACATTATCCCATCCAATTGATTGTCCATGCTGCCAAAATCTTTATGAGGTTATTTTGAAATGAAAACAAGCTATTATAGATGAATGAAACACAAGCTGGACTTCTAAAAGAAACCAAAGTAATTTGAAATTTTCTAACAAACAAATTTTGTGGGTACAAGTGGTTATGGGGAAGAAGCCACCTCTAATTGTGAAAATAGTTTTCCAAGCAAAGTTTGAAGAAGAAATGATATTTAAAACCAAGACATTGAACCTTTGTGTTCCTGACTGCCCTAAACTAGTTGATCCTTTATGTGCAGGTCACACATTCTTGTGTAAATTTTTGGACTTGAATTATGTTTCCAAAAATGTTTGGACATTATTAAACAGAACCCTTTCATTCAATTTGGCACTTATTGGTGATGATGGAAATTAAGCTCTAATTTGCTGGTAAGAACCCCAATTTGATTGTAAAATCCTGAGACTAGAGTTTATTACTAGCAAATGCTTGAAATCTGAGTCCTCTTGTTGCAATCAAACCCCAATTTGCTTGAAAGCAGAACTTTTACACTGGTGAATGCCTGTAGGTGCATGGAATCAAAGTTCTAATGCTGGTAAATGCAAATAGGGTCTTTAATTTTTTGATGAATGCTAATAATTAGAGCCTAACTTACTGGTAGACACCTACAATCAGACCTTAAGTTGATGATGAATGCTGGTAATTAGTTCATCTTCAACCCAAAAAATTGGAGGAGAAATATGTGTGTCAAATTGCATCATCTCCATTGTTTAGATCTACCACAATATGATTGAAAAACTTCCAAAATCCTTGTCTTGATGGTTTGGATTTCTTAGATCTACTTGTAATTAGTTAGAAAAAAATAGTTTGAAATGAATGAATGATTTTATTTATATAGAGATGGCCTCTTTGAGTGATTATATCCTTGTATTTCTAGAAAAATTTAATCATTATTATCAGACATTTAATAATCACTCTTATTTGCATTGAATTTGTAGTTTTATTAAATTTGGGCCTCTCTGTCATTTTAAAATCAAATTTAAACCCCCTTAATGTATCAAAGCTATCTATGTAGGCATCACATTATTAAATTTAGGCCTCTTTTGGTTCAACTCAAGGCAAGTTGATGCCATGTTTGATATTTGTCATTTAAAATTGGTGACATCCTGTCTTAAATATCCATCCAAATTTATGATTAGAAAGCGGCTGCAAGCTTAGAGTTTTGAATCCACATACCTTAATTAAGGTTTGACATGTCAAACTTATACCCATATTTAGGTCCACACATTTGATTAGAGTCTTATCCTTGGGCATTGAATAGAAATGCCACATTAATTATCTAATCTGGGCCTCTTTTCATTCAAATTTGGGGCTGGTTTTCATGATTTTGGGACTGGCCAGCCCATGCTTTTCATGGTATATGGTCTCTTGAAGATGATTTAGGCCCAAATTATGATTTCAAGGTTACATGTTAGGCAATTTGGGTCCCTCCTATAAAGTTTTAGGCCTACATGTTTCAGCAATAAGGTCTGGTTGTTAAACTCTAGGGTACCTACCAAATTTAGTGCCCATGTGTTTGATGCTTGATGTAATGGCCCCACCTCAAGTGGCAATTAATTAATTTTTCTTCTCTAGCATGGAATCTTCTATGATTAATCCAAACAAATACATATGCTCCTTTATAAGTTAATTATTTGTTTGAGTATATATAATATATTTCTTGACAGTGTCTTTGGTTGATGTGCAACATCAAGACTGGGGTTCTGGTATTTCTTTTGCAGTCGCAATGAAGTATTGTATATTACTTGTAGCTTGTGGAGTAGATGAGATTCTTTCTTAGAGTGTTGAATTTCTAGCTGATATCTTCACTTCATGTCTCACAACACCTATTAAAATTGCATTGTGATGGTATTATCTTATTCTCATACCTCTAATCATCTCATTCTTTTTACACATGACTGGGAAACTGCAATTTTTGATGCACTAATAGCTAGCTCCTTTGCTGGGTACAATTGATAATACCTTATTTGTAAAAATTACCTTATTTATCAACCTGATTTGTGTGTATGATTGATAATACATTAATAAATAACAAATTAAGAGCTAAAATTCAAGCCATAGTATGCCAATGTTGTACACAAAAAATTGGCCTTATCTGTCCTAGCTGAAACCTTTAAAAAAAGGCCCACATTGGCATGTTGTGATGGTTAAATAGTGGTGTTGTTCTTTCCATTAAGATTCAAATCTTGCTTGGGTGCTAGTTTAGTTCCTCCATTTTTGGGAATTCTATGTCAATAACAAGATCCTCCAACATGAGAAACACAATGTAGAATAAAAGGACTATCAGATGATGGATCATGTTTTTCTATCACATTGAGTTTTGCATATTTTTTGAGAAAACACAATTCTGGTGCTGCCCATACTAAAACACTAGAAAAACCAAAAATAAAGACTAAAAGACTACGAAGCAACGAGCTAAAAGATATGTGTGAAGGAACAAGCTAAATAGATATGCCTATTCCAACAACTTTTAAAAATTAGTGTGCAGCGAAAGTAGATTCAACTCCAAAGACGAGTCTATTTTTTCTAATTTTGGCATGTAGCTTTAGGAGAGCAACAACTGAGTACCCCATATGTTCAAAACATGAAAATAAGTCTTTTTATCATATGTTTTATCTTTTTTTTGGGCCCTGTCGGACATGGACTGCCTTCATACAATGTACATGATTTGTCTCAATCATATGACTAATTATACATTCTTCATATAAGTTACTATCGATGTTTTTCAGGCATTCTATAAAATAGTTCACATGCCTTGCGTATGATATGACATTTGCATGCATCCTGCACTCTCTCATCTGGTTGATGATGGATTACACAGAGTGATTTGAAATCATGATTCTAAAAAACACACACAATCAAATCCAAAATGAACTTGCACTACAAATGGATTGTGGAAATCTGATATTGGTAAAATTGCATGCATGTCTACCAAGAAAATCACAACTTAAACATATATTTGTCCTGGTAGACATGCATGCAAAATCAACAATATCATATTTCCACAATCCATTTGTAGTGCAAGTTCATTTTGGATTTGATTGTGTGTGTCTTTTAGAATCATGGTTTTAGATCACTCTGCGTAATCCATCATTAGCCAGATGAGAGAGTGCAGGATGCATGCAAATGTCATATCATACGCAAGGCATGTGAAATGTTTTATAGAATGCTTGAAAAAAATTTACACCTAGCTATTGGTGGAAATTTCCACCTTCATTGGTCAAAATTTCCACCAATGCCTAAATTTTTTTCTACCTTTGTTGGTGGAAATTTCCACCTTCATTGGTCAAAATTTCCACCAATGCCTAAGTTTTTTTCTACCTTTGTTGGTGGAAATTTCCATATTCATTGGTCGAAATTCCCACCAACGCCTAAATTTTTTTCTACCTTTGTTGGTCAAAATTTCCACCAATGCCTAAATTTTTTTCTACCTTTGTTGGTCAAAATTTCCACCAACGTGCAATTTTTTTCTACCTTTGTTGGTTGAAATTTTGACCTTCATTGGTCAAAGTTTTGACCTTTTCCTGTTTGAACCTACACAATGGCTTTGGTAGGTTTTCAAAAAATAGATTGGTCAAAATTTTGACCAACCAGTGAGTTGGTCAAAATTTTGACTGAAATAATATTGATGAATGGTTTGGTTGAAGTTGGTCTAAATTTGGTCGAAAATTGGGTCAAAAAATGAACCCAAATGTACTAGTGTAAATATCCACATTTGCCAATTTGATGTTTTTTTGCACTATACAAAATTGGTATTAGAATTTGCTTATCCTAATTTGACCCCAAAATGAGCATAGCAGAATTCCTAAAAAGAATTTATTCTTATTCTAGTTTTTAGTAAACCCAATTTGATGGGTTGTTGGGTCTGTGACTTTGTAGTTTGATTGTATTTTGCCACTCAAATGCATTTTTGGGATATTTTCTCAGTTCATCATTAGATTTAAATTGTAGAAGTTGATAAAAGAAAACTTCATAGTGCACCAATATCACTTTCATGCAAATAGCTTGCTCAAGAGAAATCAAAGGAGCAAGAGCTTGAAGGAAATCAACAAAGAAAGAGAAAATATTTCACAATAGGAAAATGGAATTTCTATGTGAATAATGTGAATTTACAATGATAGAGACCAAATTTAAAGGCCTCAAGGAAGCTTGTGGAACAAGCTAGAAAGCGATAGAAGATAAGGTTAACAACTAAGCATACATCCACAAAAGGTGGAATATCCTCAATCAAGGTGAGAGGATAAGTATGACTAGATAAGAACAAACTCCTGTGTTGTCAATAACTCATCAACTACAACAATTAAATAAATATATTAAGCTAAGTAAACTTAAGTAAAAGAATAAATAATGAATAAATAATTATTTACTCTGACAACCCCCCATAAGTGCAACTTAGGGGAATACACTTAAGTTTACAAAAACTAAGATGAAATGCAGAATGGGTCCTAGTAAGAAGGCCATGTTAGGTACCCATGTATAAATGCAAAGAAATGCATCCTCTAAAAATGGGGAAAGAGGGAAAACCTCATGGGAAAAACCCTCCTCCAAAAAGAGGTAAGTACAAGCATGTTGAAAAAAACATAAAGGAAGGAAGGCCTCAACAAGACCCCCTAAGGATAATAATTGGAAATGGCTCAAGAGACTTTCTCAAAACCATAAGTACAGCCACTCCCCCCATGAGAATAGACATCAAAGTCCCCCTAGAATGATGGAGCTCCTATAGAAATGATCAAACTAATGAAACTCCAATGTGGAAAGAACAAGGGCACATAATAAGGGAACCCCTGAATGAGAGGAGAAATTGGAAGGTCTAGTTGATGCCCAAAAGAAAAAGTATGAGGATCCTAAAAGGGAATCTCCAAGGTAGGTGTGATGACACTGTCATGAATTTTTGCTATAGTATCTACAAATAGTACACTTGGAGGCTCAATGAATGAAGCTGGAGGATTAGGTAGAGCCGAAGAAGAATCCTGCAGAGGAGAAAAGAACTCAATTGGATGTGGTTTGGCAGACAAAATAGGGTTCTTAAGAATAATACAAAGGTTCAAGTATCTGGACTGCACCACATGATGCTCTTACAAAAGAGAAGAGTCATGCTCCAAAAATGGAGATAGTGGGCAAAAGTGTGAGAAGGTGTAGAGATAGGTAGAAGAATCAACTATCCCTATAGCAATAAGGCCTCCTATGGCATGATCTTGAATGAAGAGTAAATCAACAGTGAACTCAACTATCTTCCCCAATCCATTGCGTGTATTATGAAAAATCAAGAGAAGGTTGGTAGACAAAGATGGAACATACAATACATCATTGAATATACCATCCTGGATGTGAACTAAACCTTTCCCACAAATTGGTAGGGTGGCTTTATTCCCCATGAGAATATGAGGAATGGGAGAAGCCTTAAGAGTAGAGAAGACACCTTGAGAAGATGTCATATAGTGAGAAGCACCTAAATCCAGTATCCAATGGACATGTGAAGGGGATGCTAAGGATACCTGTAATGCATGACCCTTTCCAAGATCTAATGTAGAGGTCAAAGATATGGAAGAAGACTGAAAGGAAGACCCCTGTGAGGTAAAAGAGGATGGATATGAAATAGTGCTTTTCTGAAGAAGAGCTTGCAAATCTGCAATTTGTTTCTCATAGCCATCAAATGTCTTCTAAAAATAATGTACCTCATCATGAGATCCTTTCTGACAATAGGAACAAGTAGGAGTCTTAGTTTTATTTTTTTCCTTCTTCTTAGAAGATGATGATGAACCAGTAGAAGAGTAATTTGATATTTGCTTCATCTTTTGATCTTGTGTATCCTTAGCAAGCAATGCCTATGACTGTGAACCTAAAAGTGAATCCATCTAAGTGATCTTGGACTGTTCACAAGTTAATTGATCAAAAAATATCTCAAATGAAGGCATCATGTGTCTATCACCCAAGGCATCCATAGTAGAGTAGAAAGTGGAAGAGAAGATCTGATATTGACCTCACAACTTGGAGACTATAAAAAAGATACACTCATCATCTATCTTGTTTTTCCCACATCCTTGCAAAAGTGTACACAAAGATTTGAACTTCATCAAGAAGTCCTCAATGGTGGGGAAGTTGGTAGGTGTCAAATATGTCAACTCTATATCAAGTTGAAGTGCCCAAAACTCATTCATTATGCTTAAAAAAGACTAAAATTTTAGCCAAATAGCTTGTAGAGTGGTCAAACCATCCAAGTGAAACAAAAGACTATCTAAGATGGTCAGTGTAATCAATCCCATGGCCTCATCCATTTTATTCCTATGTTGAAGAACATTAAAAGGGTGCATGAGAATAGGTTGATTCTCATCTAAACATGACCATAAGCCTCTTGATATGAGAAGCCTAGTCATTTATGCCTTCTAGGTGTGATAGTTGTGTGGTGTGAGCTGGGTTATAGATGGATCCGACATTGAGAGAAGAAGATGGAAGTAGAAGGGTCTTATTCTAAAGTAAATTATAGAAAATAAAATGTCCCCCACCCCCCACAATGTATAAATATATCCCTCAAGTACCACAAAAAAAAAAACTATAGAATACACGAAAACTAAAAAAGAACCTGGATTTTGGATGCAAAGAAGGATGAAACAAAAGTATCTACTTTGATGTAAAAAATGGGAGCTCAAACTAACTTAGAATGTGATTAAATAAACACCATTGTCTCCATCTCTGAGTCAACTTTCTAGCACTTCTTTCAAATCGGAAAAAGACCTCTGTATGCTCAAGTTATGGCAAAAAAACCAACTATAGCTCCAAAAAACTAGCTCATTGGAAAAATATAGTGAATGCAAAAAATCATGTCTCCAGGAAAAAAATCTACCTACTAGAATGATAATGGTAGATGTTGAGATGATGATGTTAGTCCGAGCCATGGTGGCTAGGTGGTAGGTGGGTTTTGCTCCATAGTGGTGGTGGTTGAACAGGGTGGTGCCATTGGTGTCGCCAACCAAAAATAGGTGTTGTAGGCATTGTACAAGGGTTAAGGCTACTAGGATAGTGAAGGTTGTAGTTGGAGAGTCCATGGAGAGCTATGGGCAGTGAAATCATGGTGCCTGTGAAGAATTCAAAAAAAATTAGATTTTTTTTGTTAAAAATGGTTAGCTAAATTTACCCTTTTTTGGAATTGTTTTTTTGTTAAACACACACACACACACACACACAAAATTTTTACAAAAAAATATAAATACAAAACTTTTTTTTTTTGAAAAAATTTGCCCCGAAAAAATGCACTTCCTCCTAATTGAAGAAAATAATCACAAACAAACTAGGGTTTGTGTCTCCGAATTGCGACTTCAAAAATCCTTCAAAGCAAGAAGCTTCAAGGAGGCTCTAATACCATTTAGAAGTTGATGAAAGCCAACTTCATAGTGTGCCAAGATCACTCGCATGCAAATAGCTCGCTGAAGAGAAATCGAAGGAGCAAGAGCTTGAAGCTAATCAACAAAGCAAGAGAAAATATTTCACAATAGGAAATTGAAATTGCTATGTGAATGATGTGAATTTAAAATGAGAGAGACCAAATATAAAGGCCTCAAGGAATCTTGTAGAACAAGCTAGAAAGTGCTAGAAGATAACGTTGACAACTAAGAATACATCCACAAAAGGTAGAATATCCTCGATCAAGGTGAGAGGATAAGTATGACTAGATAGGAACAAACTCATGTGTTGTCAACAATTCATCAACTACAACAATTAAATAAATGCATTAACCTAAGTAAACTTAAGTAAAAGAATAAATATTTAATAAATAATTATTTACTCTAACATAAACTAGGTCAACATTATTTAATGTTTAATATGTATTTTTTTAAATGACAAAAAAGACTAATATCAGATTTGATATCTTTTCTAAACTTTCATAAAATTATCTTTACAAATGAATCTTATGTTCAGTCTTATAATTAAAACTATGTTGAAAGATCATTTAAATATCATATTAATGATCTCGATTTATTTGTATTTTTTATTTTCTTTAATATATTTAAAAATAAAATGATTTTAGTTTTGATCTTATACTCATTAAAAAAAATGATTTAATTTAGAATTAAATTTATAATATACAATATAACATGTCCTTTGAATTTTGATGAATTTCAAAGGTTGTAGTATATATTTCACTTATAAAGTCAATTTAAAGAAAAAAATAAAGGTTAATTAAAATAATTTGGCTTTTAAAAATTTAATAAAAAAGCTAGTTTTCATAAATAAAAAATCTTGTTTATTTAAAATATTACCAAACTAAAAAATAAAATTAATTACTAAAATTATAAACCAAAAATTATTCCAATTCTTATTTCAATTGTTGCAACCAAACATAGAATATGCATCTTTTGACTCCTCTTCCAAGTCAACCAAATAGGTCCAAATAATATTCCAAAATATATTTTAAGAATGCACAAATATTAGAAGAGAGCTTATTCTAGCATAGATGAATGGTGCATTTGGAAATTCTTGTAGCCAAACAAGCCCTAAAGGATTTCGCCAAGAGCACAGATCAGAAGGAGCTGGTGAAAAGTGAGACTTACTATGAGATGCGCTCGATTAAGAAGCTTTGGAGTTATGTGCTGAGGGCCATCATTGAGTTTATTTCTTTGGACATGAGGTTTTCTAGGGTTAGAACCCATCATTTTGTTTTCCTCAATCATTTTCATTATGGGGCTAAGTTTTCCTTTCCTTTTTATTTGTTTCCTTCCATGAACAAGAACATTTCTGGGTACAAGAAAAAATCTAGTGCTAACCCTGCCCTACATGAGGGTTTACTTCTTTTTCTCTATGAACATTTTAAAGCTCAATCTAGGAGTAAATCCCTATCACATGCTGTATTTTCTTCTAAGGAGATAGGGAGCTCCAATTTCTCCTTGGACACAGAGGAAATTTAGAGCTTAAGCTCAAAGGAGGAGGAAAAATATCATTCATTGGGAAAGAAGACTAGGGGAAGAAACAAGGATACTCCTATTCCAAGTAAAGTTCTGTGTAGGAAAAGCCCTAGGGGTCATGTGCCCAAAAAAATTGATCAGGGGGAAGAAGAGTACAATGAGGAAGGAGAAGACATGGACATGGATGGGGAGAATAAAGGGGAGGATGTTGAGACTAGAGAGGAGCCAGTTGGGAACCCCAAAAAGAGTCAGAGGAGGAAGAAAAAAGAGGACATGCATCTGGAGGGGAAAAATGATTTGAGTCCAGAGATCTATGTGCTCCCTTCCCTTCCCATTCCCCCACAGGAAGAAAAGGAGAAAATGGAGGAAGGAAGTGTTGAGGTGGTTATTAAAGATAGGTGTATGGCTTGGAAAAAATTCAATGCCAGAACCTCAAAAATTGGGATTGTGAGAGAAGTTATGAATCCCCAAATCATTAAAGAAAAGGAGGGTAAGATCCAATTTGGAGGAACTAATAGAATCAGTGCTAGTGGCCATCATTGATAATGTGAAGGAGGTGGGTATAAAATTTCTCAATAATGTAAAAAATAGCATGATTGATAACTTTAGATCTATAAAATGCCTTTTTCACAAGTTGGAGGAGGCTAAAGATAGAATGGGATAGTTTGAAAGCCAAGGGAAGAAGATTGAGTAAGGGAACCTGATAGACCAGAGGGATTGAATCAGGATGGTTGAAAAAAGGATGCAAAATTTGGAGAATTTTGACCACAATATGGCTAATCAGATGCTCACTATTCTAAATTCCCTCAATGAAAACATTGTCAGTCTCAGTGGTAAGCTGAAAGCTAGGGGGTTTGTCGTAGACAAGGATGGGAAGGACATGATGAATATAGTATGGAAGAAGACACCTCTATGGACATAACCCAAAGCCACTTGGATCAAAGCTATGAGAAGAACCAAGACTAATGGTAGAGGAGATTTAGAGAGCCTATGAAGTGACAAAGACCATCCAGGACCTCAAACAGAAAGTAGGGGAGTAAGTGAATAATTTTAGTTCCATCTTTGGTTTTCATAGTCTCTATAGGTTTCTTTCTATTTGGCTTTTCGCCTATTTTTCATTATGGCCTTTTTGTTGTTTGTTGTTCTATTGTTGGGATTGTTTTGTTTATTTGTAGCCCTTTGTTATGTAAGAACTTTTGGGTTTTAGGATCCTTGCAAAACCTATTTTTCTTAATAAAAAACAAATTTTTTACATGGATGTAAATTTTGACTCACCTTTTTCATTGATGTCAAAGGGAGAGAGTATTGTATAGGAAAATAGTAAGAGCACTTTATTGGAAGGAGTTATAAGTAGGATAATATATAGTCAAAGGGGGAGTATAGTATGAATATAAGATTGTATACATTTTGAAGATGATCCAAAATTTTCAATTTTTCACAAGGCCACAATTTTGAAGACTTCTGTAACTTAGCCAATTTTCCCATATGTGTCCATAAATTCCAAAGGGTGATATTGTTGGAAATTTTTCTAAGAGGGTGATATAGGGTTTTCATTTACCAAAACATACATCTACTATGGAGAGGGAAATATATATTATGAAGATTTTTCATGAAGAGAAACTATGAAAAATCATCTTATTTTGTTTAGTAAAATTCACTAGAGGAACTTGAACATGTGTTCTATTAGGTGGACATAGTACAAACAAAATAGAGCATTTATCTGAAAGTGCTAAAATTTTGGAGCTGTATGAACATAGTTATGGAATATTTATTAGGTACATGACTGAACAAATAGAATAGAGGCAAAGGAAGAGTAAAGGAATTTTAATTAATGGATTTTTTTTTCCCAAAATAATGAATTAATTTTTTTGGGACAACATCCTAGATGTTAACCCACACATGGTTTAGTAAAGTATCAAGCAACAAGGCTGATAGGATGAAACATTTTGGTATAAATGAAGAGCTATTTGTTTAGTGATTTGCTGCATTGTATTTTAATGATATAATGTTTTAATGTGCACTATCTATGATCAATATTGATGTAGATTTGATGGTATTAAAAATTGGTATGGATGTGTGAATATTTTTTGAAGAAAGAGCTACAAGGATAGACCATACATTGAAGATATCAACACTGTGTAATGGTTTTTGTATCTATATTTTTTATATAATGATGTAAAGTTATAATTTATTATTAAAGAGTAGTGGGCTTTTCCATCATACTTTTGTTTTTTAGTACCTACTCCTAATAGGGTTGATGCTTCTAACAAGGATTAGTCCTCTAACAAGGACATATCCACTATATGTATGCAATAGACTCCTAGCAAGGTCAATATCTTTCACAAGATACTTTTGATTCTACCATCCTCACCAAGGTTTTCCCTTGGTTGAGGTTTCTTAGTTAACAAATAATGGTGTTATGAGTTGCATTGTGTTATGGTTATGTTTACTTTTTAATTTGATCTTATATGGAAGTTTAAATATTGTTAATAATATCCATAGTTGGGCTAAACTTTGTGAAATACTAATTCACTCATCCTCTTCATATTCCATATTTCTAACAAAAATAATTTGTCTTAGATTCTCCCACAAAGGGCTTGTAATAGATGAAGACTACCATGCTAGAATATTTAGAATAACTTAGAGGGAGGTGAATTAGTTATCCTTAGGTCTAGATGTACTAATTGGACTTTTAATCACTTCAAATACTATAGATCTAAAAATTTACTATCTTGGTCTCTATAGAAAATAATCAATAACATTAAATTGCAGCCACTATCCTAATAATAAAAAAATTACAGAATGTAAAACATTCATAGTAAAATATCTCATATAACATCCACATACTTGTATGACACTAGGATTTAACATGGAAACCCAATTTTGGAAAAGCTACTAGTAACATGTTAACAATTTTTTTAGTATTTTGAAGTGAGCTCTGTTAGGAGCCAACCCTATTAAATATCACAAAACACACTATTAAATATGACCTTGTTAAAGGATTTAATCACCCTATTAGGAGTGGCCTTGTTAGAGGGCTTAAGAACATTCCATTAGAATGTCACCTTGATTAAAGGATTTAAATATAACTGTAAGGTCAACCTTGATTAAAGGAATTGAATACTGATACAATGGTTAGAAAATCACTCACTTGGCAATCCTCCAAGCAATCATACATCACCTCTTCACAATTCTTCTTAGCCTCCAATTCAAGTTCACCAAGCAATAGAATAAAAAATTTCTCCAACCCTATTAGGTTAGCCCTTGTACCTCCTTAGATAGGTAATTTTGATCTTTTTGTCACTTAAACATCACCATTGATCTTAGGGTTAGGTTAGATTCATTGAATCCTTACATCATTTCCTCTCATCTTTTCTCTTCTAGAAAATTCTTCAAACTTCTCCTTGAATCCATGTATAGAAACACTGAAACAAATTTTACCTTGTATTAAATATTCCAAGTCATCCATCTGTATCTTCAAAATGCCTTACATATTCCAAGAAATCAATTTTGTCAACTAGAAATCAAGATTTCCTCATAATTTGTCAAATATTGTCCCTTGGCCAACATTGCATTTTGGCACTCAGTCATCACTGGATTACTTAGTTGCTACTGACTATTTTTTTTGGTGCCTATATTAGAACTTGATAAATACCAATGCTTGATCAACACTCTATTTGGCTTGGCTTAAACTATCACTTGGTCAACTCTAGCATCACTCAACATAAACTTCAAACTCCTTAATCTTATGCTCTTTTTCTCATTGAGGCCTATGCACTTGTTCATTCTTTGATCACTTATTCTAGGCTTTAGTAGAATTGTCTTCTCCACTTAGGTTATGATTAAACAATCAT
The DNA here is from genome assembly GCA_028749045.1 of Cupressus sempervirens. NCBI lineage: Eukaryota > Viridiplantae > Streptophyta > Pinopsida > Cupressales > Cupressaceae > Cupressus > Cupressus sempervirens. The sequence goes on from CM053784.1 coordinate 209,732,785, forward strand.
GTTATCTTGTCAAAATCTAACTAATCAAGTTCCCATTGTAGTTCCTCATAACTAAACATTTCATCTAGGTTATTTTGTTATGTCCTTCTCAGATCCTCTTCATCAATCATCTTGATACGACACTCTACTTATATAGAAATTATCATCTATGCTGCTATGATATATAACACACAAACTCCCTATATCATATTAGATCATTAAATTGAGTAGCTTCCTCTTGTATTACTACTAACACCTTGCATACATTCTCCCTCTATCATATATGAATTCTCTTTATATTTCTTATTACTATATACATAACTACTTTATAATCTCCCTCTTTGAAAAAAATGCCAAAGACACTTTATCTTTCTCATAGATATTTATCATGTAGACATATTTCATGTTGGTACTTTTGAATCTTATTCAATATTTGTCATCTATTCTTGATGACTGATACAACATCTTGATCTTATGAATTTCTACATCAACTTGTAAGATATTCTGATCAACTCATTTGATGTAGCACTCCATCTGAAATTAAGTAGCCTTAGCTAGGGGAATAAGCCCTAATTTACCTCTTATATACTTAGGTGCATCCTTAGGTAAAGCCTTAGTGAAAATATCAACTATTTTCTCCTTGGTGCTCACATACTCTAATCTCATTTCTTTAACTTTGAATTAACTCTCTCAATTAATAATACTTGATAGTAATATGCTTGGTCTTTGTGTGCATTACAAGATTCTTCATATATTAATAGGTTTCGTGTTCTCAGAATAGATATAAATAAAACCATCAATTTCTTCCTTCATCCCTTTCAACAATTGCTTGATCCATACAATATTAGAGAAATCTACTACTATTGCTACATATTTAGCTCTAGTTGTTGATTATGGAATACATTTTTGCTTCTTGCTTGTCCATGATACTGGTCTCTTTCCTAAAAAGAAAGCTCTGCCACTTGTACTTTTTATGTCATCAACATTTCCCACCTAATCAATATCTGTGTATATTTTTAGTTCAAACTTGGCATTCTTCTTGTAATATAAGCCATAATCTTCTGATCCTTTTAGATATCTCAATATCCTTTTACTACCATCATAGGATTCTTATTAGTGTTTTTAGAAAATTTTGCAACAATTCCAATTGCTAGGGCAATGCCAGGTTTGTTGTGAATAACATATTGTAGTTTCCTAATCATTGATCTATACAATGTCTAGTTCACATTAATAGAATAATTATTCTTAGATAGCTTATGTCCTATAGCCATAGGTGAGTTGACTAGTCTTGAGTCTTCCCAATTTTTTTTAGTATCTCCTTGATGATTTTTATTGATTAATAAAGATGCCTCTCTTCATCTGATATACTTTTAAACCAAAAAAGAATTTTATCTCACTAAACATACAAATTACAAAATCATTCTGCATTGCATCTGAAAATGATTTGCATAATGCATCTTGTCCTCCAAATATGATATCATCAATAAATATTTTAGCTAATTGTATCCCTTTACCACCTTTAGTTTTAAAGTAAAGATCATTGTTTTCATTAGTTCTTGCAAATCTAATCTTTATCAAATAATTGTGTACCCTTTCATAATATGCTCTAGGGGCTTGCTTCAATCCATATAGAGCTTTGTGTTGTTTAGATACCGTGTTCTTCTTGTTGGGATCAAAAAATCCTTTTGGTTGATCAATGTAAACTTCTTCTTTTGGTATTCCATTTAGAAATGTAGATTTGACATCCATTTGGTACACTTTAAATTCCTTATAAGCAAAATATGCAAGTAGTGTTCTAATTCCTTCCAATCTTGCAATTGGGGCAAATTTTTACCCATAGTCAATACCATCTTCTTATGCATATCCTATGCATACCAATCTAGCTTTGTTCCTTGTAACTTCTCTTTTCTCATTCAGCTTGTTCCTGAATACCCACTTGGTTCCAATAGCATTCTTGTCCTTTGGTCTGGGTACAAGTGACTAGGTTTTATTTTTCTCTATTTCTTCAATTTCTTCATTCATTGCTTGAATCTAATCTTCATTTTCCAAAGCATCCTTTACTAATTTGGATTCAAAGTCAAAAAGTAATCATGTATCACTTTTTAGTATTTTCCTTGTCATAACTCTAGATTCTTTTTTTTCACTTTTTTAAGGTGCATGGTGTCTTCTCATGTATTTTTATAGTGTAGGTTATGTTCTTCTTTCTTCTTGCATAAGATTCATCTTGAAAATTGACTTCAAGTTCATCTTGTATCTCCACTTCTGATTCTAGTTTAGATTCAGGTTGCTTGATGTTCTCTTCCTAATGTTTGACATCTTCATGTAACTCGACATCATTCTACTTACAATTGACACCTACAGTATATTGGTTGGTATTCTTTTTCTCTTTCTCAAGTAATGTGCAGGGAACACCTTCATTGACATATATTAATATATTGTAAGCTTCAAGTTCTATTTTTCATTCAACTTTATTTATTCCTACATATTCATCAACTTTCACATTTTCACTTTTCACAACTTTTTTTGTGTTAGAGTTGAAACACTTGTAACCTTTTCTCTTAGTGGAATATCCTAGGAAAATGCCTTCATTACTCTTAGCACCTAGTTTTCCATTTATATTGCCTTTCAATATATAACCTGTTCTTCCAAAGACTTCAAAATATTTCACATTAGGTGCATATCCATACCATAACTCGAAGGGTGTAATGTTTGTACCTTTCTTGACTTGTACTTAGTTCAAAGTATAGATTATTGTACTTATAGCTTCTCTCCAATATTTTTGTGACACATTCTTCTCCATCATTTATGTTCTAGCACAATCCATAATTGATATATTTCTCCTTTTAGCTGTTCCATTTTGGGGAGGATCCTAGGTGTTGACATCTACCTTTTGATTCCTCTATATTTACATAATAGTGTGAATTTATTAGAGATAAACTCTCCTACTCTATCAGGTCTCAAGTACTTTAAACTCTTACCTATTTCCTTTTCAACTCTAGCCAAATAAATATTAAACAACTAAAAAGCATCATATGTTTCTTTAAGAAACATTATAACCATCATTCTAGATTATTCAACAAATAGAATGGAATGTTTATCTCCATAGTATCTTTTCACTCCAATAGGTCCACAAAGGTCAGTATGAACCAATTCCAAAATATCATTAGATGTATAGGTTTTTTTCTTGAAACTAGACTTTGTCATTTTTTGCAATTGACATTTTTTACACATAACATTATCAAGTTTCTTCAATCTTGGTAATCCTCTTACTATTTTCATCTTACTAATTCTCAACAAATTATCAAATTTCACTTGACATAATCTCTTATGTCATAACCATATATCATCATATTCTCTACTTACAATAAATTCAGCAGTAGCATCAAATATCTTGGCCTTTTTGTGATCAAATTCAACCTTATATCCTAGTCTATTCAACTATTAGGTACTCAAAAAATTATAGTTGAGTCCTTCAACCTAATAAAAATTGTCACACTTGATCTTATCAATCAATTTTTTTAATCCTTTACCTTTCACAAGACATGGTGCATCATTAGCAAACTTAACACAATAACATTTGTATGGTTCCATATTTTCAAACTTATTTTTAATACTAGTCATGTGATGTAAGAAACCACTATTAATTATCCATCTATCACCTTTTCTCACATATGAAATTAATGTAGGTTTCTCATCTTCGTCAAAATCTTCTTTCATAGCAACATAGAAAACTTCTTCATCATTAGTATCAGATTCATTATTAGTTTCTTCTTAAGGAATGTAATAGGATTTCTTGCCTTTGTTTTTGCAGTCCATGTTTCTCTATTATCTTGATCATCTCTTCTACCTTTGTACTTGCTTTCCATTCTGTCATCCTTGTCTTCTCTATCAGGACATCTTGCAGTAATATGATCAACTTTGCTAGATGACATTTTTTTATAGGAAGTTTACCTTTGTATTTTCCTTCGCCTTTTGGAAGTCTTCTATCCATTAGAGCTTCAAGTTTATCAAGGTAATTATCAGAGACATCACTAACAAAATTCACACACTTTCTTTTTCCTTTCTTACTAATAAACAATTGAGATTTGAAAGTAGATTTGACAATAGTAGGGGTGAAATTATCAAAGTTTGACAGTTCAAAAGTAGTACACCTACCAAAAAAACCTTCCAAAGTTAGTTTATTACAAGGAGTACATCTCAATTCTTGTATTGTAGAAACTCTAATAGCATAAATAGGAAGTAGGGTTCTCAATACCTTATTGACCATAGTTTCATCATCAATATTTCCATAGGATCCTCTTATAGAATTTACCACCTCTTTGATTCTTCCACAGTGTATAATATTTTCTCCTTTTATCATTCTCATTTCATCAAACTTGCCTATCAAACTTTCTAAGTTTTCTCTAAAATCATTTTTGTCTCCTCCATAGATAGTTTGTAGTGTATCCCACATTTTCTTAGTAGTAGTACAATCTTTTATGCCATCAAACTTGGTGTAGCTTCTAGTGCTAATGCAATCTCCAACATAGCTTGGTTGTGTTCTTACTTCTCTTGCATCTATTGGGATATTAGAGGAATTTTTATCACCACATATCTATGTTCCACAATGTGTATTACACCATCTCCAATTCCTACTAGATGGAACTTCATCAAACTCTATCATGTAGGGAAGTTATCTTTGTTCAACCTTGGCAACTCCATTTTGTACATATGGATATTTAGCTCCAAGTACCTCAAACATTTATCTAGAAGCATCAATTCTCTTATACCAATTGTTAGAATATTTAGAATAACTAGGAGGGGGTAAATCCAATATCCTCGGGTCTAGATGCACCAATTTAACTTTTAATCAGTTCAAATACTCCAGATCTAAATATGACTAGCTACAATTCTATTATACCAATTGTTAGAATATTTAGAATAACCAAGAGGGGGTGAATCATGCTGGTTTAAAGAATAATTTTGACAGTTGAGTGTCAATACACCTAACCATTTTTTACTAAACATGCCAAGCAAAGAGTAGGTGCCGAGTGATATCAAGTGTCGAGTGATATCAAGTGCTAAGTGATATCAAGTTCTGAGTAACATAAGGTGCCGAGTGATATAGTTTTGTTTAGGTGCTAAGCTATCCAGGAAACAACATGTGCCAAGAATCAATAATGCTTTAGGAGCTGAGTAACTCAGGATATCAGCATAAGAGTTTGTAATTGCACAAACTATGATGTAAACTATTTTTGTAGCCAACATAAGGTAAATCTCAAAAGATCTAGACATAAGAACAAATATTTTACATTTCCTATGCAATCTGCATGCAACCAATTGGAAAATTTGAAAGGCATGCAACCAATCAGCAAAAAGGGAAGTATTGAGCGAGAAATTGAGATTCAATGAGGATCGTAGATCCATATCTAACCCTAAGTCTTTGAAGTCTTTTTAAGGAAGACAAAAGATTCACTGTAATGATGATGAGAGAAGGAGAATAGTGTTAAGGGAAAGACATAATGGAATTCAGTGAAAGAAGACATAGAGAGTAAGAGCAGCAATTCAATATTCAGTTGATCAGAACAAAAGCAAAGGAGATGAACAGAAATTAGATCTCAGAGGATAGAAATCAGAGAGAGAGCCAGAACAAGTGCCTACATTCAGCAATCAAGGATTGCAAACTATCAGGTTTATAATACCTAATATTCTCTTACCATTGTATTAGAAAGGAAATCCTATGTAGATAGGTTGGCTTAACAGCTATTTGTAGATCCTTATCAAAAGTGATTAAATCCTTTAACAGGGTGACACTTCATGTTAAGTGTTTGTAAATCCATTAACTAGGTCACTATTGACACAGTGTAAAGCCTTTAATAGGGAAAACCATCAAAATTAGTTGAACAATATTACTGTAGTGAATTTTTATGGGTATCATCCCCACCCCAATTGTACCTTCCTATTTCTGGAGGGTTTCTGGGCTACCAAATTCTAGTGTTATGTGTTGTTGATGCATGTCTTAGTTTCATATTTTCATGATGTATTTACATGCATGCAATTTACTTTCAGATAAATGTTTCATTGGATAAAGTATAATACTTTTGATTCACCCCCCCCCCCCTCTCATCAGTATTCTTTCCATATTTGAATATTCCAACAATTGGTATCAGAGCGAGGTTAGGTTCTCACAAGAAAAAGCCTTACAACTTGGAGGAAAAGATCTAAAGATGGAAGTTTTCATACTTGGAAAGATCATTGAAAATCAGGTGATAGATGTGCAACTAGCTCTACATAGCTTGGAGGAATCTAGAGATAAGTTGAGAAACTCATTGAAAAGAAGGAAGGATTTAGCCATAGCCGAAAATGAGATAAACTACAAGGAGATTGAAACCACAAATATATTTTCCAATGGAGATACTAAAGAGTTTGATGCAAAAATTGCAAAACTGATGGAGAAAAATAAAGTTCAAATAGATGAGATAAGATCTCTCAAGATGGAACATGAATCACAGGCCATAATGTTATGTGAAATCACTGAACAAAAGAAAAGAGTAGTTGAAGATAAAGTCATGATGGAAAATGACAAAAGGAATCTTGCAAACGGACTTGAAGAAAAATGTACTAAATTAACAAGGATCTCAAACATGCAGATGGATACACTTACCCAAATGATGAACCTTCATCATGAACTTAATGTGAAAGACATTGAGATCCCTACACTAAAGATGCAGAATGAACAATTGCAAAATGACTTAAGAAGAGAAAAGGAAATTTTAGAAAGCTTCAACAAACCCAATGAATCCATCAAGTATTTTGAGAAATTACTAAAATCCCCAAGATCAACCCATGATACATCAGGACTTGGATACAATAGCATTGAAGTTTGAGAATCATCAAAGAGTGCTGAACAAAGAAGCGACAAAGGTAAAAATGTCAAACTTGCATGCCATTTCTATGGAAAGAAATGACATACATGTAATGTATGTAGAAGCAAGAATTCCCATCAGCATGATAAGCCTAAGAATGTAAACTATTGTCATAAGTGCAACAAGCAAGGTCATCAAGCATATGAATGTAGAACCAAGACCATTAAGACATCAAGATTTGAGGGTGATTGTCATAATTGCAAGAAATATGGACATAGAGCTTTTGAATGCAGATCAAAGCCTATGTGGACATCAAATCAACTAGCAAAGACATCACACCATGAATTTTGGGATTACAACACTAGGTACAGTTGTCACTATTGTCAAGAATATGGACATATACCCTAGAATTGCATAAGAACACATTTCAGGGGGAACTATAAAAGATGGTCGAGTCAAACCACATGTTTCAGTTGCTTAAAAATTGGTCATGTCAGCAAGAATTGCCCAACAAGGTCAAAGGCACCAAGTTCTGAGTACAACAGTGGAAAGGCAAAGATAGATGTTGAACATATCAGAAGTGAGATGAATAAGACATGGAAAAAGAAAGATGAGTGTAGCACATAAAATGTAGAGATCACTTCACCTAATGGGTCAAGTGATCACACTTCATCTAATTAAGTAAGAATGGGTGTGTGTGGGATTGATAAACTAAGTTACATCATACATCAGTCCCAAGACATAGAAGAACTGTAAAGAAGAAATCAACATAAATAAAGATGCTAAGTCAAAATTAAGAATCTTGCAAAATTTGCTAAAGTTATCTTCAGGTGCCAAGTTGCTAACAATGATCAAGTTGATATATGATGCCGAGCTATGAAATATCAATGGAGCCGAGTGAAGTGAAACACAATGAGTGCTGAGTCATGTCAAAATCCTTCAGGTGTTGAGTAGACAGTTGTGAGCACACTAAGCATTAATTTCTCTATTTTGAAGAGTACATTGTTCAATTTTCAACCATTTCTTACCATTCAAACACGAATCAAAGATGAGAAGAGTGTAGAAGATCAAGGCTAGCTTAGAAGCCATTTGTGGAGATTTCCATAGCAATTCAACATGAGTCTCATCAATTTGAGGTATTTTACTTAAGTGCCAAGCTACGTAGTGTTTATAAACTTTTTTAAACTATAAACCCTAGTTTGGAAAACAATGGCATCTAGGTCTGGAACCACTAAGAGCAAAGAGAGTCATGAGAAATAGTTGGTTAGTAATGAAGTTAAGCAACTAGAATTCAAGCCCATTCTAGAAGTTGCATATAAGAATGATCCCGCAAGTGCATTATCAATTATTCCTGATAAAGTTGTTATGGTCCAAGATGTTCATAGATGCTATAACTACAAAATTGGAGCCATAGGAGATTTAGAAATTCACAATGCATATGAAAAGCTACGTGAGAACAAGATACTAAAAGATGAGTTCTCAATAGTCGAGAGAAAAGGATTGACCAAAACCCTAGAATTTTTTATTGTTTTTAAAGTTGAATGGGTACACATAGTTTTGAGCAGAATACATGATGGAGCCTTTTGGTTAGAAATAGGGCCAATGAAATTCACCAAGAGAATTGTTCATAGGGTTACTCGTATTCCAACCCTAGATCAGCCAAAGACCCTGTGTAGTGACAAAAGGGAAGTAATAGAGAGAAACATAGGTGCTAAATGGAATAATAGGGGAATGACTATTGATACAATCATAGAACCCCTACTAGATTTTGTTGTGAGAACCATCTCACACAAATTCTATCAGTCAAGTAGATTAAATAGTGTGCCTTGTATAACAGTTGATGTTGCATACAAATTGATTAAAAAGGATCATACCTATGATCTAGCAGAGCTCATGTTTCAACAGATTAATGAGAATCTTGGAGTTATAAGGAAGAGGAAGGGAGCTCAGTGCAAATTTGGATCAGTTTTGGTGTTTATGTTTTTCTATCTGATGAAAGAATTCCCTTTTGTGGGTAAGGTGAGATGGAGTCCAAAAAAAAAAATTGTTGAAAAAATCAATGGATATATTGAAAAGATGGGTGATAATTTTGATGCCCAAATGACTAGTTACTTTGAGGACTTCAAACAGTCCATGAAAAAAAGAATGAGGATTCTAGTTTCATTGACTGACAAATATGAAATAGACATTTGTTTTCTTGTAGATATTGATTATACCTATATACAAGCAGTCATACCTAGAGTAAGATGGCTTAGGCCACTAGGCTATGAACTCGACATTGATCAAGCCTCTACAGCAATAACAACCCTCCTTGCAGAAGAAGTTGATAAGAATGAAAAAGCCTTTGGAACCTATGATGTTGTAAAATCAAGGGTAATAACAGATTTGAAAACTGCCTTAGTAGTAAAGAAGAAAGAAAAATTGGTAAGGCGAATCAAAAGAAAATTTGGTGTTGAAGAAGAAGGAATGACAGAAGAGAAAGAAGAAGACATTGAAGATGAGGGAGATGAACCACAAGGTCTAACTCAGGGGTTAGGAGAAGATAAAGAGGAAAGTGTTGAGGAAGAAGAAGTTGAGGAAGCACAAGTTGAAACCAAGGTCACAAAAAGAAAGGCCACAACTTCTCCTGCTCCTCAACCCAAGGGAAAGAAAGTAGCTGCTCTAGCACCAAAGAGACCTACTACAAGGGCTGCAACACAAAAAGCCCAAGAGGAGGCGAGAGAGAAGAAGAAAAATTCAAAGAAGACTGCTGTTGAGCCAAAGAAGAAAATAAAATTTGTTGCCCAGCCTCAAAAAAATGAGGAGAAGACTGAGTTAGAGGACAACAACCAATTTCAAGTGGTAAGGCACAAACCTCAGACTACTATTGATAAATTATGTTCAAAGATCAAGAATGATGATTTGAAAGGTTTAAAGAACCTAACTTTTCTAAGCTCACCAAAGAAGAACAAAATAAATTAGAGGAATTAGTGTATGCTATGATGGCTGAGTATAAGCACACACCTCTAGAATTAGATGAATCAATGTCAAAAGAATTGTACAAAATTGTAGAGGATAAATGGCATTTTTGTTTACAAATGGAAAGGGAGATAAGGGAATCAATATTAGCTAGATTGTTTCCTAATTTGACTAAGGATCAAGTAACAAATGCAGTCAAGAGGCATAACAATAGATTCACTCCCAAACATAGAGCATTCAACATTTTATAGAACAAATTTGAAGAGGTAGTTACAAAATCCACAAGATTGTGGAAGATAGTTTACAAGAAAATAGAAGATGTGTATAATGAAGAATATAAGGCAGAGGCAAGTGTCAAGATAAAGGAGATGAAGGCATCAGGAATCAAAGAAAAAGAAAAGAAACAAGTGGAGAAGAAGATTAAAGAAGAAAAGGAAGATGAAAAGGCACATACAGAGGAGAAAGAGGAAGAGAAAGATACAGCTGTGCAACTAGATCAAAGTGTGCAAGACACACAGGTATCCCCTCCTAGTCCTCCTCATGCCACCATCACACTTGCAAAGATTATCAAAATCAAGGATGTTGCAGACACTTCAAGTCCAAACATCAATCCATTAACTGCAGAGGATTTAGAAATCCTTGACCAATCAACACTAGTAGCAAAATTATGTTCAAATCCTATATTGGTCAGTGTTGATGAATTGCAAAATCTAGTAGTCAAAACAAAGGCAGTCAAGGTGAAAACACAAGAACCACCTTCAATCATGCAACCTACTAGTATGCACAATTTCTAATATATCTTCAGACTGATAGTTTTACCTTTAAAACTAGTTTTTCCCATTTTACCAATCTGACAATTCTTGCATAGACGAACCTCAGGTTTCTTAATGTTAGGAATGCCTCTTACTTTCTTGAATTTGCTTACTTTTACCAAATTATCAAAATTTACAAGACACAACCTTTTATGCCATAACCAACTCTCTTCAATTTGAGCAATAAAACATGAGCATTCACCAAGTTCTAGATAGAACAAGTTACCTTTAGTTTGGGTGCCAGATCCTATCAGTTTTCCTTGCTCATTCAACAGTCTCGCCTTTCCATGCATGAATTCTACCTTGAATCTAGTATTTAGTAACTGTGCAACACTTAGCAAATTATGTTTGAGACCTTCAACCCAGTAGGCGTTATTACATATAAGTTCTTTGGATAGACAGATTTTTCCTCTTCCTTTTATGAAATGAGGTTCATTATTACCAAACCTCACACTGCCACCATCATAGTCTTCAAACTAATCAAACTTAGTTTTATCACCAGTCATATGATGTGAGAAAATGCTGTCTATAATCCATGTATCATTCTTACTTACATGAGAGATAAGAGCCATTTTATCTTTGTCACTATCAGAGTCATCTTTAACAGCAATATAAACAATTTCATCCTCACTATTATCAGAATCCTTAGAATTTTCAGCCATGAAACATGATTTCTTACCTTTGTTCTTGGATGATTTAAAGTCTTTCTTGCCATTCCATTTGTGATCTTTCTTTTCATCATTGTTTTGCTTGTTTGGGCACCTTGCTGCAATATGACCAATTTCATCACAAGAAAAACAGATTAGAGGAACTTTACCTTTGTATTTTCCTCTACCTCTAGAATATTTCTTGGCTAGTAGAGCTTCAATCACTTTGAGATCACTGTCTGAACTTTGGCTTGATTCATTTAAACTTTCTGACTGTGATTCTATCTTCTTTTTGTTTTTCTCTTTGAGTGAGAGCTTGGCTTGAAATGCTGATTCAATGTTTTTGGAGGCTGGAACATAGTTGTCAAAGTTATCTAGTTCAAATGCAGTTAGTCTTTCGACTATGGCCTCAAGATTTATCTTATGATTTGCTCACACCTTCTTTCCTGTATTGTAGAGACTCTAATTGCATAAATGGGAAGCAAGGTTCTGAGAACTTTTCTTACAACTGTTTCTTCTTTGATGTCACCTCCAGCTTCCCTGATTGCACTTACACATGCTTTAACTCTTTCAACATACTTTGCAATGTTTTCATCCTCTCTCATCCTCATTTGATCAAATTGTCCTCTTAGACTTTTTGCTTTTTCTCTTCTCACATTATCATCCCCTCCATAGATCTCCTTTAGCTTGTTCCACATGTCAAAGGCAGTTTTGCAGTCCTTAATATCATCAAATTCTTCATAGCTGAGAGCAGATGCTATGTCTATCATCATATTGTTGTGAGTCTTCTTTTCAGCAATATCATTAACTGACAATGTGCCCGAAGGTTCTTTATATTTTTCTTCAAGGTATTTTAATCCAATATCACCAACAGTAGCCAGATGAAGTTTCATCAATTCTTGCCATGCTGAGAAGTTATCTCTGTTAAGTTTTGGAATTTCTCTTTTGTAAGACATCTTGATCTTTGTCTTAGAACCTTGAAATCCTTTCCTTCAAGCACCAAAAAGCTCTGATACCAATTCTTGGAAATGAGAATGGAGTAACTAAGAGGGGGAGGGGGTGAATCGGTTACCACAAAAAAATTTCATAGTCCCTTAGATGTCTAAAATATTGATCTTAGTTACAGATTACTAAAACTTGATAATGCAGGAAATACTAATAATTATTAAGAGCTGATAACCAAAACAATTCAGCAATCATGAACACTAGAGACATCGGATTTAACTTGGAAACCCAATATGAGAAAAACCACCAATGTAACTAGTTACTGTTTTTCACTCTTCTGAAGTGAGCCCTGTTAGGAGCCAACCCTATTAAAAGTTACAAAACACACTGTTAGGTGTGACCCTGTTAGAGGATTTAATCACCCTGTTAGGAGTGGCCTTGCTAGAGGTCTTTAGAACAATTCAACTGAACTGTCACCTTGTTAGAGGATTTATAGAATGGCTGTTAAACCAACTCTGTTAAGAGATTTTGAGTTCACTGTTACAATGGTTAGAAAGCAACAATGAAATGACTTGATATAGTGTGCAACTTATCTTTGCTGATTACAGATCTCTGTTATGTTTGACTGGATCCTTACTGATCAAATACAACTTTGCAACTCCTTTAACACATCTGATCCTCCATCAGACTTTTCTCAACATTCGCTTCTTCGTACTATAATTCACATTCATAACTTTTTCATAATCACACTTCTCTATTTTTGATTTGTAACTTGAGTGACCATATATACCTTCCAGATTATCTTAGTCGGCTCAAATCACTAACCAATAATCAAACAATATACAATAGTCGGCTAGAAATAATTAAAATTACAAACTAACAAATCCCTTTACTGGCTGACCCTGCTCGGTTAATACTGTTCAAAAAATAATTCCTCTGTTAACCGACTGAGCTCGGTTAATACAGCGAACTCCATGACAACCCTTCAATCACTGAGAGAACTCAGTAAGTACTGAGTTTCCATAGATGACCGAGTGAGCTCGGTGGAAATTGTCTTGGTAATCATTGAAACCTTCATTTACCTTCCTGACTCAGTAAACACTAAATCCTTCGTTTACCTTCCTGACTCGATAAATACTAAATCCTTCGTTTACCTTCTTGACTCGATAAATACTAAATCCTTCGTTTACCTTCCTAACTCAGTAAATACTAACTTTTCTTCGCTTACCTTCCTAGCTCGGTAAATACTCTGTCACAATTTCCTTCGATCACCGAGTGAGCTCGATAAGTACTGAACTTCCTTGGTTAACCAAGTTAGCTCGGTAGAAGCTATCTTTACAGTGTAATATACAACAACGCTCGATAGACTCTGTAAACTACTATGCTTACCTTCTGAGCTTGGTAGACTCTGTCTGATGACTAATATGACATTTGTGTAACATCAAAGACAACGCTCAATTAATGAATTATATCCAACAAGTTAAGTGTTTTTGCCACTCATGTCAAAGGGGGAGATTGTTGGTTTAAAGAATAATTTTGATAGCTGAGTGTCAATAAATTTAACCATTTTTTACTATTCATGCCAAGAAAAGAGTAGGTGTCAAGTGATATCAAGTGCTGAGTGATATCAAGTACTGAGTAACATAAGGTTCTGAGTGATACAGTTCTGTTTAGGTGCCGAGCTATCTAGGAAACAACATGTGCTGAGCATCAGTAATGCTTCAAGAGCTAAGTAACTCAGGATATCAACCTAAGAGTTTGCAATTGCACAAACTATGATGTAAACTATTTTTGTAGCCGACATAAGGTAAATCTTGAAAGATCTAGAGATGAGAATGAATCTTTTACATTTCCTATGTGATCTGCATGCAGCCAATTGAAAAATTGGAAAGGCATGCAACCAATCAGCAAAAAAGGGAAGTATTGAGTGGGAAATTGAGATTCAATGAGGATCATAGATCCATATCTAACCCTAAGTCTTCGAAGTCTTTTTAAGGAAGACAAAAGATTCACTATAATGATGATGAGAGAAGGAGAATAGTGTTAAGTGAAAAACATAATGGAATTAGGTGAAAGAAGACATAGAGAGTAAGAGCAGCAATTCAATATTTAGTTGATCAGAACAAAAGCAAAGGAGATGAACAGAAATCAGATCTTAGAGGATCAAAATCAGAGAGAGAGAGATAGAACAAGTGCCTACATTCAGCAATCAAGGATTGCAAACTATTAGGTTTATAATACCTAATACTCTCTTACCATTGTATTAGAAAGGAAATCCTATGTAGATAGGCTAGCTTAATAGCTATTTGTAGATCCTTATCAAAAGGTGATTAAATCCTTTAACAGGGTGACACTTCATGTTAAGTGTTTGTAAATCCTTTAACCAGGTCACTATTGAAACAGTGTAAAGCCTTTAACAAGGCAGACCATTAGAAGTGGTTGAACAATATTACTGCAGTGAATTTTTGTGGGTATCATCCCCACCCCAGTTTTACCTTCTTATTTTTGGAGGGTTTCTGGGTTACCAAATTCCAGTGTTATGTGTTGTTGATGCATGTCTTAGTTTCATATTTTCATGATGTATTTACATGCATGCAATTTACTTTCACATAAAAGTTTTATTGGATAAAGTGTAATACTTCTAATTCACTCCCCACCCCCCCCCCCCCCCCCCACCCCCCCTCTCATCAGTATTCTTTCCATATTTGAATATTCCAACAAATCAATTATCCTTGGGTATAGATGTACCAATTAAATTTTCAATCACTTCAAATACTTTAGACCTTAAAATTTACTAGCTCAATCTCTATAGAAAAGAATTAGTAACATAAACTTGCAGACTACTATCCTAATAATAACAAACTTTCAAAATGTAAAACATTAATAGTAAAACATCTTAGATAACATCCACACAAGGATGAACCTAGGATTTAATGTGGAAACCCAATTTGGGAAAAACCACAAGTAACATGTCACCAAATTTTCACTCTTTTGAAGTGAGCTCTATTAGGATTCAACTTTGTTAAATGTTATAAAACACATTGTCAAATGTGACCTTGTTAAAGGATTTAATCACCTTGGTAGGAGTGGCCTTATTAGAGGGCTTAATAACATTCCATTATAATGTCACTTTGATTAAAGGATTTACATATGACTTTTAGGTCAACCTTGATTAAAGGATTTTGATACTTATACAATAGTTAGAAAGTACTAGTAGTTTGATCTAATAAATACAATTCACTTTGCAAATATAGATCATAGTTTAGTTCATATATTGATCCATTGACTAGCCTCCACTGTCATCTCTATCACTATTTTTCTTGGAAACTCTTCAAGTAATCATACTTCACCTCTTCACAACTCTTCTCAGCCTCCTACTCAAGTTTTCTAATTAATAGCATTAAAAACTACTGCAACCCTATTAGATTAGCCCTTATATATCCTTAAATAGGTAATTCTAATCTTCTACCACTTAAACATCACTGTTGATTTTAGGGTTAGGTTAGATTCATCAAATCCTTCCATCATTTTGTCTCCTCTTTTCTCTTTTAGAAACTTCTCCAAACTTCTCCTTGAATCCATTCATATAAATGCTCAAACACAATTTCCATTGTATTAAATACTTAAGGTCATGCATCCTTATCTTGAAAAAACTTAACATATTCTAAGATATCAGTAGTGTTGGATAGAAATCAAGATTTCCTCATAATCTATCAAATGTTTTCCCTCATCCAACATTGTTTTATGCCACTCAATCATCAATAGATTACTTAGTCACTACTAACTATTCTATTTGGCACCTATACTGACACTCGGTTAATACTGATTTTAGTTATTTTTCTTGGTTACTGATCAATCAACTCTAGCATCACTTGGCATAAACTTTGAGTTCCTTTTTTTTTTTCTCTTTTTATTAGTCAAGCCTATGTATTTGGGTATTTTTTCATCACTTCTTCTAGGCTTCAATACAACTTTCTTCTCCACTTAGGTTATGGTTAAACAATCATATTATCTTGTCAAAATCTAACCAATCAAGTGCCTATTATTATTACTCATAACTCAACCTTTCCTCTAGGTTCTTTTGTTATGTCCTTCTCAAATCAACTTCATCAATCATCTTGATATGGAATTCTATTCTGATTTCAATTGTAAAGAGTTGAATGAATTAATGAGCATCAGGTTGAATAAAGTTGTAAATGATGAAAAGTCCATATGGTATGCTAGAAATATAGAGGAAGTGGTACAAGTAAAATTATTTTTTGATTCTTTAGAACAAGATTTTTGAAGAAATAAGGAGAATTGGAAAAAGTTTCTTGAAAAAGGAACAAAAAATATTGAGTTTTAATTGGCCTGATGATACACTTTTTGACAAGTGGGTAGCTAATTATTCTCTAGAAACACAGTTGTTACAAAAGGTAGTTGAAAGAGAGAATGTGGAGTTACTATAAAAAAGGTGTAGTTAGTTGACATATCAATCCAAACAAAAGAAATAGATGGAGAAAAACCAATTGCGATCATGGACATGGTAGTTCAAACTAATGATTTGTTAGAGGATCAACCAATTGTGAGTAATATCTAGATTGCTAAACTTCATGCATCACACATAAGCCAAATGGTCCCACAATTGGAAGAGAAACATGTGCAACAAAGCCAATCATCAAATGAAGCAAATCAAAAAGAAATTGGTCCAACGAAATTGGTCCCACCATAAGAAGATTAGTGATAAAGCCATTATGTTGCAAAGATGCAAGCAAGCATCAAATTTTGTCTTTTGTGATAGCGAAATTTTTTTTCCTTTTTGTAAATATTTTTGTTCTAAGGAGAGCTTTCCTTTTCCTTCTATGCTCATAGCTTGTTGCATCTTACACTATATAAGTGAGTTCCCAAGGCCACATGATGGTCTAGAGTTTGTATATAACTTTTATTGTTTATACTATTTTTTGTAGTTGGTCCAATTTTCTTTGTGTCAATTGTATGATGTATTCAATTTTGCAAGTTTAAGAATACAAATGGATCTTGAATGATAGTTCTATCATATCTTGAGTTATTCCTAAGTTTACATCAGCAATGTATTAGTTTCAAAGAATATTAATACAAGGAGGGAGTTCTAAATGTTTGTCTCTAAATTCTATCTCCATTTTCATATGCTTGTTATTTTGGGATTGAGTGTGCAAAGTTCATGGAATTTAATGCAGCTTGGATAGGTTGTATGTCAATTTATTATTTCTTTTAATTCAAGGAATTAAGTAATTTCTTCCATAAATTGATAGGGTCTCTAAGCATTTGACAAGGATATAATAGGAATGGGGTGTAGGGTTAAGAACTCATAATTTTGATTGCAAAGCAATTAAATAGGTCAAGTATTTACTGGTGTGACTCTATATAGAAAATGGATAAGGCACTGATCATAAGTTGTGACAAAAATTGATGTAATTGTTTGGTCACACAAAGCACATATAAATCAAATCAATTTTACTTTTATGTAATGAACAATCAAACTACTTGTCATCACTTATTTTTAGTAGTTTTCCTTTTAATTATAGCTAGCTATTGTAATCATGGAGTTTATTGCAAATATAAGAAGAATAGTGACCAATTTTATGCTATAGGGGATAGATCTAAAGAAAAGAGTGCAAGTGAGTGAGTTTTGAAGAAAATATTCAGTAATTTCCATGCCTAAGGTGCACCTAACTTGGCCCTGTAGAGCCTCAAGTGTAGAGAGTCCTTGTGATTATGTTGAAGTTGGTCTAGATTTGAAGAAAATCCTACTGAATATGGGATCTAGCTAGTCCTTAGGCTCATTTTTATCTTCTGCATCCTAGTATTGGGTTATTTGCAACTTGGTAATGTTAAACACCAACATATATCTCACATGTAATATATTTTTCAAACTCTTTTTCAAAATTAGTTTATATTTTTTTCATTCTCTTTCTTTATTCACATTCTCCCCCTTTTACCTATTCTCATATTTTTCATATTCTCCCCCTATTTTTTGTGGTAATCAATTCCAATGATATATATAGAATCCTATAATTTGTTTTTTTTTTCAAATTATACATGTCATTTTTATTCTTTAAAACTATATCCAATGAATTCTTTGTTAGAAAGTAAGTCAACAAGATAATGTACTAATATAAGTGTTCCTTGTGAAAGGATGTGACCCTATTAGGTTCCAAATAAATACAATTAGTACATATGAGATCATAGTAGGAGACTTTGAATCTCTATTAGAAGATTTTAACCCTATTAGGAGCTATGTCATAACTATTATGAACTAAAAGGAAGATAGTTGAACCCATTGCCCATTTTTTCCTAGAATTATTCACACTAGAAATAGTTCAGGATAACTTATCCAAGAGAAATGAACTAATTGAACTAACTATTAGGCATGAATTCTGATGATATTCCTATGATGGAGTATCCTAGCATTGTTGGAGACATGATTTAGAGGTTTTTTGTTTCATTCATGATAGACTTTATCATTGATACAACATATTTGTTATTCTGTGAAGACTGGTAGAGCAACATACAAAGTGTGCCTTTGTGAGGTTCAAGTAATGCATATACTCTTAGTGTACCAAGGATAATGTGCCAAAAATTTTATAGATGCTATAGTTAAGAGAGAATGTGGAAAAATGAAGATAATACAAATTTATTGAAGATTTAGTGAAGGTATTGTTCAGATAGAGTTTTTGGATAGCAGTTGCTATTGTTTGGATTATATCTTGTAATAGAGATAGAATATGGTTATGAAAACTTAGATATAGGTATAATTCATGATCAAGATGTTGTGGTAAAACATGCACATCTAGATGAGCATCGAGTGAAGAGTTACAAAGACTATGAGCTGATATTCTATTTGTCTTTATGAAAAGTTTAAAGATAAAATGTAGCATGTAATTGTCATATCTTAAGTTTTTAATAATTTTCCTTACGAAAAAATTCACACAAGATCAAGAAGCACAATAACTAGCACAAAAAAGCAACATCGTATGATCAGAATAATAATATGATATTCAATTCCATTGTATAGTACACTAGAGGTGCCTATATATAAAGGCCTCTATGATACATCTAGAATTCCTAGGAGTTAGCAACATGATAAGTCTTACAACTAGGAAGATGTCCACCAAGTGTGGATTATCCTCCATTAAGCACAAGAGTTAGTGCAATAATGAGAGGATAAGCCTACAAAGGTGTAGCATGTACAATTATGTTGTAGGCACCCTATGCTAAAATAACAGTGTGAACAATTATGTTGTCTACATGATGACTCAGCTGTTTATGCAAACTCCAATGTTGTAGATGCCATGTGCTAGATTAGAGTTTCTTAGTCTAGTGTTATCAACATGACAACTCAAATGAGTATAAAAACTCCTAGGTGTCTAACCTAAGAAATAATAAAATAATGCATTTATCTTAAGTAAATTTAAGTAATGTGTAAATAATAATTATTTACACTAACACCCCCCCTTAAGTGAAAGTTAGGGGAATGCACTTATGCTCACAAAAGCTATGATGAAATGCATAATGGGTCCTATCTAGTAGGCCATGTTAGGTACCCAAGTACAAATGTAATACTAAAATGCAATGAAATCTCTTTGCAAATAGAGAAAGAGGGAAAACCTCATGGGAAAAACCCTCCCCAAAAAAGAGAGATATGTACAATATAGAAGAGAAGGATCATGTGACCCCCCTTGTGAAAAATCCCTCACCCCCAAGAGATCTCACAAATGAATATACTTGACCTTTGTGAAGGGCATGGTGAAGATGTCAGCTACCTGTTTCTCTATAGGACAATACTATAGTGCTATGACTTGCTCATGGATCAACTCTCTAATGTAGTGCATATGAACCTCTATATGTTATGTCCTCTGATGTTGGATGGGATGTTTCAAGATCTCAATAGCACTCTATTTATCACAATGGATGACTTTGGGGTACGTAGATCAAATCCAAGCTCTTTCAAAATCTGCTATAGCTAAATAGCTTCTATCACTACATTCACAACTTCTTGATACTCAACCTCAGTTAATGAGAGAGAAATGTTGTTTTTCTTTTTATTCTACCAAAAAATGGGGCTATAACCAAGATGAAACACATATCCTAAAGTAGAATTGCGAGAATCAAAGTCCCCTACCTAGTTAAAGTCTATATAACCAACTAATTGAAGTCCTGTAATAGTTGCATAGTGTATCCCATGTGTATGTGTACCATGGATGTAATGTAGGATGCATTTGGCCTCCTTCCAATGAAGTTAATGTGGCTCTTGCATGAAGCAAGAAACCATGCCAACTACAAATGAAATATTAGGGTGTGTATGTGTCAAGTAGATGAGGCTTCCCACCAAATGTATATACAAAGTCGCATCAAAAAGTGGAGAGGAACACTTTGTTTCTAAATTAAACACCTAAAAGGAATGGGGTAGATGCAGCATTGAAGTCACTCATGTGAAAATAAGCTAGAAGATCAAGAGCATACTTGGGCTATGATAGTGTTATCCCTGATGAAGACTGATGTATCTCAATACCAAGGAAATAGTCTACCTATCCTACAAAGTAGCCTTTACATTGTCAATGATGGATGTAGTACTTCCTATAATAATCAAGTCATCCATATAAAGTACAAGGAGCAAATGTGAATCATCCCTTTAAAGAATGTAGAAATTTGGATCAGAATGACATTTGGTGAAGCCTTTGGAGAGTAAGAAGGAATCCATCTTGGTGTACCAAGCTCCTAGAGCTTATTTAAGTCCATAGATAGACTTCTTCAATTTGCAAACCAAGGTAGCATCCAATATGAATCTCTATGGCTGCTCCATATATATCTCATATAGATCACTTTTCAAAAATGTGCTCTTCACATCCATTTGATGAACAACCCATCTCTAAGCTACTACTATAGCTATTGTCAAATGAATGGAGTTCATCTTTGCCACTGGTGCAAAGGTCCCAATGTAATCAATGCCAAGTACTTGAGAGAAACCTTGTGTAACAAGGGAAGCCTTATGTTTATCAACACTTCCACCTACTATGAATTTGGTCTGATAGATCCACTTACATTGAACCAATTTTCTTCCCTTAGGAAGAGAGACTAAGTCCCATGTATCATTTCTCATAAGTGAGTTATATTCTTCCTCCATTTCCTTGTCCCATTCTAGAATACTTGATGCTTCCTTGAATGACTATGGATCTGAAGCAACTGGAATATAGGCATGTTGGAGTGAATTGTGTTGTGATCTTGTCCTCTTTGTATTGAAAGGATTCCCTACTAATGGTCCTATTGAATCTAATGTTTGCTTAGCCCATATAGGTCTTATGGAAGAAGATGTAGTAGGATTATCCTCAATCTCAACTAGTTGATGCCTCTATGTCGGTTGGGGATGAACATCTTCCAAGTCACTATTTTCACTATCACTCTCTTTAATGAAGGAGGAAGAAGGAGGAGTTGAAGAAGAAAATCTTGAACAACTTTCTTCAAAATGAACACTAGTCTCATAGAATATATCATGTGTCTTTGAATCCATCAAATTGTAGGCTTTATGTGAGTTTGCATATCGAACAAAAATGTAAGGTTTTCTTTGAGCTTCTAATGCCTTGCATTTTTTTGGACGTGTTCTTGCCCATGCAAGACAACCAAAGACTCTAAAGTTCTTAACCATAAGTTTCTTGCTAGTCTGTGCTTCAAAAGGAGTTATACCATCCAAAGCTTTGTGGGGACATCTATACAATTCATTACTGTTGCCCAAAAGATTTGATCAAGGGACTTGTTTTGTAGCATGCAAGTAGTCATCTCTTTAAGAGTTCTATTTTTCCTTTCAAATACACCATTTTTTTGTGGCATATATGGTAGTGAATGCTGAAGGTCAATTTCCTCTTGGGTGCACAAGTCTATTAGTCTTGTGTTCACATACTCCCCCCATTATCTATTTGTAGAACTTTTATGAATTTCCCTGCTTGCTTTTCCACTTAAGCCTTGAAGCTAATAAATTTTTCATATACTTCACTCTTATGAGCCATGAAAAAGACCCAAGTAAAGTGAGGGTAGTCATCTATGAAGATGAGTGCATAGTGAGACTTGCCAAATGATGGCACCAGAAATGGTCCTGCCACATCACTATGAATCAATTCAAGAACACATTGTGCTCTCCAAGACTTCCCCTTTTCATAAATTTTTTTGGATGTTTTCCAAGTGAGCAACCTAAACAAACACCTTTTGAAAACTGAATTTGAGGTAGACCATTGACATTTTCTGATGCTAAGCTATTGAAGATATCTATAGTTGAGATGTCCAAATCTCTCATGCCATAGTTTTCTTTATACATTTGAATATAATAACAAGGATTATACATTTGATTTTGGCACAAAGGAGGAGAAAGTGTAAAGCCTAAAATCATGATTGGCTTCACCAATTGCAATCATAGAGTCATCCTTAATTCTTTTCACTACCACTGAATCTAGAAGAAATTCCACTTTATTTCCACCTCCATAGCGAGTCATTTGGTAGACTAAAAGAAGATTAGAGGCAAGGTTAGGAACATATAGAACATTCTTGAGCATTCCATTGTTCATCTCAACTTCATCTTTACCTTCAACTTCCACCTTAGTATCATCATCGACAAAGATGTGTGGTACCTCAAAATGTGTCATGGAAGAAAAATCTTGCTTTGACACACCCATATGATGTGTGGTACTTGAATCAATGATCCATTCTCCCTGATTAATAGTGTTTGTGAGTAAAGCATGCCCTTTGCCCTTAGAATCTGAGCATGAATTTTGTTTCTCCTTATATGCATTAGGTAGTGGAACATTGTGTTTCTTCATGATGTTCTTCAACTCATCAATCTGTTTATGATAGCAATCATGTTCATTATGACCAATCTTCTTGCAATAGGCACACTTTTTCTACTCCTAATTAGTGTACCCCTTCTTGTTTATATTTGAGGAAGACTTGCCTTGTTGATTTGATGGTGGCATTGTCTTTTCTATAGCCTCTTGTTTTTTATTCTTCCACTTCTTCTTTTTTCCCTTTCCTTTATTTGAAGTTTGAGCAGCTAAATTTTGAGAACCTCCATTATTAGCCACCAATGCTTTAGACTTAGATTACTTGAGAATTATCATTGATTGCAACTTCTTTTCTTCATCATCCAATAGTTGAGCATAACCATCAAAAGTGACTTTCTAATAGGCAACCCCTAATGTAATCTTGGTGGTATTGTAAGAAGAAACAAAAGTGGAGTACTCAGATGGTAGCTTATTATGAATGAGATAGATTAACCTGTCATCTTTAATATGACTACCACGATCATCAAGTTTTGTTATTAATTCATTCACCTTAATGATGAAATCCTCTATAGAGTCAAATGTGTTAGGATCTAGGGAGACAAGTTGATCTTCAATTTTGTAAACATCCTCCTTAGTAACTTTACCATATAGGTTTTTGAGGGCATCCCATGCTTCCTTGGATGTCTTATACTTTTGGATCTAATAGAAGATTTTGTCTTCACTTTTAGATACTTGATCACCTATTGGTTTAGGAAGGGTAGCATTTACATATTGAGAAACTTCATTATGCATTAATTGACACCATATTTTAATAGATGATGTAGCATAGTTATGTGGTGTTAATTTTGGAAACTTAAGATTTTCCATGATGTAAGAAATTAAAGGTAACAATAGGAAAAGAGGAACACAACACCAAGAAACACCCCCCCTGTTTCACTCAATTGAGAAACCCCCCAAATGAAAGATTTTGGAACTTTATACTTAGTGTGTTTACAATAGCCACATTGCCAATTTTGGTCTTAGTGATTTTCTAATTTACTGTTTACAACCTCCTTTTGGAGTCCAAATATGAAACTAAGCAATGTACAACAATTTTGAAGCAATACAATGCAAAGAAAATACCAAATTCTGAAAGTGATATTTTTGTCCACACAAGCCTATAATTTTAGATCTAGAAAGTAGATGAAGAATTATGCACTTTGAAAAAAATGAAGCCGAATTTGGATTCTAGATGAGCCCAAATGAAGCATTTGAAGTTGAAAAATGCACAATTGGATAGGTATAGTCACCATAAACTACAATTTTTGATAAATTTGTGCACCAAAACTAAAAAATAACTCTACCAATAAATTTTTTACAAAATTATACCCAAAATTTAAAAAAATTGCACTTGATTTGGAGCCTAGATGATTGAAATAGGCCTCCCAAAGTTTGACTGTCAAATCAAAACTAAATTTGAAGAGTGGTCTAAGTAGTAAAACACAATGTTAAATTTGATGATCAAATGACCATTATAGCAGTTCAAATTTGTCTTCAAATGATGGTCAAACAACCATCAATTTTAACATAGCAATATGGTTACGTTAGAAAAAAATTGGCCTCTCTGATGATGTGGCAAGAAAAGTGTACGGTTGATGATGATGTGTCCAGCTGAGTCATCATATGGAATGGGTTGACGTGTATGTTATGGTGTCTTAGAGTTTTGTTGACATGTTCAAGAGGGCCACGTCAGTAAGTTCATACTATTGCCTATGTGGCTAAGCATTGCAGGGGTCCACGTGGACTCATGTGTGCAGAGGGTGCCATGTGGAGGGCTTCTGTTGTTGATGCATGGTGGTTGACATATGTAGCAAAAGATAGGCCGCATGTGTTTTCTGATCACTAGAGGTAGTTGTTTCTGGTGCCAACTTTAATGCTAGGATATATCCAAGTTTAGTCCCCCATGTATGGTGGGAAGTGCATGCAGTTTGTTTAAAAATAGACAACCACAACACTAAAATAAAATGGGTGGCTAGTTGGTTATGAAGGCCAGTTGAATATTCACTAAAATTGTTTGGAAATGACCACCAGGTTTAATAGTGTAGGCTAATCACTATGCAATCTACTACAAATTAAAATGAATATGTTGTTGGAATATTCAGATTGCTTATGAAATATTCCCCCTATAGGGGCTAGGAATTCACCACCCAATTCTTGCAAAAAAAAAAATTTCCTAGACCCTATTGGCCTAAAAAAAAATTCTAAAAAAAATAAAAAAAAATAAAAAATAATTGTAGAGGAAAATTAAATATAGATCTTAACAAAATAAATGTGTAGATCTAATAGATCATACCAGATTTGCAAATCAGGGCTTTTAGGTGTCGGTTTGCAATTTTTTTTTCTCAAATTTGACTATTACCTAATATAGGCATATTTATAGTTGATTTCATCTAATTGACACTCTAGACACAATGGTGAGGTCCGCTTTGGCTCTAGATGCTCCCAATATCTACGAATACTCTAGATCTAAGTCAAGGTGTCCTCAAAGAGGTAAAGCAAGATCAATCTCCAGTGGCTATGAAATGACACCTCTATGGCTCTGATACGATGCAAGAGTTTTCCTTAGAGAAAAATTCATCCAAGACTAAGAAGCACAATAACTAGCACAAAAGACCAATGGAATATGATCACAATAACAATATGATATTTAATTGCATTATATGGTACACTAGAGGTTCCTGTATATAAAGGCCTCTATGATGCATCTAGAATGCCTAGGAGTTAGCAACATGATAAGTCTTACAACTAGGCACATGTCTGCTAGGTGTGGATCATCCCCCATTAAGCACAAGAGTTAGTGCAATGATGAGAGGATAAGTGTACAAGGGTGTAGCATGTACAATTATGTTGTAGACACCATGTGCTAAAATAATAGTGTGAACAACTATGTTCTCTACATGATGAATTAGTTGTTTATGCTAGGGTCCCCTCAATAATATAAAGAGGGGAGTGTTGTAGACACCATGTGCTAAATTAGAGTTGCTTACTCTAGTGTTGTCAACATGAAAACTCAAATGAGTACACAAACTCCTAGGTGTCTAACCTAAGAAATAATAAAATAATGCATTTATCCCAAGTAAACTTAAGTAAAGTGTAAATAATAATTATTTACACTAACAAAGATGGTCCTATATTATTTTTGTAAATTGGTAAAGCCTAAAGGATGACTCAATAATCTTTTTGAGCACTTGGTATAAAGGAAGGATGATTTCCTTGGTTGTAATCATCCAATGTAGATATTGTGTAATTCAAGTATGAAAACTTGTATGTAAGATCCATTGAACATGATAGCAAACATATTTTAATTAGGGAAGTGTTTGATGTAGTTGAAACACAATGAGATTGCAAAGAATTTTATTTGGAAAATAAGTTTCTTTTGGATAGTTTTGAGGTACATTTGTATTATTTAGTAAGGATAGTACTAAAATAATTTGGACAATGGCTCCTTCTATCTACCTTTTAGCTAATAACAGGGCTAGAATCTCCTAGCAGGGATTCAAAGTCTCCTAACATGGACTAATATGTACTAAATGTATTTCATTGACTCCTAACGGGGTCCATCCTTTCACAATGGACTTTTATATTAGTACATAATTTTGTGGGTACTATCCCCACTAGGGTTTTCCATCTGAATAAGGGTTTCCCTAGATAACATACCTAGTGTTATTGTGTATGGTGACCTTTCTATGGTTTTTGCATTTATTTTTTACATGTTTAAGAACTAATAAGGATATTGAGAGTTGTTTTAATTACATAACTGATTCAGCTCCCCACCTTGGTTATCTTGGTGGGCTTTACTTTCTAATAATTGGTATTAGAGCATTAGGTCCTTGAAAGAAACTTTTAACAACTTAAGAAGATTTATGGCACAGTTCAAGAATAAAAGTATGCAATGTGGTGGAGTTTATTATGATAGTTGAAAGGAAAAGATGAAGACACATTTTCTATGCATGAGTTAGGGTTATTGATTGATTTCTGCAAAAAAAGTTTGTGGTTTAAGAAAAGGATCTTGAAAGTTGTGATGAAGCTCAAAGGGATGTATTCATGTTAAATATGTTTGCAAGAGAAGCACTATTATCGACTCTTCTTGAAATTGAATTTTCTCAAGAAAAATTATAAATATTTCTCATGAAATTTGAATTTCTTTGCAAAGTACATATGAAGGTGATAATAATTCTCAAAAGGTTAGACTAAAAAATTGGATATGACTATATCAAGATCCAAAAATGATGCAAGATGAAGTTGTAAGAAGTTACTTTAGTAGCATTTGGAAATATAAGAGGAGTAACTGAGAGGGAGGGGTGAAGTAGTTACCACAAAAATAAATCCTAGATCCCTTAGATTTCAATACAAAACATAAACTTTGATGAAATTGTTGTTACTCAATTAACACATATATGATGTAGCTTGGCAAGCATTATAATATCAATTATTATTTGGAAAAAGTTGAACATGTAGAACTTAAGATATTATCTTTTGATTAATCTTAATTAACTTAGTTGCATACACATGAAAGAAATAACATGAACACAAGTGGCAACAAGATTTAACGTGGAAACCCAATTTGGGAAAAACCACCAATTGCAACTAGGTACTACTTTTCACTCTTTTGAAGTGACCCCTATTAGGAGCCAACCCTGTTAAAGGTTGCAAAAAAAATTGTTAAGTGTGATCCTCTTAGAGGATTTAATCACCTTGTAAGGAGTGGCCTTGTTTGGGGTCTTTAAACACTTTAATCTAGAAATGCCACATTGTTAGAGGATTTGCAAATAGTTGTTAGGCCAACTCTGTTAAGAGATTTGATACACTAATACAATGGTTAGAGAGTAATAATGATATGATATAATTTCTAATGCAACTATATTGTTGATTTTAGATCTAAATTTAGGCTCATATAGTTGATCCTTCTTGGTCAAATGTATCTTTTTAGCTCCTCTAGGATATTCTTCATATCCTTATAATTCACTTCCTTTAAGCATCTTCTTTTCTTCCATGCACTCTCACATCCAATACTCAACTTGACCTTATAATTATATCATACAAATTGTCAAGCTGGCTTGAATATACCTTAGAATAATTAATATTCATCTCCTTAGTTGACTAGAACCAACAAACAAATCCATTTAACTCAATGTGCCAAAACAAGAAAATCCTTCATTAGCCAAACCTTCTCGGTAGTTACTAACATTAAAATGATTTTCTTGTGTTGACCAAGTGAATATGGTTAACACTAAATCTTTTTAAACTTCCTTTGGTAATTGAGTGAGCTCGGTTAGCACTAGTTCCATCCAAATTTCCTTTGTTACCCGAGTGAGCTTGGTTAACACTCAATTTCTATGAATTTCTCTTCGATGCTCAAGTGAACTTAGTATACACTATCTTCTGAACTTGGAAAACATTGGAATGCTCATAAGACATAGGAAACTATGTTCATTACCCAAGTGAGCTTGGCACACATTGACTGGTAAATATATGACATTTTGTGTAATGTCAAAGACAATATACAATTGATAAAAAATCCCCCTTTTTGGCATTAATGGAAACACAATATGTCACAATACAATGAAATTTTAGAGAAAAAAAAAGTAAGGAAAATATCTTTAGTTTCATTCTAATTCTCATCTATGAGAACTCCCTCTTTCAGTTTGAACTCCCTTTGACATTAGTTTCTTGCTCTATCAACAAACTCTATCATCTTCAACATCTTCTTCTGATAGAAAAATATCCTTCTTTGATATCAGACCAAGTTCTTCCTCTTTGACATCTTCAATCAAAATTTTTGTGATATGACACAAACTCTCCCTCTTTGACATCTTATACAAAAGATGATATTTAGTGAATATCAATGTAACTCATGTACAGATTCATATGCAATTTGTTCTTTCATTACTGCATCAACTCACTGATCTTCAACATGCTCTAGTTGATGCATCACTAAACTTCATTTAGTGAGCTTCAGATAGGGCAATAACCCCTAACTTACCTCTTAGATACATAAATGCATCCTTAGGTAATGAATTTGTGAATATGTCTACAATTTGTTCTTTATTATACACATATTCCATTCTTAACTCATTGTCTTGCAAAAATTCTCATAGAAAATGATTTTTTTTAATGCAATGTGTTTTGTCTTGGTATGCATTACTAGAATATTTGATATATTAATTGCACTTGTGTTATCCCAGAAGATAACCACTGGATCCTTGATTTCTACCTTCATACCTATCACCAGTTGCTTGAACCAAACAACATTGGAACAATTAAATACTGTTGCAACATACTCTGCCTCTACTGTAGATTGAGAAATGAAATTTTGCTTCTTACTTGTCCAAGACACTAGTCTCTTACCAAGAAAGAATGCTCTACCATTGGTGGTTTTCTTGTCATCAACACTTCTTGCCCAATCAACATCAATGAAGGCTTTCAAATCTAAATTGCCCCCTTTCTTGTACTATAATCCATAGTCTTCAGTGCCTTTCAGATACCTCATGATTCTCCTTATTCCCATCATATGATTTTCTTTATGATTAGCTAAAAATATTGCCACCATACCAACTACAATAGAAATATCAAGCCTAGTATGTACTAAATACTATATTTTTCCAATCATTGTTCTATATATAGTCTGATCTACCTCCTTAGAATCATCATTTTTTGAAAGCTTATGGACCTAGTAGACATAGGTGTTCCAACTGGTCTTGAATCCTCCATTCCAAATTTCTTCAGTATCTCCTTGATATACTCAGATTGAGTAATGTAGATACCATCTTTCTTCTATTGAATCTATAATGCAAAAAATAATTTTATCTCTCCAAACATGGACATCTCAAATTCATTGCTCATTTCCTCTAAAAAATCTTTGCATATATCATCATTTCTATTAAATAATGTGTCATGCACAAATATTTTTGCCAACACAATCTTCTTGTGTGGTCATTGTTTTATGTATAGGCTTCTATTGTCATTTTTTCTTTGAAAACCAATCTTCATCAAATAATTATAAAGTCTTTCATACCAAGCTTTGGGATCTTTCTTGAGACCATACAATGCACTGTGTAGTTTATAAACTATATCCTTTTTTCTTAGATCAACAAAACCTTCAGGTTGTTTTATGTAAACTTCTTCTTCTAGAATATCATTTTATTGAGGTGTACTAGGGGTTGATACTTGTCTTTTTATTTCTCTTTCAATGCAAAATTCATTGAATTAATTGGAAATGAATTCAAAACTTCTACCTAACCTCAAACATTTCAGCTTCTTTGTTGTTTCCTTTTCTACTCTTGCCAGGTATCACTTGAACTTTTGCAAAGCTTTAGACTTATCTTTTAGATACATTATAGTAATCATTCTAGAATAATCATCAACAAATAGAATAAAGTACTTATCTCCACTATGGCTCTCAATTCCAATAGGTCCACAAAGGTTTGTATGAACTAGCTCCAAGATTTCTTCAGAATGATAGTTCTTTCTCTTGAAACTTGTCTTGCCCATCTTACCAATTTGATAATTTTTGCATAGGCACATATTAGGTTTCCTCAGACTAGGAATACCTCTCACTCTTTTTTTCTTTTCTTATCTTGATCAAATTATCAAAGTTCACATGACATAATCTTTTATGCCATAACCAACTTTCTTCTACTTGAGAAATGATAAACGAAATTTCATTAAGATCTAGGTAGAATAGGTTACCAGACCCAACTAGATTACCTTTTCCATCTAGTAGCTTGGCCTTCCCATTCATGAATTCTACCTTGAATCCAATGTTATTCAATTGTGTCACACTCACTAGATTATGTTTCAATCATTCAACCCAATAAGCATTATTACATCTGAGTGCATTGGTTAGAGAAATACAACCTTTTCCTTTTATGCAACATGGTTCATTGTTTCCAAATCTTACACTTCCACCATCATAGTGTTCCAAATGTTCAAAAATTTCCTTATCACTAGTCATATTATGCGAACAACCACTATCAATAATTCATGTATCATTTTTGCTAACATGAGAGATAAGTGCCATTTTATGTTCTTCACTATTAGATTAATCTCTTACAACAATATAGACCATTTCATCATCATCACTACTATCTAAATCTTCAGCCATAAAACAAGACTTCTTATCTTTGTCTTTGTAGTCCTTGAAGTTCCTAAAATCCTTCTTTCCTTTGTACTTGTTGTTCTTCTTTTCATTTTTGTCTTCTCTTTTTTGACACCTTGTAGCAATGTGACCAACTTCTTCACAAGAAATTTTTTTTAAAGGACTTTTACCTTTATACTTTCCTTTTCCTTTGGGATATATTCTTGAAAGAAATGCTTCAATGGCTTCAAGATCACTATCAGAACTATCTTCCTCTTCACTTTTATATTGTTTTCCTTTAGAATTTGCAACTTTCTTCTTGAGTGATAACTTGGCTTCCAATGTAGACTCAAGATTGCTAGAACTAGGAACATAATTATCATAGTTTACTAGTTCAAATGCTATCAATATTCCCACTAGAGAATCCTTGGTTATCCTATTATTTAGATCACATGTCATTTCTTAAATAGAAGACACTTTGATTGCATAGATAGGAAGAAGGGTTTTGAGTACCTTTCTTACCACTGTCAGATCTTCAATTGTTGCTCCAGAGGTTTTGAGTGCACTGACACTAGCTTTGATTTTGGCAGCATATTTTGCAATGTTTTCATCCTCTCTCATCTTCATCTGATCAAATTGACCTCTCAAGATTTTTTCCTTGTCTCTTTTCACATTATCATCTCCTCCATAGATATCCTTTAGCTTTTTCTAAATCTCATAAGAAGTAGCACATCCTTTGACCTCATCAAATTCAACATTGTTAAGAGTTGATGTGATGTCAATCATCATGATATTATGATTTTTATTTTTAGAAATCTCTTCCATAGTTAAGGTTCTAGTAGGAGCCTTGTACTGAGCATTCAAATATTTCAAACCTAAATCACTAATGGTTGCTAGATGTAGCTTCATAATTTTCTATCATGCCTCGATGTTATCTCTATTCAACTTAGGAATCTCTCTCCTGTAAAACATCTTGATCTTTAGCTTAGGTCCTTGAAACATTCCGTGCAAGCAATAAAAGCTTTGATACCAATTGTTAGAAATATAAGAGTAAATAAGAGGTGAGGGGTGAATTAATTACCACAAAAATAAATCCCATATCCCTTAGATGTCAATACAAAACATAAACTATGATGAAATTATTATTACTCAGTTAACACACAGGCACTCAGTTAACACTAATATTGATCTAATTAGGATTTAGGACTATTAGAAAGGAATGCTAACTAATGACATAAAGTTAATTTTGAAGCTTTAAATGAAGCAATTAATGTAATTGAAATAAAGGAACAACACAAATTAAACTAATAAAAGGGAAATTGAAAGATAGAAGACACAAAACAATTTGATCTTGGAGTTCGTCCATATGGACTACATCTCCAGGTCTTGCTCCAATAGGGGGACCAATCCAATTAACTCCAAAATTAGGTAAAAGTATTTAAAAAATTACTCCCTTCAAGTATAATAACATCACACTATTCCAAAGTACAGGACTAATCACACCTTCATAATTTCTCTCTCCTTTTCATCACTTGAATGTTCTCTCCATTTCAGAATGAATTCCAAGAGTCTCCTAAACCCCCCTTTTTATACATGAAATTAGCCAAAATAAGGCTATAACAAAATTTTACAAGTTTAGACCCTTCAATTAATTCCTCTCTCAGAATAACCCCTTAGCCATTTTGAAAGATTTGGCTCTATGTTATTTTTGGGGGTCAAAAATAACAAATAAGCTTAATTTACTAAGATTGGTGGGTTTGTTTAAAGGTTAAATATAACATGACCTATTTATATTATCAAGTGTGTAAATAGCGCAAAACTTATAAGTATTTTATCGGGCCGATCGGTCTGGGGTTCCAATCCTATTGGTGGCCTCCTTTTTCCAATCTTCAACAATATTACCTTAAATATAAACTCGCACCTATTAATTTTGAATTGAATTGGTGGTGCAATTGCCACTAGCTTGGTTTTGGGAGTTGGTTATTAGAGGTTCAAACCTCATAGAAGTCTATTTTTTTGTCGACTGACTTCCAACTATCATGTTAGCATGGTGATGTCATGCTGATGTTATCAAGGCCCCCTTTTTTGAAGAAATTCAAATTATCGTAGCTTTCACATAAAAAGTTTGATTTTGATGAAACAAATTTTGTTGGAAAGATCTGGATGAGCTCTTTCATTTGAAATCCATTGTAGACCACTTTTGAGATGATTATTTTTTCATCTTTTGGTGACCTCTATACCTAGTTTGACCAAATTTTGACCAGCCATAACTTGAGCATATGGACTCTAATTTTGTCTGTTTGAGTTGCACTAGATTTAGAATTTTAAGAACTTTAACATGGTGCTAATTTTTGGATTTTTTGAGACACTTCAAATTTTGGTGAAAATATCCTCTAGATCAATCGTCCCCACTAAAGAGCTTTTGGACCTCCAAAACTTTGGATTACTTAGAAAGTAGGTGAGGGTATAGTTACATCACTTTGCTAATATCCATCCATATTTCCTTGCTTGGATGCATCCCCTTCAATTCCACTCAGAGGTATTCAACAGGTCCTCTTCATGAAGTTCTAACATTCTTGTCTAGGATAACATCTTCTGGCAATTCTAACATATACTCTAGTGAAAGATCATCAACTGACAAAATTTGAATGTCAATGTTTTCATCTAAGATCATTGGAGGCTCATATAACTTCATAATTTTTGCATTGACAACTGAGTAAATTTCCATGTATGGAGGAAGATTAAGCCAGAAAGCATTGGTACCAATCTTTTCCAAGATCTCAAAAGGACCATACCTAATAGGCTTGAGCTTCCTACCTTCACCTTGCATTATTTCCTTGCTGATATGTAACCAAAATCTATCTCCAACTTAGAAATGGTGATCGATGTGATGCTTATCATGGTGAGCCTTGTATTTTTCTTGGCTCTACTCCAATTGTGATTCTACTGCCTAATGAATTGCTTGGAATTTTTGGATGAACTTTAAAGCCTTTTCTGCATCATGGCATCCATCTACAACATCATCTTTCCCAGAAGAAAAATTCATTAGTGTCTTGGGCAAGTAACTGAAGCAAGTCTCAAAAGGAAACCTCTTTGTAGAAGAGTATGCCACATGGTTGTAAGCATGCTGCACATAATGAAGACTTTCATCCCACAACTTAGGATGTTTACTACAGTAACCTCTAAGTAGATGAACCACTATCCTAATGACTACCTCTATCTATCCATTGGTCTGTGGATGGAAGGCTATACTCTTCTTCAACTTGGTATCCATGATTCCCCACAAAGATGACCAAAATTCCACCAAGAATCGAGAATCTCGATACTGATACAATGGAAGTATGATGCAGGAGCATCTAGAGGTATAAGGGCAATCCTATGTCACCCAAAAAAAATGTACTTAGACTTAGTTTCTATTTTAAATTTTTTCATTTTTGGATACCCATTTGGATCAAATAAAGGTTCCAACTCTCATAGTTGCACTATTAGTGTTCTAAGATAGAGTTTTTAATCACCTTGAGATACGTGTAAATGCAAAAAAAATAGGAGTACATAATTGAGCCATCATTTTGATAAAATAGAAGGTGTAAATTGGTCAAAATATTCTCATTGTAATTTAGAGCATTCTAGAAAAAGAATCAAGTCAAAAGGCCCCACGGTTTGAAAGTTATTGCAGTTTTTTGATTTCTGGAGACATCTTAAGAATGCTTCAAAGTCAAGTTAGGTGAATTAAATGACCTCAAATAGGGCCAAAAAATGGGGAATGAGTGAAGCTGGTCTATAGGGCTATAGATCACTTCCAGAGCTTTCCAAAAATGTAAATGATTCATCAATTGGAGCTACAGTTTAAAAGTTATGCCTCTCGGAAGTTCGATTACCATTTCTGGATTCTTTTAATTTTGTACTAACTTCTAATGTGACTTCTAAAGCCTTCTATTTGGTCAGTGGATGCCTACTAGCACTTTCTAGAATTTATTCCTAATCCTTAACCCTTTGGGGTCTATTTAAGAACATTTCTGGCATTATAAAAGGCAGTTCAGAGTGGAGTTTGAGAGGAGGTACAGAAAGGAGAAATTATCTCCAGATTTATGCTATTGTAAGCCCATAGGGCATATTTTGAAGTCTATTTTCTCTGTGCTAAATGTATTAGCATTTTCTCACAGTTAATAAAATTTTCCCTTTCCTGTTGTGTCCATTTTGTGCTTGGGTTGTGTCCCCATCAAGTGGTATCAAAGCTGGTTTTCCTGAGTGTGTAGACAGAGCGCTGACTGTGAGATAGTTTGCACCAGGACTATGTGGTTGTGGGTTTGAGTTAAGAAGATGCCTCCATGAAGAGAGCATGGTGGAAGGGCTAGAGCTATTAATCTTGAGGGGGTTAGAGCCCTCCAAAGGTAGGTACAAGCATTGTAGGAGGAGCTTCGTAGAGGAACAAATGTTACTGCAGGTGACAAAAGTGAGGATGACAATGAAGAAGAAGAAATTGGACCAGAAGGGGAATTTGATAGAGAAGTTCTAAATTAGGTAGAGGAAAGGCTTTTTAGGGCCATTACTAAGTTTGGGAAAAGACTTACAATTTATGTGGGTGTATTTTTGAGGAAATCTGAAACCAGATGAGTTGATCGATTGGATCAATGAACTAGAAGAGTACTTTAAGTATGAGGATATTAGGGATCTAGATAGGGTTAAGTTTGCAAAGGCCAAACTGAAAGGCCATGCCAAAATCTAGTGGCAAGAGGTTCAATTGGAAGGAAATAGAAGAGGAAAGGAGAAGATCACAAGGTGGGATTGTATGGTGGACAAATTGAAGAAGCAATTCATTCCTGTTGATTATGAGCTTGATTTGTTTAAGAAGATGCATGGGTTAAAGAAAGCAGGAAAATCAGTTCAAGAATATATAGAGGAGTTTTATCAACTTATTATTAGATTAGGGCATGCAAATGAAAATAAGGAGAAGGTTGCTCATTATATTAGTGGGTTGTGACCTAGCATCCAGGAGTAATTAAGTCCGGTAAGAATGACCAGTGTTGAAGAGGCATACTAGTTTACCTTATGAGTTGAAGAGAAGCTAAATAAGAGGTTTGAAGGGAGAAAAATAGGGCATGGTCAAGGAGGAAGGGGTAGTGGTAGGTCATTTGGAGGCCGAAATGAAACCCAAAAGAAAAATGAAGATGTGGGTACTAGCAAGAACCAGAGAAGCGAGGGTTTCAACTGCTCCCGTGATCAAGACTTTGGAAATTAGAGAGGAAGAGGTAGAGGACATGGACAAGGAAGAGGAGGGTTCCATGGTACCTATTTCCATTGCAATGAAGAAGGTCATCGTGCCTTTGAATGCCCTCAATGACAAGGAAGGACAGATAGGAGAGCTGAGGGTCAAGCTAGGGTTGTTCATGTGGATGAGAATACACAATCATCACATTCAAAAGATGCAAAAAGAGGAGAGACTTTGGTAAATGAAAGGGTCCTACTAAGTGGTGAGATTGAACCCAAACAAAGGAGGAGTTTATTCCATACTAGGTGCAAGTGTGAGGATAAATGTTGTGATGTGATCATTGATGGTGGTAGCACTGATAACTTGGTATTAGAGGAGATGGTCTCTAAGTTGAAGCTCAAGAGGGAGAAACACCCCCAACCCTATCAAATTGCTTGGGTGAAAGATGATCATAAGGTCCTGGTAAGTGAACAATGTTTAGTGAAATTCAAAATTGGGAGTTACCATGATGAAGTTCTCTATGATGTTATTCCAATGGATGTTTGCCATCTATTGTTGGGTAGACCATGGCAGTTTGATAGGTATGCAGTACATGATGGTCATGCAAACACATACTCTCCAAGAAACTTTCATGAACCATAGAACTATTCTTAAGAATTATCAAAGTATTCTTAACAAGAGGCCTAGAGAGCATATCTGCTACTTTGTTATGGACACCTTTCTTGTACTTAATTACCAAATGAAATAGTTATAGAAAACCCATCCACCTAAAGTGCATACTTTGTTGCAACTTAAATTATGAGTGCAAATACTGAAGTGGCTAGTGATCAATGTGGATTACAGTTTCTTTTCCCATTAAGTAGTGTTTACATTTTTTAACACTCTAAAGTAAAGCATAAAGTTCTTTATCATAAGTGGGATAATTACTTACTACTCCTAAAAAAGTTTCAAAGTGGTAGCAGACTAGTTTACCTCCTTACATTAAGGAAACTCCCATGGAAAACCCACTCGCATTTTTCTCAATTTCAAATTGTTGATGTAAATCAGGTAGAGATAGAACTAGTGTAGTGCTCAACTTTTCCTTCAAAGTGTCAAAAGCCTTTTGTTGCAGACCTCCCCACTAAAAAGTTGCCTTCATACTAGTTAATGCATGCAATGATGATGCAATGTAAGAGAAGTTTGCAATGAACTTCCTCTAGTATTGAACTACACCTAAGAAGCTCTTGACTTCTATAACTATACTTGGCTTAGGCCATTTTACAATACATTTGACCTTTGTAGGGTCTACTTTCAATTGACCATCCCCTATGACATAGCCTAAGTACACTAATGATGTCTTAGCAAATTCACATTTAGACATCTTTACATAAAGTTTTTTCTTTTCTTAGTATATCAAATACTTTCTTTACATGAATTAAATGATCATCCCAACACTTACTAAATACAAGAATATCATCCAAATAAATTATGACAAAATCATCAATAAAAGGATGAAAGACATGATTCATGACTCTCATGAAAGTAGGTAGTGCATTACAAAGCTCGAATGGCATAACCAACCACTCATAAAGTCCCTGTTTTGTCTTAAAAGTAGTTTTCCAAATATCATTTTTTGTAATTCTTATCGTTATCTTGTTCAAAGCCTTGTAGTCAATGCACATTCTCCAAGTTCCATATTTCTTTGGAACCAAGACAATAGGAGAATCACAAGGAGAAGTACTAGGATGGATAACTCCTTTCTCGACTAGCTCCTAAACTTGCTTCTTGATTTCTTCATTTTGCAAGACCGATAAGTGGTACATGCCAATATTAGGAAGTGGTGCATCTTGTTACAACTGAAGCTCATGTTGTATCTCTCTTAGGAGGCAATCCTTTCAATTCCTGAAACAAGTCATCATAAGCGGAAACAACTTTGGCCAATTCAGCCTTATGTTTTGGATCACATCCCTTAAATGCCTCAATTGTTTCATCTTCTTTGGCTTTTACAATCATCATTGAAAAATTCTTACTAGAGTTGACTACCCTTTCATTTGACCAGCATTGATGAATGCCATATTAGTCTTAACCTTATGTGCCTGTACAATGTATTCAATTTTATCTTTAAATAGATGATAATTATTTTTCCCTCTATAGAATATAGCTTGGTAGTCATACAAATAGGGACTACCAAGTACAAGGTCACAAATATCTAAAGGGACTACATCAGCTTCTACCTCATCCACAAAGTTTGCAATGATCATAAATCTTAATTTTCATTGCTTAGTTACCTATAACTATGCATCATCGTAAAACCATTCAAGAGGATGTGGTTTTGGATGAGGTGTTGTAGTCAAATTAAGCTTCTTAACAACTTCCTTAGATATCAAATTAACTTTAGAACCTGTATCAAATAATGTATAAACCTTAGTATGCTTTATAACAACTTAGATGTGAAATAATTCATTCCTTTTCTTATCATTGTTAGGAGTAGGTTCTTTACTTGTACTTGCACTTATGCTAGAAGAAGTTGTAGCTGATGAGAGAGATATACCTTTTCCCTTACCTTGGATCCTAGTGGCAATGATCCTTGTTTCATCTCTAGAATCAAATCCAAGATCTTATTGAATTATAGTAGTAGTCTTTTGTTTTCCTTTATTTCCACCATATCTCTTTGGCCCTTTTTTTGGGTGCAGCTTCTAGCACTTAGAATCATCATGCCCTTCTTTTTTGCAATGTGAGAATGTAAGGTTTTCACCCTCTTTCTTTACTATAGCTATCTATTTCCCCTTCCCTTTGTCCTTGGATTTACCTTCAAATTTAGATGGCTTCTTTTCAACCCTATCAATGAAAGTACCCTTACCCCTTGACTCTAAGTGTGTTGCCTATACACTTACTTCATCAAAATTACATGAATTCAAAAACAAATTAGAATTTCTAAGGTAAGAATGAATACTACCAATGTACTTGAGTAAAGTATCTTGGGTGTACAATGGGACATTTAGAGAAATACCCCTTTTGCAAAATTCATGGCTGTACTCCTAGACAGTCTGACCTTTCCCTTGCCTAAAATGTTGCTAGTTCATCATTAACTATTGTATATGGCCTAGGGAGTAGAATTACTTCTTTAAAACACTAAAAAATTCTAACCAAGACAATTTGAACTTACCATGCTCTGAAGTTTCATCCTGAGTCCTACTCTCCCACTAGGTTAGAGCTATACCACCTAACTAAAGAGTGGCTAACTGAATTCCATCAACATCATCTACAAGGTTTTGAACTCTACAATAGGCTTCTACTTGTTGAATCCAATCATCTAATTTTTTAGTATTTAACTCCCCACAATATTTTGGTAAGTCAAACTTTACATCCAACCTGATTCAAGACTTATGTCCACCCTTAAAAATATTAAAAGACTCATAATGGGTAGAAGAAAAAGAAGAGGGGGGAGAAGGAGAAGAAGAAGAAGATGGAGAAGAGAAAGGTGTGTTTGGAGGATCATGATTGCCTCCTTTCTTTTTCCCTTTGTCCTTTTGAGCTGCATGTCTTTGCATCTTTTCTTCTCTTTCTTGTACCAAAACTTCTACCATTGTTTGCAAATTCTAAAGAGTCTTCTAGATACTCTTATCTTGAAAAAATTGCCCACCACCTTCGTCTACCATTTGTGATGATAGTTTAGTCCTTTTTTTTTTTAATCTTAGGATTGTATTCCTCAAGCTTTCCTTCACCTTTCTCAATCCTAGATCTTGTTAGCATTCAAATCTGCAATGCTAGTCATACAAGAGCTCTAATACCAAATATGCTATAACTCAATAAGCACTATAGTATCAACTATTACTCAAAAAATACTAAAATGTAGAACTTAAGATATTATCTTGTGATTAACCTTAATTAACTTAGTTTCATTCAATAGAAATGGTGGGAGCTCTAGTAGGAGGGAACCTAGTAGGTCGAAATTTAGCAGTAGGTGTAGACACCTAAATTTGATTACACCACTTTGGTAATCCTATTTAGTTATCTCTAAAGGCATCATTAATTAAATTCTTATTTAATTAATCCTTTTTCATCCCCTAGCTAATTAATTTAATTAATCATTTATAGTCCTAATTGATAAATCAAATAACCTATCATTTATCAATTTGATTGTTGATTACTCTATTTCAACTAAGGATTTCACCCTAGGTGGAAAATTTTTGGGGGTTAGACCTAATATTGATGCTCTAAGAAATATGGTCAAAAGGAAATGGATTCTTTGTGGTCAAGTGGATATTGCATTTATGATGAATGGGTTATTTTACATTGTATTTACATGTAAGAAAGATTTAAATATGGTGGTATGTGGTGGACCTTGACTATTTGTTAATAGTACACTAACAATTAAAAAGTAGGAACCCAATATGGATCTATCTGATGCTTTCTTCCTAACTACTTCAGTGTGGGTTAGACTACCAAGATTACCCATTGAGTTTTGGAATGAAGAAATCTTTAAGGGGATATCTAGATCTTTTGGTGAACTTATAGCTATTGATAATGCAATAGCTTCAAGGTCTAACCTACAATGTGCCAAACTCTATGTGAAAGTTGCTCACTTAAAGAACCTTCCCCAAAAAGTGGAATTAAATTCAAAGCTTGGTAAAAGGATGCAAAAGATAGTCTTTGAAGATTTTCCAAATGCATGTTTTGTCTATAGAAAATAGGGTCACTGGGCAAAAAATTGTCCATTGAAAATTAAAAATCAACCAAACATGGTGAATGTAGAAAAAAAGATAGTAACTAAGATTCAAAAAAGGGTTTGGAAACCTAAAGCTATTTCTAAGAAGGAAATTGAAGGTAAAGCTATCCAAGGTAATCAAAACATAGGGATGCAGATGGAAGTAGAGGAGACTAAAAGGATGCATGATAAAGAGAAGGATGAAGATTCAATGAACTAGATGGTTTTCGTAAAAAAGAGCTAGAGTGAGAAGACATTGAAGAATTAGAAGAGGCGGAGAAAGGAGATATACTTGAGGAAAGAAGTGGCCAACTTGACACATTAGAGGAGTTACAGAATGAAGAAACTCAAATTCATTTGATTCCTCTTTATCAAGAGTTTATGACTATTGAAATTTTTTTAGAGTCTAAAGGTATGGATCTTATTATAGACAAGAAAGAACCTAAATAGAAACTAGGTCAAAGGAAGAAAATATAGAAAAAGATGCAATACTTTACCTATAGGAGTTGAGAACTGGAGTAGTAAATTGGAAACTAGCTTTGCTAAACTAAAACCAAATGTTGAAACTCCAAAGAAACCTAGAATGAAAACTACTAGGAAGATTAGAGAAAGTGAAAGTTTGTAGAATATTTCTGATGGGAAATAGGAAACTATTCTAGATTTTACCCCTAAAAAGTTATGATGAAAATAATCACTTGAAATATTAGAGGGTTGAATAGTATTCATAAACTTGATATTGTTCAAAAAAAATTTAGAGAGTATAAAACCTGATAATTTATTGCTCCAGGAAACCAAAACGGATAAAGAGAAAGATGAAAAGCTTAAATCTTTTAATCATTACTATATAAAGGCTAGTAGCTCAAAAGGAGCTATTAAACAAAAATTCCTTCTTACCAAAATTTGACACAAAGGTCTAAGAATATCCTAACATTCATATATTTAAAAATTCAAATATTAGGGCATGTAAAAATACTTTGGTTAGACAAGATACGTCTTAAGTCCCAAGGTTAATTCATGTTTTAGTATTTCTACAAGGCTGCAACTTTTCCCACCGTCAGATCTTCCTAGATCTATGACCGTCGCCTTGTCATCTTGTGGAGTTATAAAGGTTTTATGGTAGGTGACAAAGTGACAAATGGAAATGTAGCAAGGTGGACCCTCTTTCTCATTTATGATAGAATTCATTGTATATCTCTCAACCATCAATCTTTCCAGTATCAACAGTCCTCACTATGTCGTTATAGAAATTTGTGAGTATTTTAATTCATGTGACATAGGAAGCACTTACCATATAGATCTAGTGACATCATTCCCTTGGTGGGTTGTAAAAGTAAAATTTTATAAGATAGATTGGCATATGGATGGGTTCTAATTGGTTTGGATCTTGGCATGATCAGTATATTGGTTGCATGCTTTTGGGTCATTAGATGAAGGTAGATCAACATCTCTCATTATGTCGCATTGGAAAAATGATCAATATTTAGATATAGTGACATAGTGAGGTCTTGAAGCATGTCCTCAATAGGCCCCCATTTCTTCAAATCATGAAAGGTGAAAGGTTAGGGCAATAATAATATGACTATGTTCCCATGTTACAATATTACGATCTAGTGTAAGGTCATGAAGTTAATTAATAGAGCCACTGATGTTACGATATTCAGTTATTGTAACATCATAAAAGTGTATGGTGGCAAGAGATGGTAAGAAGGGTTACAATCTCATGATGTGTGCTAATCATAAGATTCTAGGTGAAGTTGAAGAGTCTTTCAAAGACACAAAGAAAAAGGTTGTTGTAACATTACGGCAATCATTAGATCATAAAGAATGTAAAAAGATGACCCAATGTTAAGATAGGTTGATGATCATAGGATCATAGAACCTTAAGTTGACCATGATGAAGGTATTTCACTTGTCTAAACTAGAAGGGAAAATGGTCTTCATCCAATGGAATTATAGGAAAAGTACAGAATGAATGTTGAATATGATTAACTAGTTGATACATCTAACTTGGTGTGCTAATATTGAGGAAAAAAATAAATCTTTAATGGAAGATTAGATTTTTTGATAATTTATAGATTTCTTTCAGCATTTCCCATGCATAGTAAATGAAAAGGAGCATGCAATCATCACTTGGTTATCCATCTACCTAGTTGTGCATTAATGACTACCACTTTTGTCTTCTCAAAATCATTCTTTTGGCAAAATATTGGATCTTCTTGCATCTGGTTTGTTCCAAGATCAGATTTTCTTGATCTTTATGATTA
This sequence comes from Cupressus sempervirens, assembly GCA_028749045.1. Lineage (NCBI taxonomy): Eukaryota > Viridiplantae > Streptophyta > Pinopsida > Cupressales > Cupressaceae > Cupressus > Cupressus sempervirens. Next base: position 209,776,031 of record CM053784.1, read on the forward strand.
TCTCCTATAAATATTAATGGTGGTAGTTGTTCTTTTGGCTTCCAAAATAAGTTTCTTAGTTATGCTTAAACTACAAATGCAAGTTTTGTACCCTTTCAAAGTTGTTGGTTGATCTTTCTCTGATTCTCTTGTATTGCTTCCCATGCATACTACTATAATTTCCTTGTACCTCTAAGCTATTGTAATTATCTATTATATCTTGTAGCCATTAACACATTGTGCAAGATCCTTTTTCCTCTGGTTAACATTTCATGTTTATATTCTACAATTTGCATGATTGTATTTATTTGGAATTTGAATGATATTAAGTGAAGTTCCTTCCTATAGCATTCTTTTTTTGTCTGATCTATATGTGATTGTTGGATTAGACAAAGCCTAAATCTATATTCTTTGAGATTATAACTTATTAACTATGCATTTATGGACAAAGTTAAGATCAATCACTCTATTTTTGTGCATCACCTCCTTAGATTAGATTAGGTAGTTTTCTTCTATGCATTCCTTCTCCCTTTTCCTCTCTAAGAGTAGTTAGGTGCATCCTAATAGACAAGGAAGCCGCTCTTCTCTAGAGACTCAACCTCAAAGTTCAAGTCCCAAAACTTGGAGGTTGTTTCCATGTTTCACAAGGTTTTCCTTAGGTAAAACTTTGGACAAGGGTACAAACTTTTGTGACAATAGGAGCTTTAGAAGGAATGATGATATTGTGGAAGTAGTCCTTGTTTATAGTACTTTTTTGGATGCTAATAAACATTTTATGGTGGTTAAGATTAAGAGTATTTCCCTAAACAACCATTGATATATTGTTAAGGTGTATGTGCCTAATAACAAGAATTCTAGAAAAAGGTTTTGGGATACTATATGAAACATTACGAGTGATGATTATTATGGTAGATGGATTTTCTTGGGGAAATTTAATGTTCCTCTTTATGAGCATGAAAATAAAGGGAGAAATGTTAGTCAATTGGATGGAAGAATAGATTTTATAAATAAGGAAGGATTGGTGGACCTAGATCTTCACACAATTGATTTGACTTGGAGCAATAAAAGAATTGGAAGTGAATGCATCCAAGCTCATTTACATAGTTCTAATATCTCTAGTTTGGACCGAAGATTTTTGTGTGTAATCTTAAGGCCATCTAGGAGATAGGTTCAAACCATTTTCCTCTATTATTTATAGCAGAGGCAATTCAAGCTAAGAAGAACTTCCAATTTAGATTTGAGAAAATATGGATGCAACACCCATAATTTGAGGATCACTTGGAAGAATGGTAGAACACAAACATTGAAGGAACAACCTTATTTAGAGTGACTTCTAAAATTAGAAATGAGAAAAAGCGAGTTAGAGAATGGAATAAAAGATATTTTTGAATATTTTTGAAATTAAATCAAATATTATAGATGATCTTAAATCTATCCAAAACAAAATACAACTAGAAGGGTATTACATGGATTTGGCAATGGAAGAAAATGAAAAATTGGTGGAATATCATGACATTATTACTAAAGAAATTTATTGGAGACAAAGGTCTAGATCCATTTGGCTAGAAGGAGGAGATTGAAATAAAAATTTTTGTCATTTGTCTACCTTGAAACATAGACCCAAAACTAGTATTTCTAGTCTTAATAAAGGTAGAATCTAGATTACTAATGAAAAGGAAATTTCTGATGAAATGATTTCCTTTTTTTCCTCTTTGATGTCTTTAGACCTTGGTATTGATCTGACTAAGCAAGCTGAGTTGATAGATGTTATTCCTTCTTTGATTTTTGAAGATCATAATAGAGTGTTGTGTACTATTCCCAAGGGTGATGAAATATATAAAGCTATTTTCTTGTTAGATGAGAATAAGTCACCAGAGCCTGATGGATTTCCTATGCTATTTTTTCAGAAAGAATGGAAATTGGTTGGAAAAGATGTTTGTGATGTTGTCAAAGAATTCTTTGGGGCTAAAATAATGTTGTAGGAAATTAACTCTACTTTCCTCTATTTGATTCCAAAGAAGATTGATGTTGATTTCCCAAGTTAGTTTAGGCCTATTAGCCTTTGCAACTTGATTTATATATCTAAAGTCCTTAGTTTGAGACTATTGATAATTCTTCCTTCTCTAATTTTTGAGAAACATAATGGTTTTATTTTTGGTAGACAAATCCTTAACTCTATTATTTCTATGCATGAAAATATCCATTCTCTATCTGTTTCTAACAATCAAGGTTTTATAATGAAAGTTGATATTGAAAAAACTTACAAAAGAGTTGAATGGTCTTTTCTTCACAAGATCCTAATGTCTTTTGGTTTTAGTGTCAATGTGATTAAGATTCTTATGCAGATGATCTCCACAACTACAGTTTCTATTCTAGTTAATGGGAGATCCACAATTTTTTTTAAATCGTCTAGGGGGTTGAGGTGGGGTGATGCTTTGTCTCTAATCATCTTTATTATTATGGCTAATTACTTGGGTAGATATATCAAGAAACTAGTTTCTAAAGGGGAAATTCAAGTATTGAGACCTTCTTCTCATCCTCTTATTTGTTTTCATGAGCAATTTGTGAATGCTACCATTTTTCTAGGTAAGGTCGATGTTAGGGAGGCAAAAAAAATCAAAAAGGCCCTTAATATTTATTCCTCTACTTCTGGGCAGCTAATTAATTGGAACAAGAGTTATTCATATTTTATTAATACTCTAGTTGTTATATAGGGAAAGATTACAAATATTCTTAGTTTTTTAGAAATAAAGAGACTCTTGAATGGGTTCTTGGTCAAAATATAATGAGAGCTACCAAAGATAACTTCAAATCTAAGAGAAAAAAATGATTGATGAAACCCAAATAAGTACTCCTATGAAGACTAAAGGAATAAAAATAAAAATTGATGACCAGAGATAGAATGTTAAATGGAATTCTCCACCTATGGGATGGATTAAAGGTAATCTTGATGGTTTAGCTAAAGGAAATCCCAAAAAAGCTAGTTGTAAAGGTGTTTTGAGGGACCAATCTAGTAGAATTGTAGATGCTACTGCAATACCTATAGGCAAGTCTACTGGCCATAAAGCTGAGGCAATGACTTCCTTATATACTATGATGATGGAAGTGGAATTAGGATATTAGAATCTATGGTTGGAAGGAGACTTGCTTAATATAATTAATACGCTTAATAATAAGAGTTCGATAACTTGGAGGATTAAGGGAATTATATTGGAAATTAAAAACCTTATGAATAGATTTGATAATTTTTTTATTTCTCATATATTTTGGGAGGGAAATATAGTAGCTAACTAGATTTCTTACCAAGAAATTTATAGGGAAATAAGCTGAGGTGGGAAGATGACCTATGTAAGGAAGTGGAGTTGGCAACAATTGTTAATTATAACAAGAGACATGCTAAAGAAGAAAAGATTACTTAAGATAGAGAAATTTATTAAGGGAAGTGATGGGATTATAGAGGATAGCTTGAGTATCCCTAGGAAGCACTATGGTGTAATTATAATTTGTACTTGACATGTATGCAAGGTTAAAAATTCCTCAGAAATCATAAACATATTACTCTATCTCTTGGTTACCATTTCTCAAATGAATTATAGGTGCAAAGAAGAACATGAGATGGGAGGGGAACCAAGAAAGCAAGAAATAAGTAACTATAAGAAATGAAAGGAGAACACTCTTGTGTGGGAGATTCTACAAAAAGGGAAAGTAATAACTTATATTGAGAAACTCCATGGGTATAAGCCACATACTATGAGAATTTCTTAAAAAATTGGATTGAAGAAAGGGTCACATTGCATGGGGTCATAGTGAATCTATCTAAGGATTTTATAGCTAAGATTATATAACTTCTCTTGGAGGGACTAAAATTCAGCAAGGAGACAAGTATCTCAAATGTGACCTTTAAGAAATTCCTAAAAACTGATGAAGAGAAAAAGCTAGAGAAGAGCAATGACTTCTACAAGCTGAGACAAATCAAGGTAATATGGAGGGATGTGTTGTCATACATTCATGAGTGTTTTATCCTTGATGGTAGAGCTAAGAGGGTCCATAAGTTTCACTTTGTATTCCTAAATCATTTTAGGTATAAAGATAGAATCTCTTTCCTATTTTACTTGAAATACTCTTTGCTTCAAAGCCTCCATGCCAACAGGAAGGAGTCATGTCCTATGCTTCATGAGGGTTTAATAGTACTAATAGAAAAATTCTATAAAAAAAAGGTTGCTAAACCCTCTCTAGTTCTCAAGAAGAAGCAGAAAGTGTCTGGTAATGATCCTCATTCTTAGAGAATTAAGGTCAAAAGTGAGGAAGGCACTAGTGATAAAAAGAGAATTAAAATTGATTAAAAATGTGAGAGTAAAATGAAAAATGTGGAGGAAGTCACAGAGTCTAAGAACTCTATTGAAAATGATAATAAAATAAAAATGGGGGACCTGAACTCCAACCTCAAAGGTTATTTTGGGAGTAAAGGAATTTCAACTAGCAAGGATAATGTGGAGGGTAGCAATGATAGAATAACTGACTAATGCTAGGGTGAAAGATTTAGGGGATAATTAAGAGAAACAAAGTGTTTACCATTCTCCTCCTAAGAGGGATGATACCAAGGATGTAATGCCCCACCAAGGGATTCAAAGAATTAACCTAAAATTTCACTAAGTTTGGTAGCATTTTTTTTTTAAAAAGATGAAAGTAAATCCATTTACAACTTAGACATAATAACAGAAGTAATAGCAATGTCCATCTAAAAGTAAACATAACAGGTTATATTCTTTAAGGCTCCCTTAATGTTGAATTACATCTAAATCAACTAACATTATTGAATCCATCTAATACAACAACCACATGAAATAATAATGATAAGTCCAATGTTTATACATTACATTTTTAAATGCTCAATCATTCACTGTACATGTCACAGGGTATGAAAGGCTTAAAAGAATATACATATGTGAAATAAGGTACATCATCCTATTCTAATCCATGATGCAACAAAGTATAGGTAATCACATGTCATACATGATACATCATCATAGAAGATATAGACAACCATCATAAAAGATCAAACATAATAAACTAAGTGCACGGTTCCTTCCAACCATAAATAACATTATTAGACCATCATGGATCCTAGCCATCCCTCTATGCATAACATTCCAAATCACCGAAGAGATCATCGGTATTAACATAGTAGGAATGTCACTCCTAAATCATACTACATCATATGTAGAAATTAATCTAACATACAAAATAAAGTATAAGATATCATCATCTAACACATGAAAATCATCAATGTAAGTCATAATCCATGAAGATAGATTCCAACAAAGAATGCATCATCCATGGTGTCTCAGACGGGTCTCAAATGATAAGAGTGATAAAAACTACCACCCGACTGTGTGGAACCTAAATGGTCCACTCCCATCGCACTGAGGAGATAATCTCAAGTCTCATATAGGTTATCAAATCACATAGCATAAATACTCTCTAAGTCTAGGAATCCTAAAAGTATACTAACTCAAAGGTTCCAATACAAACTGACATCTAATCCTAGAGGCACACAATGACATGTAGGAAACCTATTTTGTAAGCAAGCAAGTGTCATCACATAAATCATGTAGAAGTTACCCTGGCAGTTAGCTTAGGACTCTAGGGTCCCTACTGATCCTTATGCGGCCACTAGTATCCTCTCATATTGACAAGGCATACTATGAAATGCAAGCTCACAACCAAGCATTATCTCCACTCCCCTCCTAGTCTGTACTAGCACTCAAGGCATGGGCGAGAACAAAACAATTATCTTATTAGGTTCATTTAGTCAGTATTAGGTGAGAATGTTTTCACTTATTAAAACAACTTACAATGAGTTACCCTGGCAGCCTCTTAGGGTCCTGACCCCCATTGTAAGCCACTTCTCAACACTAAAAGCATATAACTTACCCTACGCTCATGGAATCATAAATCTCATAATCACCCCAGTCCTATACAAGCAACTGGAAAGAAATACCAAAAGATAATCCACAATAAGAACATCAAATATCCATAATAAAAGCATCAAATCTCCATGAGCAACTGAAATGCATCCATAGACAATCATGACCACAACAGTTCTCTATTGGCAACTGAAGGTATCACTAATAATCAAAAGTATCCATTGGTTTCAATAACCAAAATATATCTCAAAATCATACTGATCAAAGACTCCAAAATGGTCGAGTCAAAACATGTCATAACATGACATCATAAATCAACATTTCAGTCCCATCATGGAAACTAGAAAGTAATCCAAGGATAACTGATCGATGACTCAAAAATGATTAAGTCAAGTGTCTCATACATAAGAATCTCAACTTCACACAAGAAGACTGGAAAGCAATAACAATCAGTAAATACAAACATTTCATAGAGCATTCCATCACATAACCATGGTTGGGTTTATAAAGATCAGAATTAAGACATCATCATGACATCACAATCATAACCCCCGAGCCTTTGGTAGACATCCTATAACTAGTCAACACTAGTCAACCCAAAAACCCAAAACAAATAGCATAAAGAAAACACAATGCAAGCACATGTTTTGGTTTGCTAAAATTACATAGTTGAATAATGTGTGGAGGTCTCAGTTTTCATTTTCAAATTTAGATATTGAATGGAGGAATTCGTACATTGTTTTCTAACCCATGAACTAGTTTAAAATTTCTCATAAATCTAGAATCGATTTTACCAATTATTCTAATGACATTTATAGCTCATGTATGACCCCCATCACATTGTAGATTTTTAACATATGAATTTACCAATTGTTTTCATTATCAATTTCAATGAGTCAATTTTCAATTTAAAGAACCCTAAAATAATTGGTAACTTATAGAATCCCAATAACCTTATTTGAACTCATAAATATATTAAATCTAAATATAAACAATATTATTTAATTGGCTTGAATATTAAAATTTTATTAATAATATAATATAATACATACATACATACATACATACATTGATACATATATATATATATATGTGTGTGTGTGTGTGTGTGTGTGTGTGTGTGTGTGTGTGTGTGTGTGTATAATATAACCTTTATAAAATATCAAATATTAAAATCAATTAATAAATAAATATATATATATATATTTATATTAATAAAACTTTATAAAAATTGCAATCGAAGTTCCATTGACTATCGAAATCGCATATCAATCATATTGTAAAATGGTATAATAAAACAATGTACTGTGATTGGAGTTTGGTGCAAGCTTAATGCCACTGCCCAACACATGTAAAGGGTCGTGTGGTCCTGCCTTTGTCGCAGGGCTTGCGATGGCAGTCACAGTACCTGCAACAACAGGCACGGGCTATTGACAATGTTTAAAGGGTATGAGGTGGGTTAAAATCCCCCCGCCCTCCCATACTTTGGTATATAATTTTTTTTTTAAATTAATATTTTTCAAAACATTTTTTCGAAATCATTTTCAACTGCGATTCGGATTTTTTTAAATGTATGCTTTCTGTAGCGATTTTAACATGCGATTTATTTTATATACACACACACACACACACACACACACACACACACACACATATATACATTTAAATATAAATATACATATATATATATATATATATATATATTTATATTTAAATGTATATATGTGTATGTATGTATATATATATATATATATATATGTAGGCAGATAAAAATATATAAACATGTTTGTTTCCACCGAGAACATATACACAAAAAAAATTCCAATTTTAAGAGTTTTCTCTATATCACATTTGTCCTCTAAATTTATCCAATAGGTTTGACTATAAATTTTAGCCCTGGCCCTATAATTTCATCGGATCTATGCATATGGAAATTTTCTTATAAAGAATTTAACTACCCATGATAGAATGCATATAACCAAATTATGGAAATTCTTAGAAAGTATTCAGAAGACATGAAGAAGACATGAAGTGCAAGAAGCAAAAATAACATAGATAAAATCACAAGAGTCTACTTGGATTCTGATGCTAATTTGCTTTTCCTTAGAAACTACAAAGCAAGCTCCTTCTGTCTCCCATGTTCCCGAGTCCTCCAAAAATGCTCTCCCTATGCCTCTAGGAGTGCCTAAATATAAATAATTCTTAGGAAGCACCTAGAATGTCTCTAGAAACAACCAAAAGGAGTTGAAAACTAAGCATGAGTCTATTCCAACCTTCTAGATGAGTCATAAGATTGTAGACACCATGTGCTTAATTGGTGCACTTACTCCTATGTTGTTGACATATGTGCAATCAAAAGGTGCGTTTACTTCCAGGCAAGCTTATAACTTTTATTTTAAATTTTCTTGTAACTTTTATTATTATTTATTTATTACTTTATTATTATTTTATAATTATAATTAATTTCTAATTTCTAATTTCTTTTATTTAATTATTTTTCTCAATTAATTCTCATTTAATTAATTATAATCAAAATATCAAAGATCATGATATTATATTAATTTTTCCAAATAATTAATTTTATTAATTAAATCTATTTATTTAAGACTTAATTAATAGAAAATTCACTATAGACCTCCAAGATAAAATATGAAAACCCATCATAGAACAATTCATACAAAATCAGTCTAAAGGGTTAAAAATCATGAATTATGTCATCTGACACATTCAGAAGGTAAAATATTCAGATACTTGTCATACCTCACTAGGACAAATGGTTTAAGGGTTTGGGATTTGGACTTGAGAATTTATCTCCCTTCTCTTATCATTGAGATAGTGTAATGGGGTATGCTCATCCTAGCAATTCAGGGAAGTCGATACTCGATACGTGCAACCTGTATAAAAACCATGCATGTACATACAATATATATAATGCTAAGGTAAATAGGTAATGGTAGAAAGTGATGTATCATGTAGATCTCAACTAGCAGGTGACTATGACTCCCTTCCTTAACCACATCAGAAATGTCATACAATAAGAACAAACACACACACCATACACATGCAAGTATGGGGTAAGTATCCATAATATAACACATGTGATTATAAACCATCTAACTAATCATCATCGATAATTGAAAGCAATGTAATGATCATCATGCATACATGAAATGTAGAGTCTAATTAATCTCATCATATATCCACTGAATCAATAACATAATGTCTGATAGTCTTGAAACAATGCTACTAATCTATCAACATAAAACTAGTCTAACATAGTCTGACAATAATAGCAACAATGTGTCCAGAAAGATGTGAACGAGGGTAGGCACTACAAAAGAGAAAATGGAGAAGGATACCAAAAAGTAAAATGAGGGTAAAGTCCTTGTCATGAAGGACAATAGCCCGAGTAAAGAGAAAAAAGAGGAGAGTATGGAGAAGTAGGATTACACTAAGATCTAGATCAATATAGAAACAACTATTATTGATACTACAATTAGGGCCAATGAAGGGGGTAAGGTAAGGTCTCATGAAGTGAAATTATCCTTCCTTTATATTGGAAAGCTTAATGTGGAGGCATCCCTTAAAGGTGATTCTTGGCTTTAGAATGAAATTATGGTGCTCAAGAAAAAAGTTGGGGTTATTTAGAAAGATCTGGACCATGAACAAGCTATGAGAGCACAACTAGAAAGACAAGTTGGTAACATTCCTAAAAAACTTAAGGAGTATGAGTTAGAAATCTGTTACTTAATCAAGAAAAGTGGGTAAAGAATAGAAAAGTTTACTTCTAGTTTGTGTGCAATGGTGACTAGTCTGGGTAAGGAGAGCAATGAGTAGATTATGTCTCTAGAAAATGTTGGGGTGGTGAGTCTTGTTGCCTAAGTAAGAGAACTAGGTAGAGCATGAGGAAAAAGGTCATTGAGGCTCTAGAGGCTCCTACTTTAGCTACAATTGATATTATCTAGAGTACTGCAAAGGCAAGTAAGAGGTGATTATTATCATTAAAGACCTTTTGTAAGTGCTGGTGTTCTGGTCATTAGTTTGTGTGGTTTTTCTGGTTTTACTTTTTGTCCATATTTATTCAAACTTTAGGTTCTAGGTCCTTGTAAAAATTGGATGCTTTTATGTTTGGTTTAAACTTTTGGTTTTAGGTCCCTGTAAAACTTGGTTTTTGTGTGTATTTTTCTATAACTTCAAGTTTAGGGTCCTTGTAAAACTTGGTGGTGCTTAATTCTTATTTCTAGCTTTTGTTAAAGGGTATTGGGTCCCTTCAAAACCTATATTTACCCTAATCTAAAACTTAGTTCCATACACATGAAAGAAATATCATTAACATAAGAGACATCAAGATTTTATGTAGAAACCCAATTTGGGGGAAACTACCAATTGCAACTAGTTAGTGATTTTCACTCTTTTGAAGTGAGCCTTGTTAGGATCCAACCTTATTAAAGGTTACAAAATACACTATTAGGTGTGACCTTGTTAAAGGATTTAGTCACCCTATTAGGAGTGACCTTGTTAGAGGTCTTTAGATACTTCAATCTAGAAATGCCACCTTGTTAGAGGACTTATGAATAGTTGTTAAGACAACTCTATTAAGAGAATTGATACATTGTTATAATGGCTAGTAACAATGATACAACCTGATTGCTGATGCAACTATATTACTAATTTTAGATCTAAATTCTAGCTTGAATGCTTGATCCTTTTTGATTGAATGTATCTTTTCTTCTCCTCAAGGATATTCTTCTTATCCTTCTAATTCACTTCCTCTAAGAATCTTCTTTTCTTCCACACACTCTCATATTAAATCCTTAACTTGAACTTATACTTATATCATACACATTGTCAAGTCAGCTTGAGTACATGTTAGAATTATTAGTATTCATCTCCTTGGTCAACTAGAACCAACAAACAAATCTATTAAACTCAATATGCCAAAACAAGAAAATCCTTTGTTAGCTAAACCTGCTTGGTAGACACTAACACTAAAATGATTTTCCTATGTTAACCAAGTGAACTCAATTAACACTGCATCTTCACAAAATTCCTTTGGTAACCAAATAAGCTTGGTTAGCACTAGTTCCATCCAACTTTCTTTTGTTACCTGAGTGAGCTCAGTTAACACTCAATTTCTATGAACTTCTCTTTGATGCCTGAGTGAACTTGGTAGACATTGTCTTCTAAACTTAGAAAACACTAGAATGCTTGACAAACACAGTAAACTTTCTTCATTGCCTAAGTGGGCTTGGCATACACTAAGTGGTAAAGATATGCAATTTTTGTGTAACATCAAATATAATATACAATTGATCAACAAGAATAGCATAAATTGTTGCAAGAATCAAGAGTTGTGGAGGAGGAAATATGAAGAGGAAGTTATATGGAAAATATTGAAGACTTTAACTCCTGCATATATAAAAAAAACAACATAAATGATTGAAAAATTAATCCCCCTATCAACTAATTTGAGAGAAAGTCTTCTTGGGAGATTATAGTTGCAGAGATGTGGATGAGACAAAGTTAAGAATAATATTGAGACAACTTTCAACTCATTAAGTGTTCAGCCTATATATGTTGACAAGGAGTGCAAGTATAAGTGGAGATTATGCTAGTAGTAGTCGAACAAGAGTTAAAGAAGAAAACAAAATTGAGGAAGGACTTTCCCTAGTTATGAAGAGAGAACCTAAAGGTAAAAAAAATCTTTAAATGTTGGAATTGTAATAAATATGGTCATTATTCTCCTAAATGTCCTAAGGGAATAAGAAAGAATAGAAACCACTATAAATCAAGAAAGCCTAATGAATGTCTTTTTGTTGATGATGATGATTGTAATGCTAAATTGGAAGTGATGTTGAGTGAAAGTGATGATGAAATAAGATCTATTTCTATTAAGGAAAAAAGCCCCACAAAAGAAGAAGTTAGAGAAGAAAAAACATTAGTATCACAAGTTGAAAAGAAGAAAGCTTACTGGATTATTGATAATGTATTTTTTCTATCATATGATTGGAGACATGAATAAGTTTTTTGAATTTAATAGCTATGATGGATGAATAGTTAGAGTTGAAAATAATGAAGCCTTCTATATAAAAGGAAAAGGATATATTACACTTGATGGAAATACTGCACTAGTGATGTTTACTTTGTTGATACTTTGAAACATATTATTTTGAGTGTTGGACATCTAGTAGATAAGGGATATCAATTGCAATTTACAAAGACAACTTTCATTATCAAAGAAAAATATGACACATTTATTGGTACTAGTATAAGGATAAGAGGTAATCTATTTTAGTTGAATCCTACTAAGATTGTATGCTTATTTTCTAAGGTGGATGATAGTTTATTGTGGAATAAGATATTTTTTCATATCGACTTTGATAAGATTGTGAAGGTTGGTAATACATTTACAGTTAGAGATATGTAAGGAAACTTGCAATAGAAGAATATAACCATTTCCACATAACCCATAATATATCTAAAATAAATATGTAATTGAAGTCCACCTGCAAGAGAATAGACAACATACCCACAAAATTATGACACAAGATATACCCTAGGAAACCCTCATTGAGGGTAAAACCTAGCCTCCAAAAGCATCCATCACCATGCATTATTCAGAAAAAACACCATTGCAATACAACCATGAAATCCTTCAATGCCATACTCACGACCAAGCAATCCATGTGAACAAACATGAATCCACACATCCCATGCCATGCTTCCAACCTTCACAAATGCTCCCTTGGCTAACCTGTCAAGCCTTCTCCCACTTGACTCTTTCCCTCTTTTGCCTTCTGTCTTTTTACACAGCAACTGCTCTTGTAGCTACTTATATTGCAGAAAGTTTCACAAAACCACCAAGTGGATTACATAAACCATGTCCTCCCTAACCCTTGACCCCATATTTAATATTGGAATTTTAATTCTTTTCCCCAATATTAAATAATTACATGAAATATTATCACAATGTTACAATACAAATCATCATGTATATCCCATGAGAATCTTTTCATGTTGCATATCTATCTAGGTGCAACATTACATAAAAAGTAAAAAAAATACAATATAAAAATATTATGCAATGTGTATAACACCCATAATCACAATAATCTTCCATTTGTTGCATACACTGCATAGGGTCAATCTATAGCCACATAAATGAACAAGGAAAAAATCCCTCCTAGCACATCCACCATCATGGATCAAAGTATATGAAGTGCTCCATCTAGGTACCTATAGCAAAATCAAAGTATCCAGCATCTCAAACATGAATGATGTCACCTCCTATTATTCCACTTCTACCAAAGATACATAGAAGCCATCCAAAGAGAAAGCAACCCAACCTATTGTATTAGGAGATCATGAAATCCTATACCAACTGAAATGCCAAGCACAAAAAATATAATACAATAGTAATCACATGTATTTGTAGTTGTCAAAATATCCATAGCTTAAATAACACCCACAACAAGTGAAAAGCCCATCCAACTATCCAGACCTCCAAAGGTATACCAAGTAAATCTCACATCATCAACATATCCAATTTGTAACCTACAATCACAAGCCTCAAGAGAAATACCTACCACATATATGCCAAGAAGCTCCCACTACAAAAGATAATGTCAAATTTATAACCAATCTACTCACAACATATCAAAGAAGTGAATCCATGTAATCTCAAGAACATCCACAACACATAAACTAATAACCTACAAGAATAACTCTCATAACAAGTCTCTAACACTCTGCCAAGCTCTCCACAACCAAAAGAGGAAATAGATAAAGGAATAACCATGTCATCTCTCACATGAAATACATGAACACAAACTAGTGATCACAATCTCTAATTAATCTCAAATCCAATGCAAGCAAAACTAAACATCTAGGAAGATAACCAAGACCAAAGAGAAACCATCTAAATCATAACCTGTATCATATCCTTCTACACACACCTCTAGATGTAAACTGTGCAAGTAAAATCTCCTCCATAAAACCCTAACAAGAAGCCTCAACAATACCCAAACCATAAAACCAATCATGGATGTAAGCCTCTCACAAGAAGATTTAACTCATAAAATATTCCTAATCAAGGAACTCAACTAGCATAACAACATATGAACAAGGAGATAACCAATGCTAAACCATCTCTCAAATTAACCCTTTAGAACTAACTCATGTATTGTGGCTAAAGATCCATATCCCTGAAAGACAAGCATAAACATAATGCACTAGAGAGAAACAATAGGTTATACCTCTCAAGTAGTAAACCACTAAGTATAGCAAGAGTGGGGAATGAGAATGCTCATAGAGATATCCAAGTCTCCAAACAAGACTCATATAATATTAATCTCCTCTCAAGTCTAGATCAGGTGAATGCCTCTCAAACTCTCCTACTAAAACCATTAATTGTCCGAAAAAAAAATTCCCTAATCCAAGAGAAATTAATATCACCACTATCTCTAAATATCCATGAGCACTTGTAAGCAATCATTTCATGCCAAGTTTGAATGCAACATAGCAATATCATGAAGTATCCAACTTATGATTAATGAGCTCAATAACAAGAAACTAAACCAAGATCAATGTCAAAGTTCCAACCATGGCCTCAAGAACATAAACATGACAACATGATCTAACCATCTCAACCAAAGAGATAACATGCTCCATATGAACATACTATAACATGTCATAACTCTAAACACGTATCAAGAGTATACCATGAAATAAAAATGAAACCATCCTAACACCAAGGACAACATGTCAAATGAAAGCATAAACCACACCTTTACCAAGAACCCCATAAGTCCTCAAAATGAAACCATCTCCACACACCATGAATAAAAACCACCCCATGAGTCCTCAACATCTAACCATCTTCACACATAATGAAGATAACCAAGTTTACCATGCAAATGTTAAAGATGCTTTTGCAACAATAGGATCTAAGACAAACCTCCAACATCTACAAACACTCAATAAATATATCAATGCCAAAAAAGAATTCACTCAACCATGGTACCAAGGCATCATAAAAATTATCTCCTACATGAAGATCCTCTAGGTCTACACTCACACAACCAAAGTGTCAATACCAAGTGAAACCAAGATCTCCAAACCAAGAAGATATACTACCATAACCAAATCAAGAATCCAAAATAATTAACATCAAGGATGTACCTATATCCAATAATGTCATGCATAAATCAATGGCACCATGATCAAATCCATGAATCAAGCATTTGAATCTTAATATGTCCAACCTATTAGCATAAAATAGTCAATCACAATCCTCTACCATGACTATACCTGGTAACAACATCTCATCCCTTTTACATGAAGAAAAATAAAAAATCATGACTTAGGGCATAAAAAACCTAAATCCAAGAAACCAATATGAATATGTATCAATAATAAAAGATCAATGGGCAAAGACAACCCATAACCAAGTTATAAATGCAACTTGTAAGTATAGATTGCTTACAACACTACACAACTTATAGACCCAACAAATCATTATAAATATCCAAACGAAATACTGATAACCATATCATCATGAGACCAATTTGAAATATGAGCTGAGTATACAATGACATCAAATCCAAATCTCCAAAATATACAATGTTATAAACTCACAATGCTACCATAGTCAATATATACCACAAACTATTTAGATCAATATATCACCAAATAAATCATGTCAAACCGACACCAAATTTGAACCAATGTGTAGAGATCTCCAAGAGCTTTCCATTGAATACTTGAAGTCCAAAATTTGACTCCATATGCCCAAGTTATGCCCTAATTTGTACTCAAAATAAAAAACATCTAATGTTTGGACTCTTAAAAGCTGACAAAATATCTAATATCATAGAACCAAACCTACACCAAGTTGTAGTGCTCTTAATTAGCTTTTCAAGACCTATATGAAGTCTGAGATTTGATATCCTAAGAGAAAGTTATGGTCATTTTACTAAGATAGTTTTTTTTACCATTTCCACTGTGATTTTTTTTGTGGCGAACATTTTGATGGGATAAAATTTGATGGCTATCACAGGCTGAAACTAATAAACTCTTTCATTTCCTCTAAAAATGGCCAAACTAGGAATATTATACATCAAAATTTATGGAAACGTCGACCTAGATCCAATAGTGAGGTTTTTTTTTGTCCAAGAGATCATTTCTACAAGCTCCCCTTAAAACCCTCATTTAAATGAAACATCCAAAAAATCTTTTTGTATAACAATTTCACATGACCAAAATCTACCAATATCCCATCATAATGACAAACCCAAAACCCTTAGATTTACAATAAACAACTCATATATATTTTTCTTTCTTTTATCCTCTCATACATACCCATGAATACAATCTACGGTTACAATAAAAAAAACATAGCTTTGATACCACTTTTAAGGAATTTTGCAATAAAAGAATATAATCATTTCTACATAACCCATAATAGATTTGAAATAAATATGTAATCAAAATTCATATGCAAGAGAATAGACAACATACCCACAAATTGTGACACAAGGTATACCCTGGGAAACCTTATTGAGGGAAAAACCCAGCCTCCAAAAGCATCCATCACCATGTATTATTCATTTTAAAAACCATTGTAATACAACCATGGAAACCTTCAATGCCATAGCCACAACCAAGCAATCCATGTGAACAAGCATGAATCTAGACATCTCATGCCATGCTTCCAACCTTCACAAATGTTCCCTTGGCTAACATAAACCATGTCCTACCTAACCCCTTGACCCACATTAAATATTGGAATTTTAATTCTTTTTCCCAATATTAAATAATTACATGAAATATTATCACAATGTTATAATACAACTTATCAAGTATATCCCATAAGAATCTTTCCATGTTGCACATCTATCTAGGTGCATCATTACATAATAAAATAAAATAATATAGTATAATGATATTATGCAATGTGTACAACACCTATAATCTCAACAAGATATGTCTAAAATTGTAAAACCTACTAACATGGCATGTAAGGAATTTGTGATGGAAAAAATGATGAAAATTTCATTTCCAAGCAAGAAATTTACTACATTTGTGAAGTTGGAGATTGTGAACAAAGACTTGAGTGGCCCTATAGAGACAAAAGCATTCTATAGTGAAATGTATTCAAAGATTCTTGTTGATGATTTCACTAGAATGATGTAGGTAGTATTTCTTAGAGAGAAAACTAAAGCTTTTGAGAAATTCAAGATATTTAAGAGTAGAGTAGGGAATGAATATGGTTAGAAGATTAAATTTTTGAGATCTGATAGAGGTGGATGCTTTACTTCAAATGAGTTTAATAGCTTTTGTGAAAAAAATGGTATAAAAAGATAACTTTCAGCCCCTAAAACACTTGAACTAAATGAGATAATAGAAAGAAGAAAAAGAACAATGATAGAGGTGTTGACATTATGGTCAAATTTTTTTATTAGTGACTCACACTTAGTCAAATGGTTAGTAGCTACCAAAGCTTATCTTGCAGTTTCAGTGTTAACCAAGTAATCTAGATTTTACCGAGTTATATAGTTGCTATGCTGCTCCAAAACCAAGTGATTCAGTTTATTTTGAGCTCATAGTATTAGTGATGACCAAGCTATGTAGTGTTAACCAAGTGATTCAATTTATTTGTTGATTTTTGTAGTATTCATCAAGTCACTAGTGCTAACTAAGTTCAGACTACTTAGAAGTGATTAGTATGAACCAAGATTCTACATCTATCAGGAACATGATGATGCTAAGTGTTGAAAATGGTTATTGAGTATCAGAACCTCACTAATTTTTTCTTCAAAACCCAAGTGCCAAAATTTGATCTGACTTTTTTTGTTTGGTGAAACTTTTATTGTAGCTGAGTTTGATGAATTGTAGTTTGGATTGATATATATGTAATGTATTGTATCACATCCAAATATGAGAATGTGAATAGAAAGAAATTATATGAGAACAAGTGTGAATTAAGAAGGCTACAAGTAGTATAAGGGATGATAAAGGCTTATCTATCACAATAAGGTGATCATTACATTTCAAAGGAATCTCAACCAGAAAATCAAAGTTGTAGATCAAAGACTAGCCACTAGTTCATCCTAATAGGTGGAATAGTTAAATCCTTTCCCAAGGTAGACTTAATAGTAATTTGAAAATCTCTCTACTAAGTGCATACTTCATTTTATGTCTTGTAAATACTTTAACAAGATGGACCTATCATTTCCTTATTACTCCTAACAAGGTAGATCATCAAAAGTAATCAATTGTAATCCTTAACTGGTCAACTTTATACTACAATACTAAAACTTTTGGGTATCATCCCCACCCCAATTTTACTTTGTATTTGGAAGGTTTTTGGGTCACCATATGTTGTGTCAATATATTATATATTTTTTAATGATTTTAGTCTTTCCTACATGCAATTAGATCAGAATATAAATGAAGGATTATTCGGTGCAATAAGATTAAGTTTTATTGGTTCCTGACTCACTCCTCCCCTCTCAATAACCTATCCCATCCTATATTTCTAACAATTGGTATTAGATCTTGGTGCTTATCAGAGAAGAAGTTTAACAACTTGAGTAAACATTAGAGGCAATGGAGGTATACAGGCTAGATAAGGTTATCAACAATGAAAATATAGATTTGGAATTGGCTATTGGGAAACTAAAGAAAGAAAACAAGAAACTCTCTCAATCCTTGAAAAGAAGAAAATATTTTGCAATACAAATGAATGAAGATATTTATACTAAAGAAAGACTTGAAGAAATTTATTAAAAAATAAATTTAGATGAAGCTAATGAGGTAATCAAAGACCTATTTGAAAAGAATTACAATCTTCAAGAAGAAATTAGAAAGCTAAAAAGACTACAAGAAATGTAGTCAAGTCATGGAAGAAAAAGATAAAGCCAAAGAAGAGATAGAAGAAAAGAACAATGAAATTCAAAATCTATCCCTTCAATAGGTAGACTTCATTGATCAACTCACTAATGTAAATAAAGAAGTCATGAATCTAAGATTAGAGAATGAAAGAATGCAAAATGATCTAAATGCTGAAAAAAAACCCACCAAGAGGATGATAGAATCTTAAGTAGAAATGAATCAATTGAATAAGAAAAGTCAATACAGACATAGAGGAAAAGTAGGAATAGGATACATAGAAGAAGGTGAATCATCCAAGCAATGAGCTCAAAAGAATCAAAGGCCTACTTGTAAACATTTTCGTAAGTTAAGTCATAAATCAAACAAATGTTGGAGTAATGGTAAAGAAAAATTCAATGGAAATTTTTACAATTACAATAAACATGGTCATAGAGCAAGTGAATGCAAAGAGAAACCTAAATTTCAAGGTAAATGCACAAGTGTAAGAAGCATGGACACAAATTTTCTAAATGTAAAACCAAGATATTGAACCCAATAGAATAGATTGTGAAAGCTATATTTGGATGGGACTACAACACATGGTGTAGATTCCGCTACTATGGAGAATTCAGGCACATAGGATAAAATTGTGTGGAACATCACATGATGACAATAGACACCACTAAATTTTTTTTTATTTGTACAGAACTTGGACATCTTACCAAGAACTATATGAACAATAGAAGGATAGAAGATGAAAAGAAAGCCAAAGTTGATAATATTAGAAAGTATATTAGGTAGCAATAGATTCCAAAATCTTCTAAGAATGCAAGTCTGAGTCTTGAAGAAAATGTCACTCAAGAATTGAGTGACTCAAGCATTTTAACTTTATCTCCCACAAGAATGACTAGAACTAAGACTCTAAAGTAGACATCTTATATCAGTTCTAGCTAGCTAGAAGAAAATATCCATATCAATATTTAAGATGCAAAGGGATCACCAAGTTATTACAGAAAACTCAAGACCTTACCGAGCTAGGTTGGATTGTAAGACCTTGCCGAGCAAGGTCAGGATATACTAAAACATTGTGTGGACACTAAGCTATGAATGACTCTACTAAGTATTAAGGTTGAGCTAATTGGAAGACAATCTATCACTGAATTAGTGATCATACCAAGAATTTATTGCAATTGAAAAGTGATTTTTTTTAAAAAGGAAGGAAATCAAATTCATTTACCACTATGAATTTTTTAAGAGCTATTTGAAAATTGCAAAGTTTGTGCTTCCAAGAAATCTATGTGTTTTTTGTTGAAGATTTTTTTGTTTTCTTAAACCCTACCAAGCATGGCATCTTCTAGCAAAGGATCTAAGATTTTGGTTTGAGGAGTTGGTTGGAAGGCACTAGACTTCAAGTTGAGTCTGGTAATTGCAGAAGCACTTGAGCCAACTAGAGCTCAATCGTAGATTTCACCATAGGTATTACTTGTTAATGATAATCATTTAAATCTTCACTATTTGATACAAGAAATTGGAACCCTAGAGATGGGTGAGATTCTTAAAATTTATGTCTAAATGGTGTGTTGAAACTTGAGCATCAACATTTGGAGACCAAGGGTTTAACACACATTCCACATATGCCCTGAGACTTTCAAATAAAATGGATAAGGTTTATTCTTAGCCATGTACACAATGGGTAGCTATGGTTGGAGCAGCCTATTAAAATAAGAAAGAAATGATTCATCAAATCACATGGCTCCCAATGTTGAACAAAGAAAAGACTACCAAAACCCTAAGTCAGGTAGAACTAGAAAGAAAAACTCTTATTGAGTGGGATGGAAGAGGTATGAAGATCAATAGTGTGATTGAAATGGAGCTAAAATTTGGAATTCATGTGATAGCTCATAAGATCTATAGCTCCAATCATCTCAACAATAGGTCATGTGAGGCAGTTGATCTAGCTCCTAGGGTAGTGAAGAACAACATGTCTTTTGACCCTGCTAAGCTAATGCTAGATCAATTCAACAAAAGCATGGAGAGCATCAAAACTTCAAAGAACAATCCATGTGAGTTTGATTTACTCTTGAATTGTTTATTCTTTTTGTGCAAAAGTTTCTCCCTTCAAAAGCTGCATTCATATGCAGTAAAGATGTACTAGTACTATATCAAATTAATGAATATATAGCATAGATGGGTGATAATTTTGTCAGTATCATAGACAATTACTCTGATTAATTGAAGGAAAAGATGAATAATTGATATAGTATTCCAAAGAAACTTCTAGAAGATTACAAGGATGATGTTTTTTAATGATATACTATGAAAAAGTGTACATTCAAGCAATCAAACCTAGAGTGGTGTGGGTTAACCCTCTACACTATGAGATTAAAATTGATGACACCAAGGATATCATTAAGGAACTTTAAAATGAACCTATGGATCCCAAGGCCACATATTTTTGTACTCTTGATGAAGCTAAAGCTAGAATAGAACCTAAACTTAAGCTTCCTCAAGCAACTAGTAAAGGAATGAATAGGATAGAAAAGCTAAAGCAAGAAAGTTATACTCTGCTATTGACAAAAGGAAAAGGACATAATGTGGAAGAAGATGATGATGAAGATGAAGTAGAAGAAAAAAAGTATGAAGAAGATCAAATTATAAGGAAGAAGGGTAAGGTCATTATTAGTTGACCCACAAAATCATCTATTGTAGTATTCACAAGAAGTGCATCTTGATCAAGAAAGAAATTGAAATTGGGTGAGGAAGATGTTGAGGAAATTATTTTCAAGAAATCTCCACCTACATTTCAAGAAAAATTAAAGCAACTTGATGGAGGAGTTGGAATGGAAAACTTCAAATCTCTCAGATATAAGACCTAGAATGCAAATGAGAAGAAGCAAGTTAAAGACATGATAATTTCAAAATTGGGTAAATGGAAATACTCATCTGATCAACTTGTACAACAAATTCCCAATGAGCTTATGCAAGCAATCAAGCCAAGATGGGAAAATGCTAGGAAAACTTCAAAATATATTTTTTAATAGATTCTAAGGTAGGTCATGCCAAGTCTTAGTGACAAAAAAGTGAAAGAATCCATGAAGAAAAATGAGGAAAAGCTCATTCTAAAATTCAACACATGCATGATATTGGAAAATGACATTGAACATGTGGTGAAGATAGCTTCAACTACATGGAAGAACATTTACAAACTTCATCAACTAGGTGATTTTGTTGTTCATGTTAGTGACATAGATGATGAAGATGACAAGGAAGAAAATGACAATAATGATGAAGAAGATATAGAAATAGATGATGTAAATTTGGATGATGAGGAGCAACAATAGGAAGCTATAGAAGAGAATCTCCCTGAGATTCAGAGTATTGAGGAAACTAACCTAGAGAAGATTGTAGCAGTAGTGATGGCCTCATTTCCTCACTCTCTAAGAAAATATTTATTGCCATCAAGAGGACGATTCTGCTAAGCTAGTTGTGGAAACCACTACAACACCATGCACCCAACCAATCTCTACACCTGTTCAGATGAGTAACATATTGACTAAAGTGACCAACACTTCATATTTTGAGCAACTAGTGCTTCCTCCATCATCAGATTTGGCTACACAACAACTAGGTATTTCTACTATTAGTGCAATATCTACTTTTAGCCCTTCTATTTCTAATGGTGTTACAATTCCAAGTATGCAAATAGTGACTACAAAGACAATTGAGAGCAAGCCTAATCTGAGTACTAAAGTTTCAAGCAAAGATAAGGGTAAAGAAGAAGACATTGATCTTAATGAGGATATACTTATCCAAAATTGTGATATCTCCACTCTAAATCCTAATCAAATGAACATCATAGGTGAACTATTGTAAAAGAAATTGAAGCAACAGAAGCTTAGAGAAGAGAAAAGTAGAGAGAACCAAGTGCTTGAAGATATAAAGAACATAATTTTAGATGCACTAAGCACTGAGGTTGATAGCACACAACCTATTTTGGTTGAGTTAGTAGAATTTTTCTAGAAATTCAATTAAGATCTAAATGGATAAGAAAAGTTACTACAAAGAGCAGAGAGGAAATTTGAGAGCAAAGTATTGGATCAAGTTGCACTAAAAATCATAGTAAATCAAGTAGAGTTGTTTACTATTCTTAGCTCATTAGAAACCTCTACAAATAATGTTACTTCATTATTCAACAAGTTGTGTGATACATCTACCTTCACCTAGGGAATCAAAGATAAACTATCTAATATAGATGAAGACTTGGAGGAAAGTGAACACCAGTTGTCACTTGACCCAAGCTATAGTTCTACTCACTATTCAAAGATCAGATTTTTGACTAATTTACAAGCACAATTATTAAGGGAAGAACCTAGGATCAGGGCCACACTTGTAGAAATCCAAGGCATGATTCTCTCGAACATGGATGCATTGCACAAACATATTGCACATGCCGAAACTCTCATCCATGACAATAAATTCTCCATAGCTAATCACATGATTGAGTTATCAGAAGAAATACAAATTGCACTTCATGCAAGCAAGGTTCTATAGGAAAATTGGGACAAGATAATGAAATTTATTTTGAAGGTACATTCTGACTTCTTGTTACATTTTGGCATCACCATGTAGCATATGCCTTTGGAATTTATGTCAAAAAGGGGGAGAAGATGTGATATATTGTGATATATAAAAGGGAGAAAATAAAAATAAGATAGGAGATATATGTATATAGTGAGAAAAGTATAATATGTGTATATATGTATAGGGGAGTAACATAATATTATACATATACATGTACAGAAAATTAGAAAACATTCCTTACAAAAGCAATTAAAAAAAATCTCAAGAATTGAGTATGTTACCGAGTTGATGACATAGAACAGAGACTAAAGAATGTTTTGGAATAGAATTTTTGAGAATTTAGTTTTGATTGATAAGTGTTTTTTGTCACAAATGCCAAAGGGGGAGATTGTTGACATTATGGTCAAGTATGTTTTTAGTGACTCACACTTAGTCAAATGGTTAGTAGCTACTGAGCTTATCTTGTAGTTTATAGTGTTAACAAAGTAATCTAGGTTCTAACAAGTTCTATAGTTTCTATTGAGTTCCAAAACCAAGTGATTTAGTTTATACCAAGATCACGGTGTTAGTGTTGATCGAGCCATGTGTTAGACTGGAGTTATTGTTGCACCAAAAGACTAATCTATCAATGCCTAATATAACCACTCAACTTATAGTACACAAAAAGTGGTTAAGCCATTGTCATGAATCCCAAGGGGAGTGCTAAACAAATTTCCAACAATCTCCCCATCATAATTTATTGAGGGTCTAAAGATTCAAACCTGTGACCAAGCCATGATATGAGTTGTTAGAGTGGAGTTACCATTGAACCAAAGACTGATCTATCAATTCCTCATATAACCACTCAACTTATAGTACATAGGAGGTGGTTACATCCTTTTCATGAATCCTGAGGGGAGTGCTAAACAAATTTCTAACACCATTCAGTGTCAACAAAGTGATTCAGTTTATTTTCTAAGTTTTGCACTATTCACCAAGTCACTAGTGTTGACCAAGTTCAAACTACTTAGAACTGATTAGTTAAAATCAAGATTCTACATATATTGAGAGAATGAAAACGTCAAGTGTTGAAAATGGTTTCCAAGCATCAAAACCTCTCTAATTTTTTCTTTAGAACCTGAGTGCTAGAAGTTGAGCCAACTTTTTGTATTTTGGTAAAACTTGTATTGTAGCTGAATTTGATAAATTATAGTTTGGATTGATATATATGTAATGTATTCTATCACATCTAGATATGAGAATGTGAATAGAAAGAAATCATATGAGAAGAAGTGAAAATTAAGAAGGCTACAAGTAGCATAAGGGATGAGAAAAATTTATCTACCACAACAAAATGATCATTACATTTCAAGGGAATCTCAACTAGCAAACCAAAGTTTTAGATCAAAGAAAAGCCAGTAGTTCATCCTAATAAGTGGAACAGTTAAATCCTTTCAAAAGGTAGACTTAATAGTCTTTTGAAAATCTCTTTATCAAGTTCATTCTTCATTATATGTTTTCTAAATCCTTTAATAAGGTGGAACTAGCAGCCCTTAATGCTCCTAATAGGGCAGATCATTAGATGTGATCAATTATAAGCCTTAACCAACCAAATTTATACTATAGTTCCAAAGAATGTGGGCATCATCCCTACCCTAGATTTACTTTCTATTTGGAAGGTTTTTGGCTCACCATATCCTGTGTCAATCTATTATGAATGTTTTAATGCTTTCAATCTTTCATACATGCAATTAGATCAAAATATAAATGAAGGATTATTTGGTGCAATAAGATTAAGTCTTATTGGTTCCTAGTTCATCCCTCCCCTCTCAGTAACCTAGCCTATCCTATATTTCCAACGTGAGGAAGAAACAACAATGATTATTGAGAACAATGTATTTAGGATATTTTGGACAAAAGAATTGAATATAATAGTGGACACTATGAATAGAGTAAAAATCAAAAAAGGCATGTATAAGACACCTTATGAACTTTTCTTTGGACATGCACCTTCTGTAAAGTATTTTGAAATCTTTGAAAGTAAATATTATATTAAAAAAGATGATGATATTAGAAAGTTTGATTCAAGGAGTGATGAAGGTATGTTTATTGGCTATTCATAGAAAATAAAGGCATGCTAATGTTTTAAGTAGAGAAATGGACTATTGTTGAGAGCACAAATGTAAGAGTTGATGAGAAGTTTAGAATTTATGAAAGGATACTTGATTAAAATTCTAATGAAGAGACTAAACTAAGGCCTAACAAAAATAATGTTGATTAAGAATTATTTCATGAGATTGACACTAATTTATAAAATAAAACTTAGAGAGAAGTACTGTTAGAAATAGGAATTAATCTTTCATTTCCAAGTGGATATTATTAATTACTTTGAACCATACATAAGAAAATAAACAAGTAATGCTAAATAGTAATAGTAACCATGCACACAAATAACTCATAACACCATATTTTTTTAAGTACAAAAACCTTGGCTAAGGGAAAACCTTGGTGGGGATGATACCCACTAAATACTGTATTGATATATATGTTCCTTGTTAGAGGATGGATCCTATTAGGAGTTGTAGTATAGGAGATGTAAGAAGAGCTCACTATGCAAACATGCACTTCCAATTACAAGAAGAGCACACTACTCAAACAAGTAGTTAGTCTTCTAGTATATTGGCATTTTAACTTCTTTCTTGACTTATCTTTGACCTCTGTTCAATCTCGGATCACAAAACCAGGTTCTCACAAAGTTTGCTACACAAGATACAAAAGTTTACATCTCATTTATGACAATATAGTTTCACACTTCTTCTTGCAAGATACCCTTTGTGTAAATATCATGCCTTTACACAAATTGTTGCTAGGTCAGATAAGATCATAATATACTTTTCCAACATAGAGTAAACATCTAGGATGTTGGCCCTAATTGGTCAAGTAATTATTTTGTAAACAAAATAATTCCTTTACCTCAAATTCAAATGTTCAGTAAATCTTGAATATCTTTTATCCATATAGTCCATACTAATGTATGAGGTTCTACACATCATCACAGATATGTATACCATATACATTTAATCTCTCTTCTCGAAATAACATCATATAAATAAGTTATATGTTAAATACTACTCTTTGTTCCTGACTAATAATCACAAAATTGTTTTCACTAAAACATGAATAACAAGTGTTAGATTTAGTATTCCTATACATGAAGTTATCCACATGCCTAACATACTTCCTACTTCCTCCATGTAATCTTGTTAGTCATAATATGGTGTTAGTAACAAGTTACATACAAAATAATAAGCTGCTGAAAACCAATTTCATACTTAGATAATTTTTTGGGTACCAAAAGCTAAGTATCTTTATTACCAAGGTTTTCTACAAGCATGAACATCATGTGTTTCCATAAATGAAAAAAATTACATATCTTCATTAGCCAATTTTCAACAATCTCCCCTTTGGCATTGATGGCAACAAAATAGGGAAAATTGGCCAAGTAACAAAAACTTGTCCAAAACATTATAGTATCAATACATTAATAATCTTTTACAACTAATTACAACTTACACATGCTCCCCCCTTCAATATTATTTCATACCTTACCTTAATTATAATTTTCTTATGCATCTTCTTTCCCTTTGACATCAAAGACAAAGGTTGGAATGTCAAAAACTATCAAAACTATTCATCTACAGTCAAAAACTTTGTTCATCTGCTATAAGCTAATAAAATCTTCATGCAATCATCAAAACTTTCCTTGAGACTATTCAAACCTTTTACCCATGCATCCTTGGAGATTTTAGTAGAAGTGATAATTTCACATAGGGCACATGATGCAATCTCAACTACATTGAGATCAAAGTAGAAGAAATTTGAATAGGTGTCCTTGGCTTTGACACACTCCTCTAGCTATCTCTCAATAGATGATATCTTCAGAGAAATAGACTCTTTGAATTTTGATAACATCTTCAAAAAAATTTATTTTTCAAGTTCCAATTTCCTAATATCACTATGAATTCCAACCACTTTTCCTTCAAAGTCATAAAAGTTTTTGGAAGTTTGTTGTATCTAGCTTGTTAGAGCTTCTAGCTCACACATCTTTCCTTCAATCTTACTATCAAAATCCTTGGTCAACTTATGAGATAAAGTACACTTAATGTACAATACCTTTCCATCTTGTTGACATCTCTAAAGTTCCTTAATACAAGTATTAAGAATTAGCAAATTATTCTTGATATTCTAACAAATGGTGCTAAATAGATTAGCGTAATGGGAAATCTAGGCCTTGGACTCTACAACATTCAAAAAAATTGTAAATTCCTCATCAAAGGACTTTAACACTTCTTATGCCCTCTGTTTGGGATCTACCTCTATATGCTTGACTTCTAGAGTATTGTGTAATATGTCCGTTACCTCCATTAAGGTTCTTTGTAAGCTCTTTACCTTTTTGTTCTTCTCAATAAGTTTTGTTAGAGATGAGATCAAGTTAGTTTGATCATCATCATCACCTGTTAGGATATCAAGTAAAAGCAGAGTAGATGGACTAGATGGTTTAGTTTCATCTTCCTTTTGCTTCCTCTCTACTACCTCCTAAGCTATTTTCTTTTCTTTCTCTTTTTCCTCCTTTTCTTTTATTTCCTTCTCTTTCTTTTCTTCCTCTACTCTTTTCTCCTTTCTTCCTCTACTCTCCTTTTCATTTCATCTTCAAGAAATTTCTACTTGGCTTCTTCAACCTTTCTCTTTTCAACCTCTAATTTCCTTTTCTCTTCTTCAATTAGTTTGAACTAATCTTGAATAACTCCAGTATGACATTCAAGCTAATTGAAATATTCAAAAGGATTAGTGTCATCGATGTTGATAGTAACATTAATCTAGTCAATCTACATAGTGTCACCACTCACTGACACTTCTAAAGTTTTAGGTGTCGATGAAGGTGTTGTATTTGACTTTTTCATGATTTGACTGATAGCTACAACTTTTTCACTCCTTATTTTATCCTTCTCACCCACCATAAATAGAAATGGTCTCACCTTGTTCCTCAAATAAGGTGCCTGCTTGTTTAACAATTTCTTGACTTCTTCCTCATCATCTATTTTGCATATAGTTTTCAACATGGACTTCCAAAGTTCTATATCCTTTTCCCAAGTGGGTGCTTTCTTCTCTATAAGTCTATCATACACTTTCTAATTTACTATACCTTCAACATTCCCAAGTTTTAGATTGTTAGTAATCATATATCTCAATTGGAGATATCAATCTGATCTTTCTCAATATCATTATATAAATCATAAAAAAAATTTATCTAAAAAAAGTTCCCCTCATGTGCAATGGCTGAGTTGATCTTTTTAATATTTGGATTCCAAGGTTGCCTTGTTTTACCTATTGACTATTTAGACATAGTAACTTTCTTTACCTGCTTAACTTCTTATTCTTGTTCTTATTCTTTGCTAGATTCAACAATTTTCAACAATGACTTTTGTCTTTTTCCTAGTCTAGTAGCCTATTGCTTGACTCTTTTAGTCTTGGTAGTCACAGCTCCTACTAATCTTTTAGATTTTCCCTTTGGCTCACATGGTTGTTCAGTTGATACTACAACATATTGAATGCTTTGTTATGAAGATGCTTTTGCAATAGACACACTAGATGGTTTCCCAACTGATAATCATTGTAAATATGTTTCACATCCTTTCATTGTCTACCTAACTGCCTGTGACAAACTTTTTGTCATATTGGTGTCAGTTGGAGCTTTCTTCATTATTGTCTCTATCTTTTTGTGAGATGTTTTCTCTAAGGATGCTTGATGAGTTGACTAGGTAATCTCTTCATATGTACCAAATCTACACTTAGCTTGGTCCTTTTCAGAATTCAATAATAGATTAATATATCCAATTACTACATCACCACTTAACTTATAACCTAAGGGATCAAGGAATGTTTCCTGAGGTTCTACTACTTGAATATGAGTTAAATCTATATCAACCATAACACATATACCATCTTTGAATCTTTCTACAATTGAAGGTGCAATTCTAAATCTTCGTTTCATCCCATTCTGAAATGTTTTCATAATCAAATTTTTGATGTCTAGGATTTGTCTACTAGATGTCTTCTACATACATCTATAAACTTTTCCATAGTACATCTCTCACTACTCATAATCTCTATAACTAATAAGTATGGAAATATCTTAAGTACATGAAATAATATATGATGGATCGATGACTGGTATCTAAACACACCATTCTTGGTCCTCTTGATCTTATCTAAGTTTACAAGGAGTTGCAATCTCAGAATTTCACTAAGGTTAACTTGTTCTTTCTCAACTCAAATATTATAAGCTACATAGATGAATCCTGCTAATAATTCATCAATCTCAGAACTTGCATAAATAAAATAGGAAATCATTGTACTTAGGAATCTTACATCATCTTGTTCAATGGTGTTGATTACCATGGCCTTCCCATTATAAACTACATTAGTGTAGCTATCAACCTTCTTCTTAACTAGCTTCTCACCTATAGGTACATTGCCTCATTTACTAGGACTAGTTACCTCATGAATAAGGTCTGCTAAAATATCAACTACATTATCTTCTATCCACAATTTTCCATCATGAATTCTACTCAATATGATCTGTATCTGTTCCTCAGTATCAAGTTCATGGTAGAAATGATATTTGAATAAGTCTAAGTCTTTCAAATGTTCTATTGGTGTTTTTAAACAACATGGTTTAAAATTACCCCAATGAGAACAAGATACATCTAAGGGTAGCTACTTCCCATTCTTAACATACCCTTTCAGACACTAGGCCAACTATAAGGCTACACCCTTCTACTACTTTAGGCTCTACAAACCCTAGGCAGGTGTACCTCAGATTCACTTATATGGTACTAGGGCTAAAACATACACTTGAATCTAATAGAGAAGATAAAACCCTTAATTTTCTAACATTTATGCAAAGATCTCAGACATGGAATAGCTAATAACATGGCAAAAGAAATATCTAAGCTAACTAAGGGTATCAAATTTTGGTTCTTCAACATTAAAGGGAAAAATATTTGATTAATGATGTTGATTTTCAACAAACAAAATGAAATGAACAACATAACACTTTGATCCTATAGTTGATTAGTATTGTATCTATTGGGAAATTCCTCAAAACCCTAACACACATCCCTAAAAGTCATTGACATATCCCATACATAAGGACTTCATGATCTATCTATTCACCTTGTGAATCAAACATCTACATCTTTTTGAATCTCATACTTGACCTATCCCTTCATGAGATATGCAATCCTATGATGATGAATCAAGACTTTACATAAGTCCTCGAGTCATAAGAAAAATAAATCAACATATACAACCAATAGATTACAATTGAGTTTCATACCCTTTATTTACAAAATATAAAAGATCACAAACAACATGAATGGGAGACAAGATATCAAAGTTAAGACTAACTTGTTGCTACATTTTTGTGTTGATCTTAGATTGGTTTTGAAAATTGAGTGCCAATACACTTAATAAATTTACTAAGTTCATGCCAAGCTAGTAACATATGCTGAGCATAATTTGTATAGATGTCGAGTTGCAATGAGTACTGAGTCACTCATATGCTAAGTAAACCAAGTGTTGAGTAAATAGTAAGTGTCGAGCAGTTCAAGTGTTGAGTGAATAGTAGATGCTCAGTAGTTCAAGTGTCAAGCTAGATAAAATTGTAGTATGTGTTGAGCATTAATATTAACAAGTGTTGAGTAACACAGAATTGACCTAGTTGTTTGTGATGGCACAAACAACTATATAAACCATTTTTGAGAAGACATATGGATAGATATCAAAACTTTGAAGATAAGATTGAATCTATTTAGATTCCCTATGCAATCAACATGAAACCAATCAAAAAAATGGAAGGAATTGAGTGGGAAAAATGAATGAATCTCAATCGTAGATTCATACCTAACCCTAAGCCACCAAAGTCTTTTTAAAGGTAGATGAAGCCCCATAATTTAGAGTGTATGAGAGAGAGCATTAGAGAATGCATGAGACAAGGTGATGCTAGTAGAGATTTGAAGGAAGTGAAAATGGGTGAATTGATCAATATACATTTAAGGTGACTTAGAAGAAGGACATAATTATAAAATCAATTATCAAAATAGAGGATCGACGATACATCAATTTCATATCAGATCAGAAAGGATCAAGATGAACTGAATTGAGATCGAAATTCAATAATACCAGATTATAAGTGTATCAAATCAAACATTCAATTGTACTTTCAAATAACTATATCAGTAGAATGAAATCTTTTTATTAAGGTTGACTTAACAATCATTATGGAATCCTTTAATAGGGTGACATTCCAAGTGAGTGTTCTAAAGTCCTGTAGCCAGGCACATTTCTGACAGGGTGTTAAAATCCTTCAATATGGTGGGATATAACAATCCTTTTTATGCATTTATCAGGGTAGGATTTTCACAAGGCAAATCATGAGAATGGTCAAGTCATGTAACCTTAATAGGTGAACTTTATTATTGCAATAGTGATTGCTATAGCAAAAAATGACACTCAATACAAGGAGATTGACACCACAAAGTTATTTACAAATGGTAACTCCTATGAATTTGATGCATCAATTTCTGATCTCATGGACAAGAATAGATCACAAGTTGAGGAGATTAGAAATCTTAAGTTGGAGCAAGAATCACAAGCAATATTGCTATGTGAGGTGACTGAACAAAAGAAGAAAGCTATAGAAGACAAGGCCATGATTGAAGAAGACATCAGAATTTTGGCAAATAGATTGGAAGAAAAATCAGCAAAGCTATCTAGGATCTCAAACATGCAATTAGAAACCTAAGCCAAATGATGAATGCCCATCATGAGATGAATCTTAAGGACATTGAGATAACTACATTGGAGTTGCAAAATGAACAACTGCAGAATGACCTGAAAAGGGAGAAGGAGTTTGCTAAAAGTTTCAACAAGCCAAATGAAGTCATCAAGTACTTTGAGCAATTACTAAAATCCCCTAAATCTAATAAAGGTACATCAAGATTGGGGTACACAAGTACTAAAGAAGGAGAATCATCCAAAGCTACTAAGAAAAGAAACAATAAAGGTAAGAATTCTAAACCTACTTGTCATCATTTTGGAAGGAAAGGATACATAGCTAATGTTTGCAGGAGAAAGAATGTTAGTTAGAATGCTAAGTCGAAGAACATGACACATTGTTACAAGTGCAACAAACAAGGTCATCAAGCACATAAATGCAAAACTAGAACCATGCATGCACCAAAATTTGAAGGATGCTACTACAATTGTCAGAAGTTTGGATACAAAGCCTTTGAATGTAGATCCAAGTCCACATGGTCGTCAAACAAGGGAAGAAGCCATGAAAATTCATGTAATTGGATCACAATACAAGACATAGTTTTCATTATTTTCAAGAGTATGGACACATCCTTAAGAATTGCATAAGTACACACTTTAGTGGTAGCTACAATAGATGGTTGAGTCAAATTGCATGCTTTAGCTATTTGAAGATTGGTCATATTAGCAAGCATTTCCCAACAAGGACAAAAGCATCTAACTTAGAGTTCAATAAAAGAAAAGGCAAGGTAGATGTTGAGCACATTAGAGGAGAGATGAAAAAA
The DNA here is from genome assembly GCA_028749045.1 of Cupressus sempervirens. Lineage (NCBI taxonomy): Eukaryota > Viridiplantae > Streptophyta > Pinopsida > Cupressales > Cupressaceae > Cupressus > Cupressus sempervirens. Next base: position 209,809,032 of record CM053784.1, read on the forward strand.
ACATGGACAAAGAAATATGGATGTAGCACATCAAATGAAGGGATCACTTCACCTGAAAGGTCAATTGGTCACACTTCATCAAACTAAGTGAAAAGAGGTATGTGGGACTTATATTTAAATGCTTCATCATAAATCAATTCCAAGATAAGTTAGTGCTAAAAAGGGAAAACTAGCATGAATAAAGATGCAAGTCAACAAGGAAAAACCAAGGTCAAACTTTAAGTTTTCATCTTACTATCGAGTGTGAAAAGTTCTCTTCAATTGTTGAGTAAATTCTAGTGTGTGCCGAGTTGTCAGCCAATATCAATTGAAGCTGAGTTAGTAGTAGCTGCCAAGTGAAGGAAATTCCTATTGCAGCCAAGTAAGGGTAATTCTAATAACTATTGATGAGTAGAGATTGAAGGAGCAGAGTGAAGAATCAATTGACGAGCAGAGATTGAAGCTTTTGCATAGATTCCAACAACGATGAAGCATCATTCCATGAATTTAAAGGTATTCTTCACATGCCAAATTACATAGTTATGCAGTTTCATATTTGTTGAAACCCTACTTTGCAAAATGGCCTCTAGCTCTAGAAATCCTAAGGACAAGGAACCATTTAAATTTTAGTTGGTTAGTAATGAATAAAATAACTAGACTTTAGGACTATTCCTAAGGTTGCATATAAGAACAACCTAGCAGGAGCATTATCTATTATTCCACCTAAGGTCATAATAGTTCATGATGTAAGGAAATGTTATAACTACAAAGTTTGAGGAATTGGAGACATGTAAATTCATTAGGCATATGATAAATTATGTGAAAATGGGATATTTAAGGAAGAATTTAAAACCATAGAAAGAAGGGGACTAACCCATGCCCTAGATTTCCCTACTGTCTTCAAAACTGAATGGATAATAATTATCTCGAGCAAAATCTATGATGGATGCCTATGGTTGGAAGGAGGACCTATCAAATTTTCAAAAGAGATTATGCATAGGGTTACAAGATATCCAACCCTAGAATGGCCCAAAAACCTAAGGAGCGACTCAAAAGAAGCAATTGAGAAAAATACAGGCAAAAGTGGAACAAGAGAGGAATGACAATAGATATTATCAAGGATCCACTTCTTGAATTTGTAGTAAGGGTCATATCCCACAAATTCTATCAGTCAAGCCAACTCAATAGTGTGTCATGTATTGAAGTTGATGTAGGATACAAGATTGTGAAGAAAGATCATACTTATGATTTGGCAGAATTACAGTTACAACAAATAATGGAGAACTTAGGAGAAATAAGGAGATCTAAAAGTGCTCAATGTAAGTTTGGTTCCATATTAATATGTATATTATTTTATGTTCAAAATGAGTTTCCCTCTTTTGGTAAGATAGGATGGAAGACCAATAGGTTTTTGACTGTACAAATAAATGAGTACATTTAACAAATAGGAGATAATTTTGAGTCTCTGATGACTAGTTATTTTGAGGATTTCAAGTAGTCAATGAAATAGAGGCTGAGAATTCCTATTTATCTAGTGGAGAAGTATTACAATGACATATGTTTCTTGGTAGACATTGATTACACCTTTATCTAGTCTGCAGTACCTAGAGTGAGATGGCTAAGGCCTTTGGGGTATGAAATCAGCATTGATGAGGCATCAACTACCATTATTGTACTACTTGTAGAGGAAGTTGACAAGACAACTAAAATCTTTGGTAATTATGGTGTTGCCAAATACAAAGTTGAAATGGAGTTGAAAGCTGCCTCAACTCTGAAGAAGAAAGATAAAATTGTAAATAAGCTTAAAGCTAAATTTGGTGAGGGAGCTAAAGGCAATGATGATGATGATGATGAAGAAGAGGAAGAACAAGAGCAAGGTCAAGAACCTCTTGCCCTAACCCAAGGCATGGGTGAAGATGAAGAAGAAAATGTCAAGGAGGAATAATCCAAGGAAGCACAAGACAAACAAGAGTCAAAGAAGAGAAAGGCGAAGATATAGCCTGCAGCTCAGCCAAGGGGTAACAAAATTGCAAAACCAAGTCCTAGAAAGCCTACTACTCTAGCCACAAGAGCAACCACAAGGGCCACCACTCAAAATGATAAGGAGAAAATAAAAGAGAAGAAGAAGGCTATTGAACAACAAGGTCCATTGTAGAATAAATTAAGGAGGAAATATGTTGCACAACCTAAATCTGATGATGAAAGGACTAAGTTAGAAGACACAAGCCAGTTTAGAATGTTAAGTCATGCTCCCAAGTCTGATATTGAAAACATTTGTGATAATATTAGGGATAATGTAGACTTAACTGGTTTTGAAAAATATTGAATTCAATAAATTAAGTAGAGAAGATCAAAATAAGATTGAAGAATCAATGTATGCCATGATGGAAAAATTCAAGAATATCCCACTTGAATTTGACACTACAATGCCCAAAGATTTATATTCAATTGTTGAGGATAAATGACATTATTACCTAAATATGGAGAAGGAAATAAGAGATTCCACATTGGCACAAGTGATGCTAGAACTGTCAAAAGGGAAACTAACAAAGGAAAACAAGAAACATGGTAGCAAGTTTGCACATAGGTATAGGGCCTTCAACATACTTCAAAACAAGATTGAAGATGTTGTAAAGAAATCAACTCAAATGTGGAAGTTTATATATGGCTTGACTACTCTCAAGGAAGGAGAAGAAGATCCCTTTAAGGGAAGAAACAATGGAGAAGATGAAGAGAATGACAAGGAAGGAGAAATTGAAAAACAAAAGGCAGATAACATAATCGAGGAGACACACGAAAAGGGAGATGAAATGACAACAACTGAGGAGTAGCAAATAGAAAAAAGTGTGCAAGACACACAATTTCCACCATTAAGCCCTCCACATGACACAAACAAACTTGTGGAGACAATAAAAGTAAAAGATGATCCTGATAGCTCAGCTCAAAACATCAATCCACTAACTGTAGAGGATCTAAAGAAGATCCTTGACCAATCCACACTACAGGCAAAATTGTGTGATAATCCACTATTGGTCTGTGTGGATGAGTTACAAAAAATTGTAGCTCACATAACTAAGGATAAGGTGAATACACAATAACCACCTTCTACCATCCCTACAACTACTAGTGGTCAACCTCAAGAGCAAACAATAGCAAATACATCAACAAAGGTTGATACTATAGTCAAACTTGTTATGACTAAACAACAAACTAAGATTGCAAAAGAGCCCATAAAGAAACAAATAGAATAGACAGAGGTATTTGTACCTACTGCACAAATGTAAGGTGCACCAAAAATAATTGTGAGTGATCAAGGAAGAGTAGATGAAGAGAAGGACATTCCAAAGGAAAAGAATTAGGTAAGACGTTCAAACATTGGTCAACTTACAAATAACTAGCACTCCTACCAAAGTCCTTCAAAAGCCAAGCACTGATGCGATGCCACTTCAAGTTTCAACACCAGGCTCGAGCTCCACAAAGGTTGCAAGGATACTTCACTATGGAGACCCAACATTAGATGAGGAAATAGTTATACCAAAATATGACTATGCAACCATGAACCTTGAGTAGATCAATGAGATGCAAGAGGCATTGGAAAGGAAGAAAAACCAATAAATACTTACAAAGGAGTATAAGCAAAGCAAAGCATTACATGAGATTAAAGACATCTTTTTAGATGCATTCAACTTGCAAATAGCTAATGAAACCAAGCCAATATTGGAATAATTGTCAAAAATTGTTGAACAAGTGACAAATGAAGACCAAGAAACCAATGCAAAACTCATGGAATGGTCTGAAAAGGGGTTTCAAGGTAAATTAAATGAGAAATTATGTAGTAGAATAGCACTATCACAAGTGGAATTGGCTACAAAGATAGAAAAAGTGAAGAAGGTACTTGAGAATATATTCTCACTGCACACTAAATTGTGTGACCCTACACTCTTCACACAAGAAATGAACCAAAGGATTATGAGTTTAGAAAGAATCTTGAAAATATCTGGTAAGAAAGTACCACAAAACCCAACTCAAAGTGAGAAGCACTTTCATTCCATTCTTCACAGACAAAAGGAACTAGCTGTATTGATAGCAAAAGAGGCTAATACAAGAGCCAAGCTAATCCAGATTCAAGCTTCCTCAACCCCTCACATGGAAATATTACAAAAAGAACTAGCTTATGCTAAAATAGTACTCAAGAAAGATCCTAATCTTTCAACACTTGACAACTTAGTTCACCTTGCAACTGAGACAACCATCCAAATCAAATCATTAAATGTTGCAATAGACAATTGAGATGCTGCTCTCAAGATTGTAATGGAAGTAAATAAAAGCTTCTCAAATAAATACACACTTAGTGTATAGACCCTTTGACATCAATGTCAAAAAGGGGGAGAAATATTAAAGGAGAAGATATATGCAAGGGGGAGACATGGGAAAGGGGGAGTTACAAAATAAATAGAGAAAAGAAAGGGGGAGTAAATAGCTGAAAAGCAGAAATAGGGCATATCAGAACATATTAGATAAAGAGTATTAGAATGACTGAAGACAAAGAATATCAACAAGAGGAAAATCTACTCAGAGATATTTTTGATACAGAAGACACACATTAACTCAGTGAGAGTCACAAAATTTTGAGGTATATAGTTCTTTACAAAATTTTGAATGATTTTGAAGTTTTGTATGTATGTTGGATTGGATGTATATTATACTCAAGGAGATTAGATTCATCATGTATAGTTAAGTGTTTTTTGCCACTCATGTCAAAGGGGAAGATTATTGATCTCATATTGGTTTTGACAATTGAGTGCCAACACACTTAAGAAATTTACAAAGTTCATGCCAAGCTAGTAGCATATGATGAGTATAATGTTTATAGATACCAAGTTGCAATGAGTGCCAAGTCACTCATATGCCAAGTAAACCAAATGCTAAGTGAATAGTAGATGCTAAGTAGTTCAAGTGCCAAGCCAGAAAAAATTCTAGTATGTGTCGGGCATCAGTATTAACAAGTGCCGAGAAATATAATATTGACCTAGTTGTTTGTGATGGCACAAACAACTATGTAAACCATTTTTGAGTCAACATATGGATAGATCTCAAAGCTTTGAAGATAAGATCAAATCCATTTAGATTCCCTATGTGATCAACATGCAACCAATTAGAAAAATGGAAGGAATTGAGTGGGAAAAATGAATGAATCTTAATCGTATATTCATACCTAACCCTAAGCCACCAAAGTCATTTTAAAGGGATATGAAGCTCCATAATTCAGAGTGTATGAGAGAGAGCATTAGAAAATGCATGTGAGAAGGTGATGCTAACAAAGATTTGAAGGAAGTGAAAAGGGGTGAATTGATCAGTATACATTCCAAGTGACTTGGAAGAAGGACAAAATTATAGAATCAGTTATCTGAACAAAGGATTGAGGATACAACAATTTCATATCAGATCAGAAAGGATTGAGATGAAATAAATTGAGATCTAAAATCAGAAATACTAGATAGTAAGTGTATCAGATCAAACATTCTACTGTACTTTCTAACAACTATATCAATAAGATGAAATCCTTTTTATTAAGGTTGACTTAACAGTCATTGTGAAATCCTTTAACATGGTGACATTCTAAGTGAGTTTTCTAAAGTCCTTTATCTAGGTACACTTTTGACAAGGTGTTAAAATCCTTTAATAGGGTGGAATCTAACAATCCTTTGTAAGCTTTTAATTGGGGAGGTCTTTCACAAGGTAGATCATGAGAATGGTCAAATCATGTAACCTTAACAAGTGAACTTTATTGCTACAGTAGTGAAGAATAGTGGGTGTCATCCCCACCCCAGTTTGACCTTCTCATTAGAGGGTTTCTAGGTAATGATATCTTGCTTCAAGTGTTTATGTGGATGCATTTACTTTACATGTTATTTCAATATGTTTATGCATGCATTGTTTTAAAGTTAAACTTTTTATTGGTTAGAGATTGGTACTTCTGATTCACCCCCCCTCTCAAAAGTATATCATTTGTATTTACAACATTTTGTTCATTCCTTTGAAAAAAATGCAATAAGATGCATGAAAATGAAACATAAAACTACCTAATAGATTAGAACTATCTATATTCTAACTTCTTGTTCTTCACTAAAAGGAAAAATTGTTGATGCATATGGTGGAATCACAACTCTAGATCCAACAATGTGGTATCACACTAAAAATTGCCAACCCTTACAATGGATGGATAAGAGAAAGATATAGAGGAAGTATGGAATCCTAGATTCGATCTGGAAATGACATGTGTCCACTTGAATATCCATTCCTTGCTATTGTAAAACATCTCTCATCTTTCTATCATGAAATCTGATTTGGTTTGTAACATTATTTTGTAACAAACCCAAAATATCTCTTCTTTAATGATGAAAACCCTTATGTTGCAAAAACATTTGAAATGCATCATGAAATGCTAATAAAACCTCCATTTAACTGACTTAGATATGACAAAACTTGCCCATAACTATGTTTTTACTACCTTTTACATTCATTCAGTTCACAATTTCATTAGAAATCAAATTTGAACTGCCTCAACTGAATTAAACTGATAATTGGGTAATTGAGACAAATCCTTGCATAACGTGAACCAATGGCCTCTTAGCAAAAACAAACTCCAAAAATGGAAAGTTCATTCTCTCTTGATTCAAGAAATATAAAATAGTGCCATACTTTCTTACCATAAATGCCCAAAATCTTACTTTGAAATTCAGGCTCTAGTTAAGGCTCTTTGGTCTGTAGCTCATTTTAAATTTTAAATGCTAAAATTTAAAATTTCCCAATGTCAAAACTTTAGGATTAAATCAAAAGTTATTTAAAATAACTACACCATATTTAGAAAGAGAAAGTAATAAAAAATTATTATTTTATGAAGTTTAATTTTACCCTCCAAATCTCCATCTGAGTCAGCTGGTTTGACTAGCCCTTTGACACATGTCATGACTATATTGGCTCATTTCCTACGTAATCACCTAACACTTACCACTTGGGCACCATGTGTCACTTTCTCATTAGTTACCTATTCTACCAGCTGGTGGTCACATCATCGAACCACATCACTGCCACATCACTAGTCGCCATGTTGCTATCCTAGTCAGCATTGTGCCATGTCTTCATTACATAGTGACATTGTGACACATGACACCTTTGGATAGGTCAGCACCTAGTCAACATTGCAATGTCACTACCTTGTCACTTTACCACCTCAGCCTACCACATCATCGATCACTATGTCACATGAAAATTCATCATTATGCCATGTCATCACAACTTAGCAATGTCATGACACATGGCACTTTTGTCCACATCAGCACCTTAGGAAGTGTGCCACGTCTGGAATCCTCTACAACTTGTTAATTTTTGATTGGTCCAACTTAGTCTAGCTAGTGCCACATGTCATTGTTTGATTTAACCATTAGATCCAATTAGCATGACATTAGCACACTTGTTCAAAATCTTGTTTGTATTATCCTCTAGCTAGCCACAGGCCCTATGTGCAAATATAGTGGCTACAAATGCTTGTGTCTTTCAAGACACTATGACATTATGTGGTTGTATATTTAAAAGCTATTGAATGTCATTGCCTAGACAATGTGGGATAAAATATAACATTATTTTCTCAAGCAAAATTTGGAGGACTTGGAGATCAATGACACCTCTGGTTTGTTAGTACATACTCTTCTCTATGCAAGAAACATATCCATAACATTTGGTCCTCACCTTCTATTAAATAAAGCTTCTCTTGCAAGATTCATTCCAAGTGCAATCCAAACACATTTTTGACTTCATACACCCCTCACATATTTGCATGAGCTCTTAGTTTCCAAATCCATAAATTCTTCTCCATTTGAAATAAACAATGAATATCTTTTGGAAATAAAACTTCATCAAAAGAAAAACATTTTAGAGCATACTTACACCCTGCAAGGAATAGTTGCAATAGATTTCATGAGAAAATGTTTCCTTTGTACCTGTACTTGACACTATACACTATAGAATTCACTCCCTAATATTAGCTAGAGGAAATCACCCTTGCATCTCCTTCATTTTCATATCATTCTTCTTTTCATGCCATGAGTGTTGCCATTTTTATTTTCTAGAGAGAATGGTCTTGTAAAGAACACTGATCAAAGTAGTTCTTCTTGGATTTTTTTGTTGGACTTCAGAACCATCCCTCATTATATGTATTAATTTCATGCCTCTTATTGGAAAACTATGGTGTTTCTCTCATTTAGTTTGACACCAATTTGGGAAGGTAGGGCATTGACATGAAGTTTTTGGGCTCTACAAAAGGGAATATGTAGGCCACTAGAAACTCCTTATTAAGCTAGAATGAAAAATCCACTCCTTCCATGTGAAAGGTAAATATGGATAGAATATGACTTCTTTCATTTTGGCTCACCCATTTGCAATAGATTGCATTTGGCATTTGGTTATAGGATGTTTTTGTTGTTGAGTGTATGAAGTTGTATCTTTTATCAAAGGGCTCTATCTTTTGGTGCATTCTATCATTGCAAAACCAATGGTCCACATTATTTCACTTTCTTTCAAAGGTGGTAGAAAATAATTTGAAAACTTTCAAAATCCCTTGCATGGAGGGGGTCTTCCTTTATTTATTGCTTTGGAAAAATATACATTGATCTTCTACCCTTTGGCATGTGCTCCTTTCTTTTTAGCTTGCAAGTATCCAAAATTTCTACTATTGCAGTTTAGTTTGGGCATCGCAACATGATTAGAATGTTGGGAAGACATAGCTGGAAACCATGAAAGGCTTAGTAAATCAACTATGTTCCTTCTTTTTTTTTTTGATTGTTACTTCTTCAAAGAGTGGGGAAGATTTTGAGCTTTTACTATGGCCTACTCCAATACAAAACATCACTGGAGATGCCACCATGTATGGTCTGCTCTAGCAACCATGTTCTTCAAAGCCATTGGTGACTTGCTAATGTTACCATAGACTACTCTGGCTCTTTCAATGTGAAGAGGAAAAGTGTTCACATGTTGTTTCATATTCACCCAACTCTAATGTGAATCCACATTGCTTGGCACAAGAATAATGAAGAGAACATGAATAAGACAGATGTCTTTCTGTAGCCAAAAATGGTGAGAAGAACTATCCGTCTAAAATAATGCTCAATATACTCTACAAACTTTGGATTCCTCTACTTAGAAATAAAGTGCACTTTATTGGTAGCTCCACATTTCTTCAACCCAATCATAATGTAGTATGGAGCCTCATTATCAAATTCCTTTGGCTTCCATTTATAGCTATTGTTTCCTTCTACCCAAATTGAGTCCTCAAAAGTGGCTATGAAAACACTAATTCTTCATTCTAAAATTCTCATAACACTCATTTGGTTGCTAAAAATTAGTTTTTCCCCTTTTATTTACCACTACCCATTAGATCCATCATGTTTTTCTATTTTCACATTCTTCCTATATCTTGAAGACAACATAAAACTCCTATGGAGATCACTCCTAATCTCTTAGCATTTGATTTATTTGGAACAATCCTTCTATCCCTCCTCTATCAAGTCACATTGTTTACAATCCATGTTTTATTTCCATCCCAAAAAGAAGAATGTAACTAAATTTTCATCATTATAAATATTGCAACTCTAAATGCAACTTTCAATGCAGAAACATCTTAACAATTTGATAGGAGTTAATCGAGCCCCAAAGTGAGTCTGACTAAAAAAATTCATTTTCAAACAACTAAAGCCTAAAATCAATCCATTAACCATATGAAATTTGACTAAAAACCATTCAATCACTATTGATTCAACTTTTAAAATTCAATTCACCTCTTTCTGCAACATGTCAATTTTGTGCTAGGAGGTCCTTTGACTGGTCTTAAAAAATGACAAAAACACTTGACCAGGCTCTGAAATCAATCATACCAATTCTCTATTCCACATTATTACACCTTGTCAAATCTTGTCTCATGAAAAATTCTCAGTCAAAAGATATTGACTATCAAAGTTTCCCTCTTAGAATTGCTTGTAAGAAAACATGTTAGAAAACCAAGAAACACATTTGGATTTGGCTTTGAAAATAGGGTAGATTGACACTTGGGGGTATAAAAATTGGAGCATTAGTTCATTGTCATGAGAAAAATATAAATTTGAGATTCAGGAAAATGATGAATGACTAGACATATTTGGTGAGTGGTCAAACTAGGCTACTTAGATTTGCAGAGCTAGAAACAATGATAGAAAAGTGGTTTTTGCAAATGGAATGGACCTAGGAAAGTGTGCAAACGGATTCATCAAGATTTGAAAATATCAAAACTTGAGGAATTTTTTGACTAGTGTGCAATGGTTCAATCTATTCAATCTCACCTATCATGGATTTAGAGTTATAACTTCTCAAATAGGAGTATTGACAAATTCTACCTTTCTTGACACCAGTAAAAAGTCATAAATTGCATTTGGAATCACATTTAAAAATTGAAAAAATGGATTTTTCATAAGCTCAAATTAGAAACATAGCAAGTCTTTGACCTCAAAAATGCAATGAAACATGATTTTTCTCATTTCTCTCAACTAGGTCAAAGTTATAACAAGTCAAACAAGACCTCCCAGAATTTTGAGCAATTCATGTCAAAACCTAGTCAAAACTTTGAGGGATTCAAAACCTAGTCAAAACATGTCAAAATGATTCAAAATCTAAAAATAAGGTTCTTTGGTAGATATAATAAACACTCCCAAGGTGAAAATTCATTAAAAATAATTGGGTGCAAGATATTCAATTGCAAACAAGGCATCTTGTCGTTATTTGACACAGGCAAAAATGCAGATTTGGACACTGCTCAAAACATAGCTTTACAAAATGACTCAAAATGAAAATTTATCTTCATAGGATAAGTGGAAATACTGAATAAAAGGTGTTAAGAATAGTAAAGAACTCTTAGGCATCAAATGAATATCCAAGTACACATGCATTAAAAAGAACTTATAAGGCTTGATTTTTTGAATGGTACTCAAAATCAAGGCTTCAATTTTGAATCCCAACATGTTCAAACCTGGGCTTTACTAAAATGTCATGGTTAAATATAATTTCCATATCTCTTTTCATATACTCTCTCCTAATAGTTTAAAGCTTGCTATTAAGATAACTTCCTACATCTTCCAAATACACTACGTTGTTCAAAGTAATAGATAATGTTGAGTTAGGGTTTCCTTCTACAGGTTTCACATACACAACCTTTAATTTTGGTCTCTCCTCATTCTCAACCTTATGAACAACTGACATGTCCATGATTCTATCAAATATAAACTTTATCAAAGAAATTTTGTAGAGAAATCACAAAATACCTCTTTCCAAAATAAGGTTTAGTTTGAAATTGCCTTGTCAAGTCACTTCTAAGTGCTCTATGCTTCTAATGTGACCATAATGAACTGGTAACCAAGTTTTTCCTCCATTTATTTACTCAATTCAAACTTCCATTAATTGCATACTTTACAATCATTAAAAAATTGTTAATTAAATTTTGAAATCAAATATTTGCTCAAAATCTTTGTTTAATCTTCAAATGCTACCTGAGGTTTACCATAGCTTTATTGCATCATGATAATACTCCAAGTAACTTCACTCTATGGAATTCTCTATAGAAACATATTTTTCATCTTTTGCTATAGAATTAACTTTCTCTATCATAAAAATAACTCTTAATTCCTTCTTAACAAGTTTTGATAAGATCTAAATTGCAAGTGAGCTTAGCTATAATCTAAACTTATCTTAATACACCTTTTCCCAAATTCGCTACCCATAGTTTGATTTCTAAGTGAAGTTTCAAATTTTGGTGTTGTGAACAAGCTTAATTCAACTTGGTTGAATCAAACTTGATTATTGACTTTGATTTTCCTATGTCTACATCATTTAAATTTTTTTCATAAATATTAAATCCCTTCACAAATGCCTCATTACGTTCTTCTTGAAGTTCATTGACTATATTTCTTTGATCTTCATTATCTTTGCTAGTTATTGAATTTGTTTCATGGTTCCTTATGTCATTTTTGATGCTTCTTTCATCATTTCTTTTGTTTCCAAAGTTTCTTCCATTGTTCCTTCTATCTCTGAAGTTTCTATCCATTCTACAATACTTTGTTGTATGTCCAATTTTTTTGCATAACTGACATAATAGGGTTCTGCTTCTAGGATTTTGCTGATTAATAGGTGTGTGACAATTCTGGGCTATGTGTCCAAAGTTGTTACACTTATAACACATGATCTACCTTCTTTATTCATAAGATCTTCCTTCTCTCAATGTCCTCTCATTAGATCTTGTTCCATCTGTAGGAATAGTATTTCTAGACATTCTACTATTCCTTCTATCATTATCAAATTTAAGTTTCCTATAATCAATTTCTTTATGACCCATACCATTACAATTATAACAATAAAAATGTGTAATATGACTAAATGAATTATTTGTAAAATTTCTTTTCATATGACCTTTTTCATTACATGAAAAATAGTTACCTCTACATTCATACTTGGTTTCCTTAGGAGATTCAACTTTCTTTGGTTAATCCAACATCTTAGCTTCCTTGTCTTGTCCAACTTCTTTAGTTTTATTAGAAGATTGACTGGATTCAATCTTATCATCAAATTTAACTTTTCCTTTCAGATCTAATCTATTTTTAGGTTTCTTTGTAGACATGTTAAATAAATAACCAAGACTAGTATTATTATAGGAAGGTCTCTATATTAACATTGAATAATCAAGCTTTTCTCTAGTAGAATAAATATTTTCAAATTATTTCTTGCATTGAGTTAGTTCACCTTTCACAATAGTGTTGTACTTATGAAATTATTCATGATCTTCTTTAAATTTTTTAAACTTATATGTCTTCTTTGCTAGACTTTCTCTAAGATTTGAATTTTTAGTCTTCAAATCATATTCAAATTTGGTAGGTTCAATCTTCAAACTAAACTTAGATTGGTAGTCTTCAATTCATGCTTCAATATTTTGTACTTTATTTTTAGTTTTGAATAATTATAATCACTAGTTTTAGATTCAGTAGATTTAGTCTTGGATTTGAGATGTTCAATATTGTCCTTCAATTGTTCAATATATACTTTGGAGTGTTCATATCTATCCTTTAGCTTATCTCTTTCTTCAATAAGGAGATCAATTTGTTCAAGTGCCTTTTCAAGGTTCTTCATCAACTATTCTATATCTGTAGGGATCTTACTCAAGCTATTAATCCTCCTATGAGTAATCGTGCTTTGATACCAATTGTTAGAAATAAGATTTTTTTTTTTTTTGCGGGGGGGGGGGGGGGGTGAATCGGTAATTTATAAGCTTTAGTCGCCAACTAGATATTATTAATTACTTTGAACTATAACTAAGAAAGTAATCAATTAATGTTCAATAGTAACAATAACCATGCACACAGATAACTCATAACACCATATTTTGTTAACTAGTGAAACCTTGGCCAAGGGCAAATCCTGGTGGGGATGATACGTACCCACTAGACAATATACTGATATATATGTTCCTTTCTAGAGGATGGACGTTCTTAGAGTCAATGAGAAAATTTAGCATAGAGAGTCCATGTTAGGAGACTTTGAATCCCTATTAGGAGATTCCAACCATGTTAGGAGTAGTAGTATAGTGGATGCAAGAAGATCTCACTACCCAAAAATGCACTTCCAATTACAAGAAGAGCTCACTACCCAAACAAGTAATTAGTCTTCTAGTATATCAGTGTTGTAACTTCTTTCTTGACTGATCTCTAACCTCAACTTGATCTCGGATCACAAAATTAGGTTCTCACAAACTTCACTACACATGATACAAAAGTTTGCTTATCATTTATCACAATATTACAATTGCACTCTTCTTCTTGTAAGATATCCTTTGTATAAATATCATGCCTTTACACAAATTTCTGCTAGGTCAACTAAGTCCATAATATACTTTTCCAACTTATAGTAAAATTATATGATGTCAGCCTTAATTAGTCAAGTAATTATTTTGTAAACAAAATAATTCCTTTACCTTCGATACACTTCAACTTTGATAGCTTGTTCACCCTTCAAGAATCCATACCCTTAAGCCTTCTTGCTTTTCTTGCCAATAATAATCCCTTCTATTCAATCTCTAAATGAAGATGACAACCTTTGCTTTTGACTAGCTATCTCTACAAATAGAAAATTAAGATATTTTTCCATTCATCTTCTATCTTCAATTTTAGGGTTAGATAGGATTAGGTAGGATTTAATGAATCTACCCATCATTTCATTTTAGTCCCTTTTAGAAACCTATCCTTCAATCCTCTTTGAATTCAACTCAAAATGATTTACCATGAATTTTGTGACACTAAATCATCATAGTTATCTTCCACATGCTTCAAAAAATTCAAGAAAACAAAATAGTTGGCTCAGGTTCATCAAATTCATGATTTAACATGAATACTAGCACTTGACCTCAATATGTTGTCACTTGGCTACCATATTGTTCTTCCACTCATCATCCACTAGATAACTTGAAAAACACTAAAGTTTACTGGTGCTCAACACCAACTAAACTTTACTTGGCTTACACTATATCACTTAGCATACATTTAATTTTGACTTTTCTCAGCTCCAACTAATTTTCAACTTGGCTTGCACTACCTTTTCTCGATACCTACTATTCGCTCAATCAAGCTTGGAAGACTCAATTCTTCTTACTTCTTCTTCTAGAATTTGTTAGTGTATCCAACCTTTGTAACCTTAAGTAGGCAATCAATGCACTATATCATCACTACCTTAACTGATCTTTGTATTCCTTTTTCATACCATAATTCAACCTTTCCTCTAGATGCTTTTTTTATCTCATTTGATCAAAACCTCCTCATCAATCAAATAGATGATAGTACACAAATCAACTAAATAATTGTCTTACCAAAAAGTAGCAAGTTTGACAGCAGTGAGAAAATAATGATTGAAATACATTCTCATACTTGTATCAATCTGTTTTCAACAATCTCCCTCTTTGGCATTGATAGAAAACTAGTACAACAAATCAATAATACAAAAAAAAAAATCCCTATATTGAAATCTCTCCTTCTATCAACAACTTTCATCTTCTATAAAGCTTACAAAATTCTATTATGATCAATAGAAAAAAACCTCATCCTTATGACTCCCTCTTGATCAATTCTTATATCTCCCTCATCACTATCTCCCTCTTACTAGTTAGATGTATTCCTTTTAACTATTTCTCTCTCTCTATAGTAATCAACAAGTACACTATCTCCCTTTGAGTAGTTATTATCTTCCTTTCTGTGTGCCTCTATTCTATTATATCTCCTTCTTTGACAAAAATGCCAAAGACTTGTCATCTTTATATGAAGATATGAAAATTTTTAATTTCTGCCTCTATCACCTAGCTTGTGACTGATTTGTAGCTCCAGTTCTTTGATTACTTTAGGCAACTCCTAAAGTAAGATCCACTGCATCAATATGTAACATATGTCAATCATCTCAATTGGTGTAGGGAACTTCTTATGCTTCTTAGATAGCCTTGGATAGGGGTATAACCCCTAGTTTACCTCTTAGATGCCCATGAGGATCTTAGGTAATGCTTTTGTGAAGATATCAACTATTTTCTCTTTTGCATTCACATATTCCATCTTCACCTCTTTATCTTGAACTAACTCTCTCAAGTAATGATACTTGATTGAAATGTACTTAGTCTTTGTATGCATCATAGGATTCTTTGATATATTTATAGAACTTTTATTATCACAAGTTTAGTGATTTTCTCCTTCATACCTTTGAGTAGTTGTTTGATCCATACAAGGTTTGTACAATTTGGTGCAGCAACAACATATTCAGTTTCAACAATAGATTGAGATATACATTTTTATTTCTTGCTAGTCCTTGTAACCAACCCTTTTCCTAAGAGAAATGATCCTCTAGTAGTGCTCTTTCTATCATCAAATTCTTTTAGCCTAGTCAACATTAGTTTAGGCTATCAATTCAAACTTCTCATTTTTCTTGTAATATAGACCATAGTCTTCTATTCCTTTTAGATATCTCATTATTCTCTTTACAACAATCAAATGATTCTCCCTAGGATTAGCAAAGAATCTTGTAACTATCCTAATAGATAATGCAATGTCAGGTCTGATATGTAGTACATATTGCAATTTTCCAATCATAGACCTATGCAATGTTTGATTCACTTCAGCTGAATCATCATTCCTTGACAATCTGTGTCCTAACACCATAGGTGTACTTATTGGCTTGGAATATTCCAATCCAAAAAATTTCAATATTTCCTTTACATATTTTGACTGCGTGATGTTTATACCATATTTCATTTGATATACTTACAAACCCATAAAAAACTTGATCTCTCCAAACATAGAAATCTCTACTTCTTTCTTCATTTCATTTGCAAAAGTTTTCATAAAGTATCTAGAACTCCAAATATGATATCATCAACAAAAAATTTAGAGATTAAAACACCTTTTCCTTTCTTTGTAATGTGGGTGAAGCTAAAAGTTGTCCATTTTCCAGACAAGCATATCATGAGGGCTAAAGATGAAATTTTGATGACATGAGGATGCAAGAAGGTAAGGAGATTGAATCCTATGGAAACCAAGTAAAATATATCATGCTAGCCATCAGCGCATCTAGATGAGTAATAACAAAAGATGAGTGTGCGAGAAAGATGGTGAGAACCATGTTTCCTGAGTATGTCATACAAGTTTCATCCATTCAAGAGATGAGAACTATAGACAATATTGAGATATCATTTGATGACCTAATTGGAAAGTTTATTACATTTAAACTCAATAAATTGCACAATAGTCAACTACCCAAGGTTATGACTAGATCCAAAGCCTTAGTTCCACTAACTACAACAATGAGATAAAAGGGAGAGCCAAGTACATCTAGACACAAGAGAGAACTAGATAACCTACATATTGAAGAAGCCAATCAAGAAGAGTTGGAGTCTTTGTTCATAAAAATAATAGTCAAAGGAAAAAGGAAGTACAAGGGTAATCTTCCTTTCAAATGTTTTAACTGTAAAAAGGTAGGATATTATATTGCCAAATGTCCATAACTAATGAGAAAAGAGACCAATGACTAGAGAGAGAACAACAACTAGAAGGGCACCAACAACAAGTTGTAAAAATCCAAAGGATAGGAGAAGTGGTGATGCATCACTGAAGAACGTGTGATCAATGAAGAATAAATAGTGACGAGGAAGAGGAAATGGATAAATTATCCTTCATTTTCATCATTAAAGAAAGGATAGAGATAGCACTAATAATAGTACCAGTATCCACAAGAACTAGATAATAGACAAAGGTTTCTTGCACCACATGTTAGGTGACAAGAGAAAGTTCCATGAGATTGAGGCCTATGATGGAGGAATAGTGAAGTTTTAAAATAATTCACCATGCATGACTGTACCTAAGGGCACTATACTGCTGGATGAATCCACTACTTGTGAAGATGTGTATCTAATAGAGGGATTAAAATATAACATGTTGAGTGTGGCTTAATAATGGACAAAGCTTATAAGTTCGAGTTCAGCAAAGCATTTTGCCAAAAAATTGGTAGGATAGGAAAGCTACTAGCTACAAGAGAGAAAGGAAGAGGCAACCTATTTTACCTCAATATTTTTTATAATACTTCTACAATAGATAGAAATGATAATGTCTAGTTATGACATAGGAGTTTGTGTCATGTAAGTTTTGAAAGTATTTTCAAAGTAGAAGGAAAACTTGTGTAAGGGGTCTACCTCCTATTACTAAACCTGACAATGTTATGTGTAAAGATTGTCAACTAGGAAAGTTAAAGTCTCTTTGGCAAGTCACTTACTTCAAAACATGTATTATATTTTGTTCGTATTGACTTGCGTCATGAGGGTGAAGAGTGTATCTAGTAACAAATACATTATGTTGTTTATTGATGATTCTTTTAGAATGATGTGGATTGTTTATTTGAAAGAAATATTAGAAGCTTTTCACATGTTCAAAATGTATAAAGCTAAGGTGGAAAGATACACTAGTAGAGCATTGAAGTGCTTGAGATAAAACAAGGGAGGTGAGTTCACATCACAAGAATTATAAATATACTATGAGGAGCACAAAATTAGAAGGCAAATGTCAACTTCCATGACATCTTAGAAAAATGGTGTCACTAAAAGAAGAAACAAAACTATCATAGACTATGGTAGAACATTGATGATCCAAAATAATTTTACACAAATCTACTAGAGAGAGGTAGAGAGGTTATAATCATAGTTATGTACACCTTGAACATGGTACAAGTGAAGAAAGGGGAAAGGGGAGACTCCCTATGAATTGTGGTTTGTTCACACACCATTTATTAGTTACTTAAAGATATTCATAAGTAAATATCATATCAAGATAGATGAATACAAAGAAAATTTTGAGCCTAAAAGTGATGAGGGTGTCTTTTTGGGATACTCTATGAAGAGAAGAGCATGCTGATGTCTGAAACTTCAATCAAACAAAATTGTGGAATCTACCAATGTAAAGGTGGAAGAATTCTCAAATAAGAATGAGGAAGATGGAAATAAGGAACCATAATATTACAAGAAATTTTAGTACATCCCAATAAGTGATACAATGGATAGATTACTAGTTGAGGAAGAACCTATACAAGAAAATGCACCTACTCAAGAAGAAAAATCTTGACTTGAAGAGCAGAGAGTAGAGGTACCCAAAGGAGAACTAGTGCTAGAAAAGTATGTGAGAATACACCACTTAGCAGATGAGATCATTGGGGAGAAGAATGTTGTAGTAATAACTAGAAGAAAGGTGAGAAGAACAATGTGCCTACTCTCACACATAGAGCCTCAGGTAATAAAAGATGCTTTGGAAGATCAAGACAAGAGAAGGCCATGGAGAAAGAAATTTATTAGATAATAAAAAATGATACATAGACCTTGGTTTCTCAACCAAATGACAAGAACATCATTAGTAAAAATGAACATTCTAAAAATAAATGAATGAAGAAGGAGAGGTGGTCAAAAATAAGGCCATACTTGTTTGCAAGGGATATGCACAAGAGGAAGGCATAGACTATGTAGAAATCTTTGCACTAGTGGCTAGAAAGGAAGGAGTTTACATACTCCTAGCATTTGCAGCTCACACAAGAACTTTAAGGTATAGTAGATAGATGTAAAGTATGCATTCTTGAATGGAGTTCTATAGGAGGACGTCTACATATTTGAGAAATATGAGAGATTTGAAAATGAATTAGGCATGAATCAAGTATGTAGAGTGAGAAAACCCCTATGTGGACTAAAATAGGCACCAAGCACATGGAGGCTACACTCATACTTGATAAGGATTGGGTTCCCTAGAACCAATGATAATTGCAATCTATTCATGAAGCAAGATACATAAAAAGTCTATAATTGCAAAGATCTTTATGGATGAAATCATCTTTGAAGGAAATTTTAAGATAAGTGTTGATTTTATTGAAGCCATTAAGAAGAAGTTTGAAATTTCCATGATTAGAGAAATCAAGTTCTTCATTGAACTTCAAGTGTCCTAGTTAATAGGATGAATCTTCATAGAGAAGACTAAGTATGTAAAATAAACTTGAAGACATTTAGTATGGAAGAAGCAAGATCGGTAGGAACTCCAATGGTAATTGGTTGCAAGCTATCAAAGGAAGATGAAAGCACTAAAGTGACTAAGACACTTTACCAACCCATGATTGGTAAATTGTAGTATGCAGTGCACATCACAGCAAACATAGTACAAGTGGTTGGGTTAATGGCTAGATTTTTGGCCAACCCAAAGGAATCACACATGTTAGCTATGAAAAAAGCCTTTGGGTATCCAAAGGGCATGGAAGAACATGGTTGATTGTATCCTCACAAAGGTAACTCTAAACTTAGTGTCTTCATAGATTTTGATTGAGCGAGAAACACAGATGATAGGAAGAACACAACTAGAAGTACATTCTTTCTTGGAGGAATAGTAGCTACCTAGACTAGAAAAGAATAGATATGCATATCACAATCAACTACAAAAGAAAAATATGTTGTTGCAACAATGAATTGAACTTAAGTTGTTTGGATTAAAAAAAAACATGAAGGAATTTAGGAGAAAATGAAGGAACTAGTAGTTATCAACTATGATAACACTAGTGCAATCAATATATTCAAAAATCTAGTTATGCACTTGAAGACAAAGAACATATCCATCAAATACCATTCTCTAAGGGAACAAGTACAAATGGAAGAGGTCAGGTTAGGATTTGTACCAACCAAGGAACAATAGGCAAAGCATCTTCAAATGAGTACTTTTGAGTATCTGAGAGAAAGGTTAGTGGTCTTACCACTATTGTGCCTAAACTAAGTTTAGATAGATAGGCATCAAGCCATGATCAAGGAACATAGAATAATAAAGGTGGATTGGTGAGAACAAGGGACTACTACATAGGGGGAGAATTCAAGAGAGAAATAGGTGATAAAAGATGGTCACCTTGGCATTGCTATCAAATGGGGAGAATTTGAAAGAATGAGAAAAGAAGTTGGAGATGATCAAATCATGAAAATACACTATTTGAGGGGGAAAGAACGAAAGAAAAAGAAACCACACAAAATAGAGAGTACTAAAATGACTAAGTGTTTCCACAATATCAAAGGGAGAGATTATTTTCCTAAGTTTCTTGAAGACAAACTAGTAGATAGATTGGTAGAATTAGTCATAAAAAGTGTTGCCATTGTTGGCCAAAAATACAAAGGAATCATGACTGGTAGAGAGACAAAATCAAAAAAAAAAACTAATGTGTGACTCTAACTCACAAGGGTAATATGAATTGAGATAATGTGGAAGTCCAATACATGCAATGACAAAAGTGATCTACTTAGACAAAGAATGCTAAGTAAAGTCTATATAAGAAGGAGGATGCAAAGTGGAAGAAAAAATAGAAAGAGATGAGTTGAGTCAGCTAGGTCAATATGATGAGCATGAAGTAAGAAACAAAGGACTACCTAGTCATGAAGAGAGTAAGAGTCCACTCAATGTGACATTTAATGGTGATGGGGAAAGGATCAAGGAACATTTAAAAGTGTTCAAATTTTAATTCTTTCCAACAATAGAACGTCATCAAGAACATGCTCATGACCCATGTATGAACACTCCATAACCTAACAAGAGTAGTGCACTACTACAATGGGAGGTCAAGATAGTAGTAGGGTGGGAATTCAAATTTTGAATTCTTAGATCAATTGTTCCAAGAGAAGAAAGATGAAAGTATAAATACAATCACAATTGGAAAAGTAAAGGTTATATTGCCAAGTGAATAGCCAAAGAGCTAGAAGAGTTGAACTAAAGTGGAATCTCATAGTTTGAAGGAGAGTGATTAGAGAAAGGTCATATTTAAGGAGTGATTGTGCCAGGAAGAGGATAGTGAACCAAAAAAACATGTAATGCCTTGCTAAGGAACCCAAAAGAAATTAACCTAAAGTTTCACTAAGTTTGTCAAACTTTTTTTTTGAGATAATAATTAAACAATAATAGATAAAATATAGTGGAAGCAATAACTCACATACATATAACCATCAAAACATATTACATCTCTTAAGGGTTCCATGATGTTGAATCACATTTAAGTTTAATTAATACTAAATTAGATACATATCAAATCCATGTCAAAGAATAATCATAAGTACAAATCCATTTGGGTAAAAGCAAAAACTTGTGTCACCCTTTTGTAAAGGAAAAGGCTAACGAAAGTATAACTGTTCATCTTCAATGACATAAAACTGGTATTATTATTTAGAATTTGAAAATGAAGTAAAGT
The DNA here is from genome assembly GCA_028749045.1 of Cupressus sempervirens. Classification (NCBI taxonomy): domain Eukaryota; kingdom Viridiplantae; phylum Streptophyta; class Pinopsida; order Cupressales; family Cupressaceae; genus Cupressus; species Cupressus sempervirens. The sequence goes on from CM053784.1 coordinate 209,830,845, forward strand.
AATGAAATGTGTAGAAATGGTTAAAGATTAAGATTATAATTTTTACTAATTATTTGGAATAATAAATGATATATTTTCCTAATTTTTATAGATAATTTTTTAATTGTTAAAAAATGCTAAAAATTAGGGTTTTAGTTCCCACCACAAAACTATATGGAAATAAACTTATTTCCATTTGAACTCGGACTATGTTATAAATAATACATATAGCTAAAACAATCAAAAATAAAAATTGACTTTAGACCTATATTTTCTCTTTTATATTTATTCAAATTTCAACTCACCTAAAATTGATAGTTTTTATCTCCCATCACATTTTCCAAAACAAATCTATTCTAACTAGAAGAAAAGCTATACATTCTAAAAGAAGACTCTCTCCTCTAGAATGTCATATAATTTTTAATTATTTTGCATTGATTTAATATATTTTTCATTCTCAAAATCAACATCTTTTCAAGTGTTAAAATATGTTCTTGTAGATTTTTTTAGTTATAATATACTATATCTAATTAAAACACTATTAAATCTATATGCGAATATTCTTGACTTTGATCTCTATAAAATGATGTTTATATTTTACAAAAAAAAAAAAAAATCATAAAAAATAGTATGAGTTATTGAAATGTTAGTTTTCAGAAATAATTTTATTTCTTTAGTAACTAGATAAAAACTTGTATAAAACATCCATTTAATAGACATTTCCAATTCGAAAAGTGTGACACCATATATAACTTAGCTAGAATGAATTTATCTTAGATCATATGTTTGAGAAAAAATGATTTTTGGATAGAAATACTCAAATTTAGTCATTCTAATTATTCAGCCTGTAAGGTGACATAGCTTTATACTTTTACCCATTTATAGGATGTTATTTCGCAATAATCAAAGTGCATAATCATCCATTGTACACGTCACAGTGATGCAGGAGCATCTAGAGGTATAAGGGCAATCCTGTGTCACCAAAAAATGTACTTAGACTTAGTTTCTATTTCATTTGTTTTCATTTTTGGATACCCATTTGGGTCAAATAAAGGTTCCAACTCTCACAGTTCCACTATCAGTGTTCTAGGATAGAGTATTTGAACACCTTGGGATGCGTGTAAATGCCAAAAAAATAGGAGTATGTAATTGATCCACCATTTTGGTGAACTAGGAGGTGTAAATTGGCCATATGAATGTAATTGCAATTTAGAGCATTCCAAAAAAAGAATCAGGTCAAAAGGCCCCACGGTTTGAAAGTTATCGCAGTTTTTCTGTTTTTGGAGACCTCCTAAGAATGCTTCAAAGTCAGGTTAGGGGAATTAAATGACCCCAAAAACTGAAAAATGGGGCACAAGAGAAGCTGGTCTATAGGGCTATAGAGCACTTTGAGAGCATTTTGAAAATGTAAATGGTTCATCAATCGGAGCTACAGTTCAAAAGTTATGCCTCCGAGAAGTTCAATTACCATTTTTGGATTCTTCTAGATTTGCACCAACTTCTAACGCAGCTTCTAGAGTCTTCTACTTGGTCGGTGGATGTCTACTAGCACTTTCTAGAATGTACTCCTAGTCCTTATCCCTTCGGGATCTATTTAAGGACATTTTTGGCATTGTAAAAGGCAGTTCAGAGTGGAATTTGAGAGGAGGTACCAAAAGGAGAATTTATCTCCAGTCTTGTGCTATTGTAAGCCCTTAGGGAATGTTTTGAAGTCTATTTTCTCTATATTGAATGTACTAACTTATTTTCACAGTTAATACAATTTCCCTTTTCCTGTTGTGTCCATTCTGTGCTTGGGTTGTGTCCCCATCAAGTGGTATAAGAGTTGGTTTTCCTGAGTGTGTAGACAGAGCACCGACTGTAAAGCAGTTTGCACTAGGACTGTGTTGTTGTGGGTTTGAGTTAAGAAGATGCCTCCATGAAGAGAGAGTGGTGGAAGGGCTAGAGCTATTAATCCTGAGGAGGTTAGAGCCCTCCAAAGGTAGGTACAGGCATTAGAGGAGGAGCTTTGTAGAGGAAAAAATGTTGCCATAGGTGACGACAGTGAGGATGACAATGAAGAAAAAGAAATTGGACCAGAAGGGGAATTTGATGGAGAAGTTCTGAATTAGGCAGAGGAAAGGATTTTTAGGGCCATTACTAAGTTTGGGAAAAGACCTACAATTGATGTGGGTGTATTTTTAGAAAATTTGAAAGCAGATGATTTGATCGACTAGATCAATGAACTGGAAGAATACTTTGAGTACGAGGATATCAGGGACCTAGATAGGGTTAAGTTTGCAAAGGCCATGCCAAAATCTAGTGGCAAGAGGTTCAATTGGATAGAAATATAAGAGGAAAGGAGAAGATCACAAGGTGGGATCGCATGGTGGACAAATTGAAGAAGCAGTTCATTCTTGTGGACTACGAGCTTGATTTGTTTAAGAAGATGCATGGGCTAAAGCAAGCAGGAAGATCAGTCCAAGAATATACAAAGGAGTTTTATCGACTTTTGATTAGAGCAGGGCATGCAGAAGAAAATAAGGAAAAGGTTGCTCGTTATATCAGTGGGTTGTGACCTAGCATCCAGGAGGAATTAAATCTGGTAAGAATGACTAGCGTTGAAGAGGCATACCAGTTTTCCCTACAAGTTGAAGAGAAGCTAAATAAGAGGTTTTAAGGTAGACAAAGAGGGCATGGTCAAGGAGGAAGGGGAATTGGTAGGTCATCTTGAGGACAAAATGAAACCCAAAAGAAAAATGAAGATGTGGGTACTAGCAGGAACTAGAGGAATGAGGGTTTCAACCACCCCCATGATCAAGACTTTGGAAATTAGAGAGGAAGAGGTAGAGGACATTGAAAAGGAAGAGGAGGCTTTTGTGGTACCTATTTCCATTGCAATGAAGAAGGTCATCATGCCTTTGAATTCCCTCAATGAAAAGGAAGGACAGATAGGAGAGTTGAGGGTCAAGCGATGGTTGCTCATGTGGATGAGGATGCATGGTCATCACATTCAAAGGATGTAGAAAGAGGAGAGACCTTGGTAAATGAAAGGGTCCTACTAAGTGGTGAGATTGAACCATGACAAAGGAGGAGTTTTTTCCATACCAGGTGCAAATGTGAGGAAAAATGTTGTGATATGATCATTAATGGTGGTAGCACTGACAACTTGGTGTCAGAGGAGATGGTCTCTAAGCTGAAGCTCAAGAGGGAGAAACACCCCCAGCCCTATCGAATTGCTTGGGTGAAAGATGATCATAAGGTCCTGGTAAGTGAACAATATCTCGTGAAATTCAAAATTGGGAGTTACCATGATGAAGTTCTCTATGATGTTATTACAATGGATGTTTGTCATCTATTGTTGGGTAGACCATGGCAGTTTGATAGACATGTAGTACATGATGGTCATGCAAACATATACTCTCTAACAAATGATGAAGTTTGCCACAAATTGAAGCCCATGAAAAAGGAAGGTGAAAAGGTATGTATCAGTGCTAGGATTTGTCTTGTTGATGGAAGAAAGTTGTTAGATGGAATGAAACATCAGCATATGTGATATGCTTTGATTCCTAGGAAAGATAAAGAAGGTAGTAGTGAAATACCACTTGAAGTTTCAGATTTACTAGGTGAGTTTGGAGAAATTATCTTTGATAATGTTCCAGAAGGATTTCCACCAGTAAGGAAAATTAGTCATTAGATAGATTTAATCCCAGGAGCTAGTTTTCCTAACAAGGCTGCTCACAAGATGAGTCCTACTGAAATCGAGGAGCTAAATAGACAGGTTCAGGAACTATTGAGGAAGGGCTTGATTCAGGAGAGCCTAAGTCCATGTCCAGTACCTGCAGTATTGGCACCAAAGAAGGATGGAGAGTGGAGGATGTGTACAGACTCTTGAGCTATAAATAAGATAACCATCAAATATTGGTTTCCTTTGCCAAGAATGGATGATCTTATGGACTGCTTGAGTGGAGCTTAGTACTTCACAAAGATAAATCTCAAGAGTGGTTATCACTAGATATGGATTCGAGAAGGAGATGAGTGGAAAAAGGCCTTCAAGACCAAGGAGGGTCTTTATGAGTGGTTAGTCATGCCCTTTGGATTGACGAATGCCCCAAGCACCTTCATGCGGCTTAAGAATGAGGTACTTAAGAAGTTCTTGGGAAAAAAAATTATTGTCTATTTGGATGATATTTTAATTTTCAGCAAGACTTTGGAAGAACATTTATTGCATATTCATAGTGTCCTTGAAAGGTTAAGGGAAGAGAAACTGTTAATTAATTTGAAGAAGTGTATATTTGCAAAAAGGGAGTTACTCTATTTGGGGTTTGTTATATCACCTGAAGATCTTAAAATGGATCCAGAGAAGGTAAAAGCCATCTTGGAATGGCCTAGTCCAAGGTCTGCTACTGAGGTAAGATCATTTCATGGTCTGGTTAGTTTTTACAAGAATTTTAGTGGCATATGTGCACCCCTAACTGACACAATAAGAGGGGATAGAAAAGAGTTCAAATGGACTACAACAACTGTGAGAAGTTTTGAATTGTTGAAGAAGAAGGTGACAGAACAGCCTATGTTGGCACTTTCAAATTTTAGAAAGGTGTTCCAGGTGGATTGTGATGCTAGTGGTAGTGCTATTGGGGCTGTATTGAGCCAAGAAGGTAAGCCTATTGCATATTTTAGTGACAAATTGAATGATGCAAAGAAGAAGTATTCTGTTTATGATCAAGAGTTCTATGCAATAGTTCAGGCCTTAAAGAAATAGAGGCATTATTTATTGCCAAAGGAATTTTTTTTGTATACTGATCACTAGGTATTACAATACCTAAATAGCCAAGGTAAATTGAATCAGAGGCATATGAAGTGGGTAGAGTTCTTGCAGAGCTATACATTTGTGTTGAAACATCGAAGTGGAAAATCTAATAGGGTTGCAGATGCACTAAGCAGGAGACAGTTGTTACTTACAGTAATGTAGGTTGAAGTAGTTGGGTTTGATGAAATCAAAAATCTGTACCCTGAAGATCTTGATTTTTCTGAAGCATGGAAAGCTTGTAAAGAGCCTGTTGCTGTAGATAGAACTAAATGGTTAGACTATCTAATTCAGGATGGTATGTTTTTCAAGGGCAACCAATTGTGCATTCCAAGAAGTTCCATGAGGGAAAATCTGATTAAAGAGAAACACAGTAGAGGGATGGTAGGACATTTTGGTTGAGATAAGACTATTGCCATTCTTAGAGAACATTATTTTTGGCCTTAGATTTCACAAGATATGAAGAAGTTTGTACAGAGTTGCCAGGTTTGTCAAGTTGCCAAGGGATTTAGCCACAATACTGGACTATATCAGCCATTGCCTATTCCATCAAAGCCATGGGAGGACATAAGTATGGATTTTGTTCTTGGATTGCCGAGGAGACCAAGGGGTAATGACTCAGTATTTTTGGTGGTTGATAGGTTCTTTAAAATGGCACATTTCATTCCATGCCAGAAAACTCATGATGCTGTCCATATTGCAGACTTTTTTTTCAGAGAGGTGGTAAGACTACATGGTCTTCCGAGGAGTATAGTTTCTAATAGAGACACTAAATTTGTGGGATATTTCTAGAGAACATTGTGGAAAAAGTTGAGAATAGACTTGAAATTCAGCTCCACACATCACCCACAGACTGACGGCCAAATAGAAGTCTGGGCAATTTTTTGAGATGTTTAATTGGGGATAAGCCCAAGGGGTGGGATTTGATTCTACCACAAGCCGAGTTTTCTTACAATAACTCTATAAATAGGAGTACTAGTAGATCACCATTCCAAATTGTATATGGAAGTAGCTCAAGGACTGCACTAGAATTGAGGAAGATAGAGCAAGGGGAGAGGACAAGTCTTGAAGCTGAAAAATTTGCTGAACATATCAAGCGTCTACATGAGGAGGTTCAAGCACACATTACCAAGATGAATCAAGAGTATAAAGCTAGGGCTAATCAAAGGAGAAGACATAAAGAATTCCAAGTAGGGGATCTAGTTATGGTACACTTACGAAAAGAAAGATTTCCAGCCAGTACTTACAACAAGTTGAAAATGAAGAAATTTGGCCCCTGCAAAATTTTGAATAAACATGACTTAGGAAATGCATATGAGGTGGAGTTGCCAGATGGTATTCACATTTCTCCTATTTTCAACATTGCAGACTTAACAGAGTATCATGATGATGGTGCAGATGAGGAACTGATGTTAGAGCCATGTCTAATTCCTGCTTCTAAAAAGGAGGAGATAGAAGACATTCTAGATCATCGTGTGGGTAGGAGTACTAGAAATAGGCAGTATGAAGAGTATTTGGTCAAGTGGAAAGGATGACTGATAGAGGACTCAACTTGGATTTCAATAGTTGAGGTTTCCCATTTGGGATTTCCTCTACCATTCATAAAGTGATAGGGTCACTTTTCAATCTACCCTGGGTGTCTGATGCAGGAGCATCCAGAGGTATAAGGGCAATCTTGTGTCACCAAAAAAATGTACTTAGACTTAGTTTCTGTTTCATGTGTTTTCATTTTTAGATACCCATTTGGGTCAAATAAAGGTTCCAACTCTTACAGTTCCACTATCAGTGTTCTAGGATAGAGTATTTAAACACCTTGGGATACGTGTAAATGCCAAAAAAATAGGAGTATGTAAGTGAGCCATCATTTTGGTGAACTAGGAGGTTTAAATTGGCCAAATGAATGTAATTTCAATTTAGAGCATTCCAAAAAAAGAATCAGGTCAAAAGGCCCCACGGTTTGAAAGTTATCGTAGTTTTTCAATTTTTAGAGACCTCCTAAGAATGCTTCATAGTTAGGTTAGGGGCATTAAATGACCCCAAAAAGGGCCAAAAATTGGAGGACAAGAAAAGCTGGTCTATAGGGCTATAGAGTGCTTCGAGAGCTTTCCAAAAATGTAAACGGTTCGTCAATCGGAGCTACGGTTCAAAAGTTATGCCTTCCAAAAGTTCAGTTACCATTTTTGGATTCTTCTAGATTTGCACCAACTTCTAATGTGGCTTCTGGAGCCTTCTACTTGGTTGGTGGATGCCTACTAGAACTTTCTAGAATTTACTCCTAGTCCTTAACCCTCCGGGGTCTATTTAAGGACATTTTTGGCATTGTAAAAGGCAATTCGGAGTGGAATTTGAGAGGAGGTACCAAAAGGAGAAATTATCTCCAGTCTTGTGCTATTGTAAGCCCTTAGGGCATGTTTTTAAGTCTAGTTTCTCTGTACTAAATGTACTAGCTTATTTTCATAGTTAATACAATTTCCCTTTTCTTGTTGTGTCCATTCTGTTCTTGAGTTGTGTCCCCATCACATAGGGTATTAAAATATCAAATAATATACATCATAAAAAAATACATCATCTCTTAAGATTTCTAATAATCAAGTACGCTAAAATAGAATATAATCATCCAATAGAAATACAAGATCAGAAAGAAAGGATCAATTGCACAATACATCCCACAGCGACATCCAAAGGTCAGATCTCACTGGTATAAGAAAAATGCACTACCACCTGACCTCATGGAGCCTAAATGGCCCACTCCATTCATGCTAAGTAGATAGAATCAAGTCCCATATAGAAATCAATCCACAAGTCATAACCAATATCTAAGTTAAGGAAACACCTAAAAGCAAACTATCTCAAAGGTACCAAGACACAAGTATCATCTAATCCTAGAGGCAACAAAGATGCAAAGGAAATATACCATGAAAGTACGCAAGTGTCATCACATGACCCAACTCTAAGGTTACCCTAGTAGCTTGTCTAGACTCTAGCCCCTAGTGTCTCTATGTGGCACCAGTCTCTAATCTCATCCTAGCCTATACTAGCACTCAAGGCATGGACGAGGTAAAACACTGACTCTTGTTAATTCATTTTAACCCATTTAATGAAATTTTGTCACTTATTAAGACAACTTACAATGGGTTACCCAGGCAACTACTTAGGGCTTCACCCTCCATTGCAAACCACTTCCTAATGTACACATAGATTACCTATCCTAGGTTTGTAAAAGTATAACACATAGAATCACTATTTTCACCTCAATCCTTTACAAGCAACTATAAAACACCTATAGATAAAATATAGTATTCACCTCAATCCTTTACAAGAAACTAGAAAGCACCTAAAAAAACAATCACAATAATCATCTCAATGCTATACAACCAACTGGGAAACATCCAAAAGATGACTGATCAAAACTCAAGGGTTACATCGGGAAAACACACCATTCATCTCAGTTCTATACAAGTAACCTAGAAGGAACTAACAAGAACTAATTAAATCTCATCAAATAAAACATGTGAAACACCACCATGGTCAAGTATAAAAGATCATATACAATAACATCATCATAGAACAAGAACCCCCAAGCCTCTAGTAAACATCCTGATTGGTTAACATACTAAGTCAAACTTGAAACCCAACATAAAATACAACATACATCTCAACAAAATTTTAACAATTTTTTTCATAGTTTATTTCATTTTCAAAATATAGAGATTTGATATACAAATAGGGTTTCTATTTTCATTTTCCAAGTAGCATAGATATTAAAGTTTTCAAATTCACAATCAATCCAAAGTTCCTTAGAATTAGAAATCAATTTGTAAATATAAAAATGAACCATCGAAATTGTTGGCCTAGTTTTTCACATTCAAAATAAATTGTTGTGCTTCATAGTGAAAATCCAGTTGATTATTTGAAATTAGAGGTTATGTGTTTCAATCTTGTTTGCCCTAAATAAAACCTCCATTTTCAAATTTACCCTAATATTATTTGTGCCCTAGGTTTTCAAAAATAGGGTTTCATTGGTTCATTTTAAAAATATGCAAGAATTTTTTGCCCTTAGAAAATCTTTATTTCAAATTTTTAATGTATATATTTTAAAATATTTCCCCAAAAAAATTTACCCCAATTGCCTTTACTCTAACTGTGGTTTTAATTGTGAGTCAACATACATAGTGTTCCTTTGAAAGTCTTTAACCTTATATGTTTTAACTCTTAACTGTTGATCATGAGAAGATCAATGAACATTGCTTTCCAATAATTTGAAACTTCTCGACCTTTAGAGAAAGTGGGGAAGCAACATCTTGACACATGGATTTTGTGATGTCATCTCCTTTGTGGGTCGCAATAGGTGGACCTATCAGAATAGTTGGGTAGTTGTTTTTGATAATTGGCTATTAGAGATATGTAATTATTGTCATTTATGGCAACACATGATATACATGCTTACAAGAAACCTCAGAACTAAAGATACTTAGTGTTTGGTAATCAAAAATTGTCTAAGTATAGAATTTTCTATACAACAGTGTATTGTTTTATTTATAACTTATTGTTGTTGTCATAGTATGACTGGCGAAGTTAGATGGAAATAGTATACATGTTAGTGATGATGTGTATAAGCTTGGAAGTCAATACAGACTATACAAAATAGAGATACTCATGTTTCAAGCAAAATAAGACAACAAAATTAAAGGAAAAGATTATTTTGTTTACAAAATAATTACTTGTCCAATTAGGGTTGACATCCTAGATGTTTAAGTTGGAAAAGTGGATTGTGATCTTAGCTAACCCAACAAAAATTTGTTTAAAGGCATGGTATTTATGCAAAGGAAATTTTGCAAGGAAGGATGAGTAACTCATGCGAATATTGTAATATGTGAACTTATTGTAAAAGCAATAAATGCAAAGTTTTGTATAAGCTATTTTATAATCCAAGATCGGGCTAAAGATTAGAGATCAGTCAAGGAAGAAGTTATAGTAGCAATAATCTATAAGTCTAATTAATTGTTTAGATAGTGATTTCTTCTTGTAATTAGATGTGCATGTTTGGGTAGTGAGCTCATCTTGCATCTATTGTACTACAACTTCTAATAGGGTCAAAATCTACTAACATGGATTCAAAGTCTCCTAATAGGGACTCCTTGTACTAAATTTTGTTGTTGACTCCTAATTGGGTCCATCCTCTAACAAGGAACTTATATATCAGTATATTATCTAGTGGGTATCATCCCCACCGAGGTTTTCGCTTGGCCAAGGTTTCCCTAGATAACTAAATATGGTGTTATGAGTTATCTTTGTGCACTATTACTATTAATATTTAGCATTACTTTATTTATTTGTTATGCATGGTTTAAAGTATGAAATAATATCTAGTTGGCAAGTAAAGTTTGTAGATTATTGATTCACCACTCTCCCCCCCCCCCCCCCGCCTTTGTAATCCCTAATTCTAATAATTGGTATCAGAGCATAGTTACTTTGAAGAGGCTTAACAACTTGAGTAAGATCCCTATGGATATGGAATAGTCGATGAAGAACCTTGAAGAGGCTCTTGAATAAATTGATCTCCTTACTAAAGAAAGAGATAAGTTGAAGGAAAGATTTGAAGACTCCAAAGTATGCATTGGTCAATTGAAGGAAAAGATTGAGCATCTCAAATCCAAGCTTGAATCTACTAAATCTAGAACTAGTGATTATAATTATTCAAAGCTAAAGACAAAGTACAAAATCTTGAAGCATGAATTGAAAATTATGAATCTGAAATTGACTTTGAGAAATGATTCTAGCAAAGTTTAGTATGATTTGAAGACTCAGAATGTAGATCTTAGAGCAAGTTTGGAAAAGAAAACATTTGAATTTGAAACATTGAAAGAAAATCATGAAGAACTTCATAAGTGCAATACTGTTGTGAAAGATGAATTAACTCAGTGCAAGTGGCATCTTAAGAAATTTTATTCTAATAGATAAAAGCTTGATGATTTAATGTCAATATAGAGACCTACTTATGATAAGACTAGTCTTGGTTATCTAATTAACATGCCTATGAAGAAACCTAATATTAGATCATATCTGAAAGAAAAAGGTAAGTCTGATGATAAGATTGAATCCAATCAATCTTCTAATAAATCCAAAGAAGTTGGACAAGAAAAGGAAGCTAAAATTTTGAATAAACCAAAGAAAATGGAATCTCCTAAGGAAACCAAGTATGAATTTAGAGGTAAGTGTTTTTCATATAATGAAATAGGTTGTATGAAAAAATATTGTACAAATAAGTCAATTAATCATGTTAAGGAACTTTTATTGTCATAATTGTCATGGTATGGGTCACAAAGCAATTGATTGTAGGAAACCTAAGTATGATAATGATAGAAGGAATAGTAGAATGTCTAGAAATACTAACCATGTAGATAGAAGAAGATCTAATGAAAGGATATTGAGAGAAGGAAGATCTTATAAAGAAAGAAGATAGATCGTGTGTTATAAGTGTAACAACTTAGGACACATTGCTCAAAATTGTCATGCACCTAATGATTAGTAGAATCCTCAAAGAAAAACACTAGTGTGTCAGTTATGCAACAACTTTGGACATATAACAAAGCACTATAGAATGGACAGAAACTCTAGAGATAGAAGGAACAATAGAAGAAACTTTGGGAACAAAAGAAATGATGGAAAGAATGTCAGAAATGACATAAGGAACCATGAAATGAACTCTAGAACTAATAGAGACAATGAGGAACAAAGAAACATTGTTAGTGAACTTTGATAAGAACTTAATGAGGCATTTTAAAAAGGAGCAGATATCTCAAAGGAAAAGCTAGATGATGATGAGACAATAAGATCAAAGTTAGTTATTGAGTTTGATTCAACTAAGTTGAATTAAACTTGTTCATAGCATTAGAGTTTTAGAACTTCATTTTAAGATTGAATTAGAGGTAGTAAAGTTGGGAAAAGGTGTATCCAATTATGGTTAGATGGTACCTAAGCTTGCTTGTAATTTGGATCTTATCTAAATAAGTTATGAAGTAATTCAAAAAGTATTTTTTTGCAAACAATTTCATATAGCAAAGTTCAATAGAGTTTTGTCATGATGGAAAATAGCTAAAGAAAACCTCGGGTGGCATCTAAAGATTGGATAAATAATCTTGAGTAGTTATTTGATTGCAGAATGTAATTGATAGCTTTTTGTATCTATAAGGTACACAATTAATGCAAGTTCAAGTTAATGAAATAAATGAAGTACATAATTGATTTTCACTTCATTGCGAATGCATCCAAAGTGAAGAACACTTAGAAGAAACTTGTCGAGGCGATTTCCAAGAAAAGCCTATTTTTGAAAAGAGGTATTTTATCATTTTCCACAAATTTGTTCAATAAAAGTTCATATTTGATAGAATCATGGGTATGTTAGTAGTGCACAATGTTGAGAATGAGGATAGACCTAAGTTAAAGGTTTTTTCTATAAAACCTATTGAAGGAAACCCTAACTCAATGTTATTGATTACTCCAAACAATGTAGTATATCTTGAAGATGTACAAAGTTATATTAACAGTAAATTTGAGTCTATTGGTAGTGATTACATGAACAAGGATATGGAATTAGTTTTCAATCATGACATGACTATGAAGTTTGGATTTGAACATTTAAAGGAACTAGACTTGTTCAAATATCATTGCTATTGTGAATTGGACACATATGAATGAACACAGATCATATTAAGTAGGATACATGATGGAAAACTATGGATGCAAGATAATGTAATTAATATTTCTACCGACCTTATTCATGAGGTAATTGGTCTTAGTAAACAAAGTAGTGTACCTAAAGGTGAGAAAATGGTCAAGAGAAAGTTGAGACTTATACCAAAGTAGTGTACAATGGAAAGGCTATGGTGATCAGCACCATCAAGCAAGATGATATAAGATTTATGAGTGGAATCATTGCCTATTCTATATGTGCAAGCTCAAAGATTAATGAATTATTAGTTGGATTTATCTATGTAGCATATAAGATATGTATAAGATATTTATATATCTTATATGTAGCATATAAGATATGTATACAAGTTAACCTCAATGAAATTATGAGAATGAAATTACTTGAGAACCTAGAAAAGATCAAGAGGACTAAGAATAGTCTATTTAGATCTCAGTCATTAATCAATCACATATTCTTTCATGTGCTTAAAAGATTTCTATATCTATCAGTAATTGAGATAATGAGTAGTGATAGATGTATAGTGGAGAAGATCACAGAAGAATGTAGAAGGCATTGTATAGATAAGATATTGGACAATGGAAACCTAATAATCAAAATATTTTAGAATGAAATGAGATAGAGATTTCAAATTGCACTTGCAATTGTAGATAGATTTAAAGAAGAAATGTTTATTATGGTTAATATAGATTATACTTATATAGAAGTAGTAGAACTTCGAGAAACATTTCTTGATCCCTTGGGTTATGAATTGAATGATGATATAGCAGTAAGCTAGATTGATTTATTGTTGAAATTAGAGAAAGATAAAGTAGAACATAGATTTGGAACTTATGATGAGATTACCCAATCAACTCATCAAGCAACCTTAGAGAAGGCATCACACAAGAAGATAGAGTATATTATGAAGAAAGCCTTATCATAGCCCAGTATGACTCAGAGTGATTCTAAGGTAGTCAAATAAACTATGAAACAAGGCATATTGGATATACAACCTTTGTTAGTGTTTGATGTAGAGACATCTTTGGAGCAAAGCATTCCATATACAGTAGTGTCAGATGTGTAGCCTAATGAGACAAAGAGAAAATCTGAGAGATTGATGGAAGTTGTGACCACTAAGACAAAAAGGGTAAAGAAACAAGTCACCAAACTAGACAAAAGGGAAAATAAATTGTTGACAATTGTTGGGTCTAGTGATGAAGAGGAAGATGAACAAGAGGTTAAGAAAGAAGAGAAGGTGACATCATCAAAGCAATTAGTAGGAAAATCTCGGTAACCCTAGAAGACAAAGATAGAAAAGATTAACTCAGCTATTTCTATTGAAGGTAACTTTTTTTAGATGAACATTTTTTTATGATTTGTATAGTATTTTTTAGAAAGATTAGATTGATATCTCTACTGTGAGATACCATGGAAAATAATTTGAAATTGAAGGATATTGAGGGCTTAGTAAATTAGAAAATCTATAATAGACTTATTCAAAAGAAAGCTCTAGCAAGAGAAGAAGATCTAGAACTTCAAAAGTCTATGCTAAAAACTATTTGCAAGACTCATGAGGAAGAAGAGATTAAAAGATTATTGACTAATCTTGCATCTTACTTGAGAAGTAAAGTAAGACCTTTTTTTTTTATGGTGGGTGAAAAAGATAAATTAAGAAGTAAAACAATTGAAACTATTAGTCAAATGTTGATAGAATCAAAGACATCATCTCCACCAGCACCTAGGACCTCAGAAGTGTTAGTGAGCAATGACACTATGTAGATTTATCAGACCAAGGTTACCATTAATATTGATGATACTAATTCATTTGAAGGTTCTAAACTTAATGAACCTAGTACCAAGGATATTAAAGACAAGCTGATACTAATTGAAGAAGAAAAGAGGTTACTTGAAGAAGAAAAGAAGAAAATAGAAGAGGCCAAGCAGAAATTGCTTGAGGATGAAAAGAAAAGAAAGGAAGAAGGAGAAAAGAAAAGACTAGTAGAACAAATAAGAAAGAAAATAGAGGAAGATAAGAAGAAGATATTGGAAGAGAAAGAAGAAGAAGAAGAAGAGAAGAATAAAAGAAGTAGCCAGGAAGAAAAGGAAGGATGACACTAAACCTTCTAGTTAATCTACTCCACTTTCCCTTGCTAGCTTAGCAACTAATGATGATGGTCAAATGGATTTGATCCCATCCCAATCAAAGCCTATTCAAAAGAATAGAATAGTAAAGAGCCTACTGAAAACCTTGATGGAGGTTACTAACAGATTGTGTAGTACTTTGGTAGTACAACACATAGAATTAGATCCTAATTATAAGGTACAAGTAGTGCTTAAATCATTTGATGAAGAATTTACTAACTTTTTAAATGTTGCAGAAGAAAAGGCACAAATTTCACACGATGCTAACTTATTTAGCACCATCTATCAAAACATTAAGAATGATTTGGTTAGTCTTGATACTTATATCAAGGAGCTTTTGAAGTGTCAACAAGATGGTAAGACTTAATACATTAAGAATACTTTACCATATAAATTGAATAAAGACATTTATAGTTAGATTGGAAGTAAGATGAGTGAGCTAGAGGCTCTATCCAGCCAAATTCAGCATCCATCTTGTAAGATTGATGATTGTGAAGGAAAAGTGGCTAGTATTCACAATGACATCAAGAAACTGAAACTTCAAAAGGAATTTTTTTTTAAGAGGATATCTAATTTTAGAGATTCTATTGCTTTGAAAGTATCTTTTGTTGAGAAACAGGTGGAAGAATGTGTCAAGGCTAAGGACACCTATTCTAACTTTTTGTATTCAGATCTTAATGTAGTTGAGATTGCATCATATGCTTTATGTGAAATTCTCACCTTAGCTAAATCCACCAAGGAGACATGGACTAAGGGCATGAATAATCTTAAGGAAAAATTTGATGATTTCATGAAGATCCTATTAGGTTAAGGCAGAAGGATAACATTTTTGACAATTTTGGACAGATTTTGACATTTGACCTTTGTCATTGGTGTCAAAGGGGGAGAAGTACACGTGAAAATTGTTAAGGGTAGAAGTACATTTAAATAAGATTAATATTGTAAAGTATATTTTAAAGGGGAGCATATGTAAAGATGGACAAATGTAATAGATGCAAAGTAATTATACTGTTTATGTAGTTTTTCTTACTTAGCCAATTTTCCCTATTTTGTTGTCATCAATGCAAAAGGGAGAGATTGTTGAAAATTGGATATTAGAGATATGTAATTTTTGTCATTTATGGCAACACATGATGTACATGCTTATAGAAAACCTCAAAAATAAAGATACTTAGTGTTTGCTAATCAGAAAATTGTTTAAGTATAGAATTTGGTATACAATAGAGTATTGTTTTGTTTATAACTTATTGCTGATGTCATAGTTGGTGATGATGTGTATAACCTTAGAAGTCAATACGAACTATACAAAATAGAGATACTCATGTTTGAAGCAAAATGGGATAGAAAAACTAAAGGAAAGGATTATTTTGTTTACAAAATAATTACTTGTCCAATTAGGGCCGACATCCTAGATGATTACTCTAAGTTGGAAAAGTAGATTGTGGTCATAGTCAATCTAGTAGCAATTTGTGTAAAGGCATAGTATTTATGAAAAGGACTTTTTTTATGAAGGATGAGTAAATTTTGTGAATATTGTGATATGTGAACTTACTGTGAAAGTGATATATGTGAAGTTTTGTATAAGCTATTTTGTGATTTGAGATCGATTTGAAGATTAGATTAGTCAAGGAAGAAGTTATAGTGCCAATAATCGAAAAGTATAATTATTTTTTTGGGCAGTGAGCTCTTCTTGTAATTAGATGTGCATGTTTGGGCAATGAGCTCATCTTGCACCTATTGTACTACAACTCCTAACAATGATTCACAGTCTCCTAACAAGGACTCCATGTGGTGTTCTCTTTTCTAGAGGTTGTTAGGAGATGTTGAGGTGGAATGCATGCCAAATAGTTTATGTTGATTTATCGAGGAGTATTGTGTGTATGATGAGTTGGAGGCTAAGTGTTCATTGGGCCAAAAATGTTAAAGGAAAGTGCAATAAAAACTAAGGTTTTTCATGATCGTCAATCATTTGGAGATCGATGATCATTGCTTCCCCACTTTATGGAAATTCTTGAACTTTAAATAATGTGGGGAAGTGACATTTTGACACATGGTGAGTTTCACAAAAGTTTAACATGGTCATTTTGTTTTAAAGCTAAGTTGTTTGATTTATGAAGATCAATGACTAGATTTTAAATTGTGTCATGCGACATGAAATATGACTATTGTAACATTAATTTTAATCAATTTTATTTTTTATGAGACCCAATTTGCAATAAGGTTTCTAATTTTTTATTATTGAACACCAAGGTTGCAGAATTTTCTTAGATTGGGAATATCTAGAGCTTAAGGTGCATTTTTTGAGGGTTTCAAGTTGTTGCTAACGAATTCTTTAGTGGAATAAAAAGGAAAATTAGGTGAGGGCCAAGGCTTCTAGTTAATTGAAAAATCATAGTTGCAATAAGATAATATTTTTAGTATGCCTCCACAAAGAGACTTCTCAAGAAAGGTAAACTACTAGCAAAGGGTTGTACTCGATGATTTCTTAGAACAACTGCCATAGTCCACAAATGAATTCTTTGGGGGGAAGGAATTGATATCTAAAAACCCTAGGCTATTGGTAAGTGAGGGTTTCTACAATAGGTAAAATTGGCTAAGCGATGCTTAGACATCAATTGGAGGTTTAGAGTTATTCTAGAAATGGTTTTCAAAATGAAAATTTGATACCCCTCTAAGAAATGTGTGAGAATTTGACATTTGAAAATTGATTGTACCAAGGGTTTTCTTTGATGATGACTTACAATAATGTCAAAAAAGTATGATCCAATAACTAAGATAGTGAAAAATCATTCTGGGGACAATCTTTTTAGGGTTTCGCCAGAATTGATTAGGGAGGTTTTCAAACTAAACTCTAACCATGCAGTGCATGAGAAGAGAGATATGGAAGATTTGTAGGCTAGTTCTAATACATAGGGGGTATATTTGAGGGGAGGACCATTACAAGAAAATTTTTTCAAGATAGCATCAATGGCATTAGTAACTTCTTCCACTCCAAAACTAATGCAAAAGAAATTTTTCAATCCTAGGGCTCAGACATTATATTTTTCTCTTTGTAAACTTTCTGGAATGGATGAATAGGATCATATTCAAGGATCCCTTGTTCTTATTATTTCTCAAACACTTCAATATGGTATGAGCTCAACCTTTGATTTTGGAAAATACTTAGTAGAAGAGATTCATAATGGGTTGATAGGTATAGCTAAGGCTAAAGTTGATAAACCATTTTTTTGGTATTCCTTGTTAATGTACATATGTTTGTACAAAGGTGTCACTTTATTCTCCAAAGAAATGAAATTGGAATTGGAAAGAGATGGACAAAAGCTTGCTATCCAATTGTGGAGTGCAAACATGATATGGAAGGTTATTGATGCTAGCTTTATCAGATTTGAAAGGTACTTTTCCTCTAGGCTCAAAATGTTATTGGCTGGAGATATTCCCAAAAAACCTCAATCATTATTATAGTTGATTAGACCAAAATATCACACAAAAGGATTGAAGGTAAGTCATAATTGGGGAGATATCATCCCATATGTAGTGTCCATTGTATTTAGAGTATATGATTTCTTTGGAAAACCACATGTATTACCTTAGCAAGTGCCCTTGAAGGTGGGAATTGCAAAGCTCTTGTTGCAGATAGGATCATTGGAAGAAAGATAATTATTGGGCAAATTGAAAGGTACATTCTTTTCTCATATTACTATTGTGCACAATTTTTTTTTTTCAAGAAGGGATGTACACATATAGAAAAGTTTTAGACAAATATCAGATGGCTGAATGCCATTCTCACTTTATAGACCCATAGGGTTTTTATGAAATATTTAGAGAGAGAATAAATGCCAAAGCCCATAAGCACCTTGTTTATTTTCCTAAAGATATAGTTGGAGATAGGTTTTCATTACAAGAATAGGAGGTTAGAAAGGAAAAGTGGAAAGTGTATAGCAAGGTTCTTGATTTCATAAATGCCTTTGAGCTAGATTATGATCCTCTTGCCAATAGAAAAGATTGGGGTGCAAAAATAGATATGCTTATGGATAACTTTGTTGGGATCATGCAAACTTTAAATGAAAAGAAGGATATTTTGACCCAAACTTATCTAGACAAGGCCACTGGGGTAGAAAATAGGTTGGCTAATAGATTAATTACAAACCTAGGCCAATATAGATTGCAAAGAACATCTGGATATGTAGTGGCAAATAGTGTACAACTTGTACCAGTGTATAAAAGGAAACTTTCAAAAATCCCACCTACTGCACCTACTCCCAAGAGATAGAAATTAGAACAGGGTTCTTCTTCTAGGGTTGAAGAATATTCTCCTACCTAAACTCCACTCTGAATAGATGATGAAGTATCTTTGAGAGAACAAATAAGACAAATGGGAGGGAAGAAGGCCATTGTAATAACAACATACATAGGAGTGTCTAAGGAACCCCCTTATGCCAACATTAGTCCTCAATGTAGGATATTTCAAAGGAAAAGAAATAGATCTTGTGGTGGAATTGGATTCTAAAAAATTCTTAGATGATGAATGTTTTGTGAAGTCAAGGGCATTTACCCAATTTTTGTGGAGAACTAATATTAGTTGTTTTGAGGCAAGATGCAAAAAATTAAAAATAGAGAAACCTAATAAGGACTTTGAAAGTGATGAAGAAGTCAAAGCCAACCTCATTGAGGAGTTTAAATAGATAGCCCTTGAAGGGGGTCGACAATTGTTAAAGGACTCGAGAGTTTTGATTTTACCTGAGTGGAACATTGCCAATGCAATGCTTATTGACATAGTAAGGAAATCAAAGGACACCTAATTTAAAACCAAGGAAGAAGTCCTGCAAGCCCATTAAGGACTAAAGTATAGTGACCACCATCAAGCCTTGGTGATGTGGTCCATCCAGAAAAGAAAAAAATTCAAGATTCAAGAGGCTTTAGATTCTTAGCATATAGGTAGTCTCATGGTTTATAGGGTGGAAGAGGTTGATAGTGAAACGGTTTCTCAAATGACCAAAGAAATGGTAAAATTTGGAGTTGTGGTTGCAGCTAAGGACAAAAATTAGTTCCTAGAACTAAATGCTAAATTTGAAAAGGTGCTAGAGGCATATGAAGAAAGAGGAAATAAAATACAACAGCTTGAAGGAATGATTACTCAAATGGAGAAACAATTGGGGAAAAGAAAAGTAGGAGAGGGATCTAGTCAGCCAAGGATTACTTATCCTCCTTGTGCTCCAATTGTACCTTTCAATACAACTCTCCTTATAGAAATACTAACTACCCCACAGGGACCCCAATTTTATATACCTAAAGATTTTGAAGAAGAAAAGAACAAGTTATGGGCCATGTACGTGGAATTGGATGTTCACTATGAAGATAAAATGAGAAATACAATTGTATATTTGTTAGATAGGATAGGTTGGACTACATTTTATGAACAATTGTCAAAGTTAATGAATATATGGAATGAGCTGAAAAGTAATGAGGTTATTTTGAAGCCAATTGTAAGAAAAATGGAATAGTATGGATAGTGATTCATTAGTCTTTCTTGTGACCAAGTAGAGAAAACATGTCATATGACTAGTTGCCTCTTTGAATTTGATAATAATAGAATTATGCTCCATAAGAGAATTATAAATTATTTTCCAAAATATCTTGGTGAAATTTTTGGGCTTTTTCCTCCTACACTTAAGGTCATGGATAAATTGAAAGACAAAGAAGAATGGGCCAAGGAGTCAAATGAGTTGTTGTGCATTAGATTGAATAAAATCATAAATGAAAAGGATGACATATGGTTTTCCAAAATAACTAAGGAAGTTGTGTAGGTTTAGATATTCTTTAATTCTTTCAAAATCTATTTTGATGAAATTGAGAAATTACGAGAGGATATCCTAAAGAAACAACAAGACATTTTGAACTTCAACTAGCTAGATGATTCACTTTACAAGAAGTGGATGGTAGATCTTGCTCAAGAAAATAAATTAATATCTAAATAAATTGATGAAAATGGTGTTGATCTAGATAAATTACAAATAATTCATGCATCAACTAAAATAGAAGTAAGGAAAGAAGAGAAACCAACTGCAATAATAGATATGGAAGTTCAAACTAGCAACTTAACAAGAGAGAAACCATTTGCAACAATTGATTTGGTAGTTCAATATGATTATCTGGAGGGAGAGCCACGAGTCACAGTCAATTTTTAGATATTAGAACATGACTCACCATATGCAAACAAAATGGTCCCATAGTCAAGGGAACAATAGATGCATCCTGACCAATCATCACATCAGGCCTCTTAGCAACAAGAAGCTGCAATAGAAATGGCCCCACAACAAGAAGATTCGTGATATGAAATTTTTTTTGCAAGAAAGAAAGAAAGCACAAATTTTTGTCTTATTATGATAGCAACCTTTTATTTGTAAAATCTTTTGGTCTTAAGGACAACTTTCATTCTTCTCTAAGCCTAAAGCTTGTTGCATCTCATCCTATATAAATGAGATCCCAAGGCTAGAGAAAGGGTCTGAATTCTATATAATTTAAGTCTTATGATATTTTTTAGTCAATCCAGTAGTCTCTATGTAAATTTTATGTTGTATTCATCTTTTCATATCTAAGAGTAATTAGAACTTGGAAGAATTAGGTGTCTAATCTTGAGTTATTTGGAACTTGATGCCATGCATTGTTTTCAAGGAAAATAAATACAAAGGAAGGTTCTACAAATATTTGTGTCTCTAAATTTGGTCTCTTATTTCATATATTTGAAAATTTGAGAATGAATGAATAAGTTTCTTTCATTTTAATGTAGCCTGGACGGGTTGCATGTTTGTTCATTGATTGCTTTTGATTCAAGGAATTAAATAAATGCTTTCATTGAATTGATAGGTCTTTTGGGTGTATGGGGAGGTTGTTCATAAGAAGAAAATTTAAAGTTAACTATTAATAGTTTTAATTGTAAGGAAATTGAATAGATCAAGATTTACTAGTGTGTTTGTCTCTATACCAATGGATAAGGCTTTGATCACCAATTAGGATGCAAACTATTGAGTTCACGGAGTTACATAGAGAAAAAATAAAAATGAAATCAATCTTTACTTTTTTGTATGAAGAGTTAAACTGTTGGTTAGCACTTGTTTGCAATAATCCCTTGTATGTCATTGTTAGTTGTTGTTGTCAAGGATTATTTATAAAGTATAGAAAAATTGTGACCATTTTCTGTCATAAGGGATAGAAGTGAAATAGGAAGATGATGTTAATAAGAATATGTTGAAGTCAAGAACCATAAACCAATTATGTGTCCATATATCCCTTGGGTGCACTTGCCTTGCTTTTGCAGAACCTAAAGAGTAGTGAATCCATGTGATTCTGTTGAAGTTGGATCCGGATTTGAAGTATTTTTAGTTGAATATAGGAGGTCGCTAACCCTTAGACCAAGTTTTATCTTCAAAACTCTGGTATCAAGTATTTTTTCATTTGGTATTTTGAAACACCAACATAAACAAAATCTAAGTTTAATTAAAATAATCAATTTTCCCCAATTGAATTACCATTATCAATTTACTTCATTAAAATATTATTAACAAAGTAATTAATAAGATGTTTAATTAAAAAACTAGCATTAAACCATTAATGAAATTAAATATTATTATCAAAATTTAATAATTATTATTAATTATTAATTATAACATTTATTATTTTATAAATAAAATAAAATTTAAATATTAAATTATTAATAATAGCAAATATTTAAATTTCATAATATAATAACTATATATGAAAATTAATAATAATAGTTTTATTAAATTAATTACTATTAAAAAAATAATGAATTTTAATAAAATGAAATATTTTTTAAAAATGCAAAACAAAACAGTTATGGCCCTCTAGCATTGTTGCCTATGAGCAGTGCTAGCTACCGCAACAACTACAACCAATGTCGATAGCCTTGGTTGCCTCTATTGGAAATATAAGAGTGTATATGAGCAATGTTAGTATGCTAATAGAAACCAAATTTAAATAAAGCTTCTACAAACTAAAAAAAATTCATAAACTTCAAGATAGACTAAGATGAGCTCTCAATTGAGAATATGAGCCATTAATGGACTCTCTCAATGAGAAGCTCTCTTGTTGAGTGGCTTTGTCTAAATAGATAGGATGTATGCTCAAGCTTATGCTTCAAATGGAGTTGGAATTTGGGTGTGAGTGTATGGTTTTGACGTAAAATGGCTTCTTAAAATGGCATTATGACTTTACTTCATGGATTGTGTTGTTTTACAAAGGGGAAGGATCCAATTTATAGGCAAGAGGCTTGAGGGATTGAGGGCTAAGATGCAAGGATGGGAAAAAGCTCATGGAGGGCTCAAATTGCATGAGAGGAGAGCACATGGATTGTGCTTCCTTACAGCCAATCAGGGAGTGACACATGTCACAGGGTGAGAGGATGGAGGAAAGGGGAAGGATGAGTCAACAAAGGAGGCTCAAGGGATAAAATCTTCATAAAGACCCTCATAATGGCTTGTAAGAGAAATGAAAGGGCTTTGGAAGAGTCATTTATGGTCTAGTGGGCTTCATAAAGTTTTATGGTTGGGATATTTTGAGGGAGATGAGAGGAATTTCGACTTGGGTTTGATTAGGAAAGTTTTAAGCTTGCTTAGGCTTTTCACAAATGATTAGAGGATGGATTAGGATGGTTTAGGATTAGCTTAGGGATAGGCAAGTGGATGGCATTTAATGAGGGTGGGTGAAAGAGGAGATATTTTTAAACTTTGGTTTGGGTTAGTAAGTTTTAACCCATGTTTAGAGAATGTGACAAGGTTAGGAGGGGATTAGGATTAGGTTTAAAGACATCTTCTAGAAGAGTCTAGACTTTGGATGAGGATAAAGACTTTCTAGAATAGTCTAGAATTTCCTAGGATAAGGATGAAGACTTTCTAGAAGAGTCTAGAACTTCTTAGGATGAGGATAAATTAGATTTTTAGGAAATAAATAAAGTTTTATTTATTTCAAGGGTTTGGGTTGAGGAGATATTTATTAAAACTTTTTTAATAAACATGAGGATTAATATTTAATCTTAATTAAATATTTTGAGTTGGGATTAGGGGTAGAAAATGATGGGATTAGCCTTTAATCAAAATTAAAGAAGGATTAGAAGATTTTGGAAGAGGTTAGTGGTCTTAAGGAAATTGGCCAAGTTTTGGGCAAAAAATAATTTTTTATTTATTTTGGGTTTTTTGGTCAATTTATTAATTAAATAATTAATAAATAAGAAAATAATTTTTAAATAAGATTTAAACATTTTTGGGAGGGATTCCTTAATTAAATATTTTTAATTAAGATAAAGGGATTTAATGGCATAAAAATAAATAAATTAATTAATAAATGATGATGTCATTAGGAATTTTTCAGAAAATAAAAATACTTTATTTTCTAAAGGTTTTTAGGTGTCTAAAATGAGGACTAACTAAGAGGGGACGGATGAATTAGCTACTACAAAAATAAATCCCAGATGCCTTAGATGTCAGTACAAAATAAACTCTAAAAACTTAAAACTGTTAATGCTCCACAAAAAATGTTGTAACTCGATAAATACTAAATTTACTTGGTAATGAATTAACTTTGTAGATCTTAAGATGTTATTTGTGATTATCATTACTTTAACTTAATTGCGAGCATAGAAAAGAAATGGCATGAATGCATTTCACACCAAGATTTAATGTGGAAACCCAATTTGGGAAAAACTACAAATTGCAATTAGTTAATGTTTTCACTCTTCTAAAGTGAGCCCTATTAGGTGCCAACCCTATTAAAGGTTACGCAACACACTATTAAGTGTGACCTTGTTAAAGGATTTAATCATCCTATTAGGAGTGGCCTTGTCAGAGGTATTTAGACAATTCAATAGAACTGCCACCTTGTTAGAGGATTTACATATGGTTGTTAAACCAACTCTATTAAGAGATTTAGATAACTGCTAAAATGGTTAGAGAGTAATAATGAAATGACCTAGTTTTGACACAACTAAATTGTTGGTTACAGATCTCTATTTTGGCTTGTACCTAATCCTTCCTAATTAAATATATCTTTTCATCTCCACAAAGATATTCTACTTATCCTTTTGATTTTCTTCCTTACTACATTATTAGATCTTCAAAAACTTCCCTACATTCACACTCTCTTTCACACATCAAATTTTCAACTTGACCTTATACTTATATCATCCATATTGTCAAGTCAACTCATATAAAACTTAGAATAATTAATATTCATTACCTCAATCATCTAGGACCAATAGATAAATCAATTAAACATAATATGCCAAAATAAGAAAATCCTTTGGTAGTCAACCCAGCTCGGTAGACACTAACTCATAAGTGATTTTCTTGTGTTAACCAAGTGAAGATTGGTCAACACTGCATACTAACAAATTCCTTTGGTAACCAAGTGAGCTTAGTTAGCACTAGTTCTATCCAACATTTCCTTCATTAGCCAAGTGAGCTTGGTTAACAGTCATCATCCACAGACTTTCCTTTGGTGCCTGAGTGAATTTGGTAGACACTATCTTCTAAACTAGGTAAACTCTAAATTACTCGGTAGCCACAAAAAAGTATCTTCAATGCCCAAATGATCTTGGCATATACTGACTGATAATGATATGAAATTTGTGTAACATCAAAGACAATATACAATTAATCAATTGTATCCAATAATCTCCCTCTTTGGCATTGATGGAAACACAACATGTAATAACATAATGAAATTTTGGAGGAAGAATAAAGTAAGGAACATATCCTTAATTTCATTTAAGTTCTTATTTATGAGAACTCCCTCTATTGGTGTGAACTATGCCTTCATTTTTCTCCCTCTGTCCGCTAGAACTTCTATCAAAATTATTCTCCCTCTTTGAAAATTATTTTCCTTATTTTTTTATTATCAGAATTTCTATAAAAATAAACTTCTCTCTTCTTTTCAATTTTTTTTATGAGATATGACAGTCTACTACATCTTTAACATCTCATTCCAAAGACAATGCTCAATACATATTAATGTATGTTAAGTATAGATTCATTTTCAATGTGCCTTTATCAATACTGCACGAACTAATTGATCTTTAAAATGCTCTAGTTGATGCATCACTAATCTTCATTTAGTGAGCTTCAAATTGGGGGAATGACCCCTAGCTTACTTCTTAGATACAACATCCTTAGGTAATGGCTTTGTGAATATGTCTACAATTTATTCTTTTGTATTCACATATTCCAATCTGACTTCTTGATCTTGCACTAGTTCTCTTAAGAAGTGATATTTTATAGCAATGTGCTTTGTTTTTGTATGCATTACTAGATTCTTTGATATATTGATTGCATGGGTGTTATCATAGTATATGACTACTAGATCTTTTATCTCTATCTTCATTCCTTCTAATAGTTGTTTGAACCAAATGATGTTTGAAAAATTGATTGTTGCTACCACATATTCTATCTCTATTATGGATTGAGAGATACAATTTTGTTTCTTGCTTGTCCAAGACACTAGTCTTTTACCAAGAAAGAATGCTCCATCACTAGTGCTCTTTCTGTCATCAATACTTCCTACCCAATCAACATTAGTAAATACTTTTATGTCCAAATTTCCTCCTTTTTATACCATAAGTCATATTCCTTAGTACCTTTTAGATATGTCATGATTCTTTTGATTTCCGTCATGTGATTTTCTTTGGGATTTGCTGAGAATCTTGCCACCATACTGACTGCTAATGCAATATCAGACCTTATATGTACTACATACTACAATTTTTCAATCATTGATCTATATATGGTTTGGTCTACCTCTTTGGAATCATCATTTTTGGAAACCTTATGTCTAATAGACATAGGGGTTCCAACTAGCTTTGAGTCTTCCATTCCAAAAAAAATTAACATCTCCTTGATGTATTTGGATTGAGTAATTTAGATATCATCTTTCTTCTATTGAATCTATAATCCAACAAAGAATTTTATCCCTCCAAACATAGACATCTCAAATTCCTTGCTCATTTCTTCTGAACATGCCTTGCACAAGTCATTATTTCCTATGAATAATGTGTCATCAAAAAATATTTCAGCCAACACAATCTTCTTATTTGGTCCTTCTTTGATATACAGACTAATGTTATCATTTTTTCTTTGAAAACAAATTTGTATCAAGTAATTATGAAGTCTTTCACACGAAGCTCTGGGAGCTTGCTTGAGACCATATAATGCCTTGTGTAATTTTCAAACCATGTCTCTTTTGGTAAGATCTACAAAACCTTATGGTTGTTCAATATAGAC
This sequence comes from Cupressus sempervirens, assembly GCA_028749045.1. Classification (NCBI taxonomy): domain Eukaryota; kingdom Viridiplantae; phylum Streptophyta; class Pinopsida; order Cupressales; family Cupressaceae; genus Cupressus; species Cupressus sempervirens. The sequence goes on from CM053784.1 coordinate 209,857,732, forward strand.
TTCCTCATCAAGAATTCCATTCAAGAATGCATATTTAATATCCATTTGATAAGCTTTAAATTCTTTGTGAGTTGCATATGCAAGTAAATTTCTAACACCTTCTAATCTTACAATAAGGGCAAAATTTTTACCATAATCAATACCTTCTTCTTGAGAAAAAGCTTTACATACCAAACTTGTTTTGTTTCTAGATACTTTTCCATCTTCTTTTGGCTTGTTTTTGAATACCCATTTTGTGCCAATTACATTTTTATCCTTGGTTCTGGGAACTAGAGTCCAGGTTTTGTTCTTTTATATTTTTTTTATTTTCTTCATTCATTGCTTCAACCCAACTTTCATTATTCAATGCATCTTTAATATTTCTTGGTTCAAATTCAGCAAGTAAACATGTATGTTTCAATTCACTTCTTGTCATTGTTCTATTAGATTTGTCTCCAATGATCTGATTAGGTGCATGATGCCTTTTGATGTATCTTGCTAGCATAGGTTCTTTGGATTTGGAATAAGTTTCACTAATTTTTTTAGGCTCAGGTCCCATTATCTATGACTTGGGTCCATCAAACTCAGTTTGCTCTTGAGGTAGCTCGATAGCCTCTAACTGTGACTCAAGTCCTTTAGACTATGACTTAGGTTGCACTATATGAAACTTGGTAACTATTGGAGATTTTAAGGAATCAAAAGATGAAGCCTCCTTTCTTTAAGATAGATTTTTTATGGTATCAGGTTCATAGTAAACAAATCTTTTGTAATACTCTAGCTCTTTGTTGCTTTCTTCTTCACTCTTTTCTACAAACCCATCACTTCTCACATGTGCACTTTCTATAATTTTATGGGTAGAGAAATTCAAACATTTGTATGCTTTACTTCTGCAGGAGTAGCTAGAAATATGCCTTCATCACCTTTGACATCAAATTTTCCTTTTCTAGATTCTTTCAAGATATAACATTTCCTACCAAATATTTTTAAGTAACTTACATTAGGTTTGTAGCCATACCATAATTGATAAGGAATTTTATTGGAGTCCTTCTTTAGCTATACTTTGCTCAAGGTATGAATTGTAGTGCTAATAGCTTCCTTCCAGTATTTGATTGCAACATTCTTTTCTATCATTAATGTTCTTGCACAATCCATGATGGATCTATTTCTTCTTTTTGCTATACCATTCTGCTTTGGTGTACCAAGGGCTGATACTTGTCTTTTGATTCCTCTTTCAATGCAAAATTCACTGAATTCATTTGAGATGAATTCAACACATCTATCTAATCTTAAGCATTTCAACTTCATTCCAATTTTTTTCCCTACTCTTGCCAAGTACTATTTGAATTTTTGAAAAGCTTCAGATTTTTCTTTTAGATACATTATAGTCATCATTCTAGAATAATTATCAACAAAAAGAATTTTAAAAAAAAAAACTCTACTGTAACTTTGTATTCCAATAGGTCCACATAAGTCTGTATGAAAATGTTCTAAGACTTCTTCATAATGATAGTTTTTTCTTTTAAAACTAGTCTTTCCCATCTTACTAATTTGGCAATTTTTGCATAAACCCATATCGTATTTCTTCAAACTAGGAATACCTCTTACCTTTTTGTGTTTTCTTATCTTAACTAAATTATCAAATTTTACATGACATAATATTTTGTGTCATAGCCATCTTTCCTCTATATGAGAAATCAAACATGAACTTTCACTAAGATCAAGAAAAATTAGGTTATCTTTTGTTTGTTTGCCATATCCAACCAAATTTCCATTTTCATGCAACAGTTTTGCCTTTCTCTCCATGAATTCTACCATGGATCCAATGGTGTTCAACTATGCCACACTCAATAGATTATACTTTATTCCTTCAACCCAATAGTCATTATCACATATAAGTTAATCGATTAATGAGATACGATTGTTTCCTTTAATGCAACAAGGTTCATTGTTTCAAAATCTTACACTACCTCCATCATAATATTCAAAATGTTCAAATTTTGTTTTATCTCCAATCATATGATGTGAACATCCACTATAAATAATCCATGTTTTATTTTTTCTAACATGAGAGATAAGTTTCATCTTATCTCCTTCATCATCATATTCATATTTTACAGCAATATACGCCATTTCATCTTCATTATTATCAAAATCTTTAGCCATAAAATAAGATTTTTTACTTGTGTCCTTGTAGTTCTTGTAATTTTTGAATTCATTCTTTCCTTTGTACTTATGATTTTCCTTTTCATCCTTGCTTTCTCAGTTTGGACACCTAGCAAGAATGTGATCAACTTCTTCACAAGAAAAGTAGATTAGAGAAATTTTACCTTTGGAGTATTTCTTTGCAAGTAGGGCTTCAACAATTTCAAGATCATTGTCAAAAAAAAATTTAGTTTGTTTTTCACTTCCTAATTGATTGTCCTTTGATTTCTTGCTCTTTTCTTTGAGTGAGAGTTTGGCTTCAAATGCAGACTCAATGTTTTTGGAATTAGGAACATAGTTATCATAGTTGTCTTCAAAAGTTGTCAATATTCCAATTAAAGCATCCAAGGTTATTTTTTATTTGGATCACATCTCATTTCTTGAATAGAAGACACTCTAATTGCATAAATAGAAAGAATAATTATGAGTACATTGCTTACAATAGTTGTTTCATCAATGTCTCCTCCAGATGCTTTGATTGCACTTGCACTAGCCTTCATTCTTTCCACATATCTTGCAATATTTTCACCTTCTCTCATTTTCATTTGATCAAATTATCCTCTGATACTTTTCTCTTTGGCTCTTCATACATTGTCATCTCCTCCATAGATATCTTTTAGTTTGTTCCACATTTCATGAGTAGTTTTACAGTCTTTTATCTTATCAAATTTAGCATAACTAAGACCATATGTAATATCAATCATCATGATGTTATGATTCTTCTTTTCAGAAATATCTTCAATGGATAATGTTCTAGTGGGAGTTTTGTATTCAATATTAAGATATTTATAGCCTAAATCATTGATAGTAGCTAGATGTAACCTCATAAGTCCTTGCCATTGTGCAAAATTGTCTATGTTTAACTTGGGAATCTCTCTTTTGTAAGACATCCTGATCTTTAGCTTGGGTCCTTGAATCCTTTTTCTGCAAGCTCCAAAAGAGCTTTGATACCAATTGTTGAAAATATAAGAGGAGTAACTAATAGGAGAGGGGTGACTTAGTTACTACAAAAATAAATCCCAAATGACTTAGATGTTAGTACAAAATAAACTCTAAAAATTAAAAATTGTTGATGATCAACAAACACACATAAAATGTTGTGACTCAATAAATACTAAATATACTTGATAGTGAATTAACTTTGTAGATCTCAAGATGTTATTTATAATTATCATTACTTTAACTTAATTGCAAGCATAGAAAAGAAATAACATGAACACATTTGACATGAAGATTTAATGTGGAAACCCAATTTGAGAAAAACCACCAATTGCAACTAGTTACTATTTTCACTCTTTTAAAGTGAGCCCTATTAGAAGCCAACCCTATTAAAGGTTAAAAAACACATTGTTAGGTGTGACCCTATTAGGAGTGGCCTTGTTAGAGGTCTTTAGACAATTCAATAAAACTACCACCTTGTTAGAGGATTTACAAATGGTTGTTAAACCAACTTTTTAAAGAGATTTAGATCACTACTACAATGGTTAGAGAGTAACAATGAAATGACCTAATTTTGATGCAACTAAATTGCTAGTTACAAATCTCTATTTTGGCTTGTACTTGATCCTTCCTAATCAAATGTATCTTTCCATCTCCACAAATATATTTTTCTTATCCTTCTGATTCACTTCTTTACTACATTATTAGATCTTTAACATCTTCCATGCATTCACACTCTCTTTCACACATAAAATTTTCAACTTGATGTTATGCTTATATCATCCATATTGTCAAGTTGGATCATATACAACTTAGAATAATTAATATTCATTACCTTAGTTGGCTATAAGCAATAGATAAATCAATTAAACTCAATACGCCAAAATAAGAAAATTCTTTAGTAGTCGACCCAACTCAATAGACACTAACTCAAAAGTGATTTTCCTATGTTAACTAAGTGAAGTTTGATCAACACTATATACTAAAAAATTCTTTGCTAACCAAGTGAGCTTGGTTAGTACTGGTTCCATCCAAAATTTCCTTCATTAACTGAGTGAGCTTGGTTAACACTCATCATCTAGAGGCTTTCCTTTGGCACCTGAGTGAATTTGGTAGAAACTGTCTTCTAAACTAGGAAAACTCTAGATTTCTTGGTAGCCACAGAAAACTATCTTTAATGTCCAAATGAGCTCAACGTATATTGGCTAATAATGATATGATATTTGTGTAACATCAAAGACAATACACAATTAATCAATTGTATCCAACAGCCTCCATAGCCAGCTATGTAGCAGCATGGGGATAGGGGGAGTCATGGCCCTTGATCTCCTTTTTCACTATTTTATTTTTTATATGCTTTTTTTAAAACATTAAAAAAAAAATCCCCCATTAAAGATGTTGATATAGCCATAAAAATGGTTCCTCCCCCAATGCATGCAATAATCTGATTTTATTTGTATAAAAAAATTTCTATTTCGTATAAAATTATCACAATGATTTAGTTACTATGATAATTTTATAATATATATATATAATTTTTAAAAATAAAAACCAGCATAGATCTAATAGAAAAATAAATAGGAACTATCAAATTTGTAAATTTTTAATCACTGGTAATCCTTTTATGCAAACCCCAGCCTGATTTCAACCAAACTAAATATGAATTTCCAAAATTCATTGAATAAGAGTTTCAACCTGATTTGAATCCTAAATACATATCCACAACAAACACAAAGAAAAAAGAGAATTCAAAAGAATAAAACTATTGTGCAAAACCCACAAGATCCTACCCAGATCTGATGCTAAATAATTGAATTCATAGAACTTGCAAGTAATTCCCTTTTCTTTTGAACTCCTCTTCTCAGAAATCAGCTCCTCCAAAAGCTTGGCATGGATAAATTAGCTCTAATTCCTTAATAAAGAGTTTTCCCCAATTAGAGCTTCAGTTTTGCAATTACATGAAACCTTTTCCTTAATTATTTTATTATATTTTTATTTTTATGAACTATTTTTTTGGAATTTAATTAAATTAATCTTTATTAAATTAATTCCTTCTCTCTCTTATTAAATTATGAGATGTTTTAATAAAATATTTATTAATTTAACTAATAATATTATTTTAGTTTATTATAAAAATTAAACTCCTAAATATATTATTATTAAATTAAATTAATATGATTACAAAAAAATTAGAACTTTAATTAAATCGTTTAGATTTAATTAATTTATCAATTAATTAAATATAATTAAATATTTATTTTTCTTTATAAATTTTTCATTAAATTATCTTTTAATTTGATTTAATTATAACTAAAAATCACAACAAACCCACAAGACTAAATACAAATATCTATTATAAAGTATAGTATACTAGATAAAACTCAAGGGTCAAAATCATGGATTTACATCACTTGATGAATTTGGAAGGGTAAACAACTTAGATAATTATCCTACTTTCTAGGACAATTGGCTTAAGGTTAGGATTTGGACTCAAGAATTATCTCCCCTCTTCTACCATTGAGATACTACGATAGGGCATGCTCATCCTCGCAATTTAGGGAATTTGATGCCTAGTACCTACAATTTGCATAAAAGTTGAGCATGTACATAAACACATAATTCTAAACCAAATAGGAAATGGTGGAGAGTGGTGCATCATATAGATCACAACTAGCAAGTGACTATGACTCCCTGTTGGAATTCACAAGTGGGAAGATTTACTTCTAAGAGGGGGGGTGAATCAAAAGTAACTAATTTTAACCTTTTCAAATCTTTTTAATTGAAACCATTCACATGCATCTAATTCATCTAATAAACATAAAAATAAAGACATGCATGAAAATATATAACACACAAATTTGCTAACCTAAAAACCCTCCAAAATGAGAAGGTAAAACTTGGGTGGGGATGACACCCACAAAATAACACTACAACAATGTGTAACTATTCAAGGTTACAATGTTTGACCACTTCCAATGGTCTGCCCTATGAAAAGCTTGTCTTGTTAAAGACTTTGCACCCTGTTAAAAGTGACATGGTTAAAGGATTTAACTACCCTATTAAAAGAAGGCCTAGTTAAAGGACTTTTGTACATTCACTTGGAATGCCACCCTATTAAAGGATTTACAAATGTCTGCTCAGCCAACCTAAGTCCATAGGATTTCCATATCTAATACAATTGCTAGAGAATATTAAAAAATCTTGACCTGATGACTTGCAATCCTCTATTTCTGATTACAGATTGTTCTGCTCTATCTACTCTAATCCTTGCTTGATTTGATATGTCAGTCTTTGAATTTATGTTACTCTATTCTTTATCAACTAGATTTTGCAATGTTTCTCTATTCTTCACTAAGTCATTTCACCCTTTTGCAATTCGCTATAATTCACCCATACACTTCTCTCTCTTTCATCCTCTCTCTTTCATAATGGGATTTTGTCCTCCTTTTAAGGATTTCAAAGACTTAAGGTTAGGTATGAATCTATGATCAATATTAAATCTTCATTTTCCACTCATTTCTTGCACTTTTCCTATTGGTTGCATGTCTTCTCCTTTTTTCTTATTTCTTGCATGTTGATTACATAGGTAATAAAAAAGATTCAATCTTATCTTCAAGATCCTTTGAGATTCATCCCATGTCGGCTTCAAAAATGGTTTACATCTAAATTTGTGAAGATACAAACTCATATGTTGATTTTGTGTTACTTAGCACTTACTAGTTGTTGATGCTTGGCACATATAAGAAAATTGGCTCACTTGGCTCCTATAGTAATTTTTTTTCACTCGAAATCTATACTCTGGTTGGCACCTATAGTGACTCAGCATCTATAGTGACTCAGAACTTGAACTTTGCTCAGCACCTAAAGATCACTCAACACCTATTGAATTCTCTGGCTTGACAGAGACTATGGCTCAGCTTCTGTATTATACTTGACATCATCTTGAGAAATGGTTAAGTGTTTTGAAACTCAATTGTCAAAATCAATCTAAGACTAACAATCTCCCCTTTGACATGAGTGGAAAAAACACTTGACTAAATATTATGCATCTGATCTCTATGAATATACTACATATTCGATTCAACATATGTACAAGACTTCAAAAAAATTGTTCAAAATTTTGTATACCTCAAAATCTTGTAACTCCCCCCGAGCTGATCTACCATTTCCATTCCTATAACCAAAATTCTTGTGTTGAATGTGTCTCATGCTGATGTATCTAACATTCTTTGCCTTGTTTGCCTTTGTTTGTGTATGTGTGTACCTTGTTTCTGCTTCATGTACTCTATGTCTATTCCCCTTTCACATCTTCTTTGGCTTTTATTACTTCCTCAAAATTGGAATTGAATATCTCCCCCTTTGAATATTTTTTATTACTTCCATCAAAGAATATATTATGTAACCATTCTTATTCACATCTCCCCCAAAACATTATATCTCCCCATTCTTGTTAGATGCAGTAATGAATTATCTCCTACTTTTTGACACTTATGTCAAAGGGTCCTAAGAATGAATATAATACTTCACCAAAAAAAATTTATTTACCTCCATAATCATCTTGAGAGAAGCATCCCAATTATCTAAAGCAATTTCCAATTACTTGTGTTGAATGGCTATCTCTACTGCAAGATGTACAAGACCTTCTAAAGTAGAAAGATTAGGATCTTTCTTTAGAACATTTTCTGCATAGGCCCATTCCTTATGGAGTACTTCTAGATGTGGGGTAATGGAAGATTGAATTTGTATCAATTTGGCCTTAATATTGGACTCTTCTACTATCAATACGGCTAACTCCTTCTGTGTGTGAAGCGTAGTTGCAAATCTCACTCTAAGATGGATCTTTAGGTAGTTGTGTGCTAGAAATCTTGAGATTTCATTCCAAGCTCAATATCCTTTGGCTAGTTTCCTATGTGAAATATGATGAATCACACAACTTGGTGTACAATGAGAATACATTCCCAAGTACTTTTTTTCCTTTTCAATCTTCTTAGCCAATTCAACTTGTGAAAGTGCTATTTCACTTGATAACTTCTCATTCACTTTCATCTAAAACTTCTTTTCTAACCATTCTAATAATTTAACATTAGTTTCAAGGTCTTCATTCTGTACCTAGTCCGCTATGTTGGAAAATTGCTCCATGATGGGCTAGGTTTCATTAGGTACTTGCAAGCTGAAAGCATTAAGAAATATATCTTTAATTTCCACCAGTGCTTGCTTTTGGCTATGCTCATTTTTTAGTATCTCTTGCCTCTTCCTTCTCTCTAGTGACTCTTGCACTTCATTTATCTATTGTAGGTTCATAGTTCTTGAGCCATAACTGGGTATGACTATTTCTTCATCAAGTGTAGGGTCTCCATAGTTAAGTACCCTTGCAACCTTGGTGGAGCTCGAGCCTATGCCAAAATCTACAATGGTATTGCATCGGTGCTCAACTTCTTTGTAGGAGTCGTTGAGGTAGGCAAGTTTGCTAATGTTTGTATTGGCTCCTGCTCCTTTTCTTTGGGGTTCTCTCCTCTTCTTTCTCCTCTTCTCTACTACCTTGATCAATAATGATAATTTGAGGAGGTGCACCTTGGCTTTGTGTAGTAGGAACATCTTGCCCTATTTGTTCCTTTGCTTGCTCCTCGACAGTTATTGTTGTTATAATTGTACTATCAACCTTAGCAATTTTGTCTTGTTCTTCTTGCTCTTTGGGTTGATCTATTGTAGTTGTGGGAGGTTGTGTAGATTTTTCTTGTGTGCTTTCCTTCTCCTTTGTTATCTTTTCTATAGCCTTTTACAATTCATCAACACTCACCAAAATTGGATTTGTACAAAGTTGTGCTTGCAATGTAGATTGGTGAAGGATCTTTCTGAGATCCTTTGTAGTTAAAGGATTGATGTTCTGACCTGAGCTATTAGGAACATCCTTTACAATTACTATTTTTCTAGGTGTTGTATGTGGAGGATTTGGTGATGGTAGTTGGGTGTCTTGGACACTCTATTCTTCTTGTTGTACCTCAATTGTTGCCTCTTCACCATGTGTCTTATCCACTATTTCTTCTCTTCTATCTTTCTCTACCTCTTCATCTTTCTCATTTTCCTCTTCCTCTTCATCATTTCTCCCCTCAAATGGGTCTTCCTATCCTTCTTTCATAGTTGTCAATCCATATATTAATTTCCACATTTGTGTGGACTTTTTGACAACATCTTCTATTTGGTTCTAAAAAATTCTAAAGGCTCTATATTTGAGTGCAAATTTGCTCCCATGCTTTTTACTAGCCTTTGTTATTTGACCTTTAGTAAGGTTTGGCATTACATGAGCCAATGTAGACTCCCTTATTTCTTTCTCCATTTTGAGACAGTAATGCCATTTATTCTCAACTAATGAGCTTAGCTCCTTAGGCATTGAATTATCTAGTTTAAGTGGGGTGGTTAGCCATCATAGTGTAGATGGACTCTTCCACTATGTTTTGTTGTTCCTTTGACAACTTATTAAAATCAATGGTCTTTAGACTAGTTAGATTTGCATTATCTCTAATATTATTGCAAATACTTTCCAATTTAGATGTGGTAGAATGGCTTACCAATCTGAATTGATCTTCATCAGACTATGTCCTTTCTTCATTTGATTTAGGAGGTGCAACATACTTTCTTCTCTTTTTCTACTCTACAGGTCCTCCTTGTTCTATTGCCTTCTATTTCTCCTACTCTTTTGCTACCTAAGTTGTAACCTTGGTATCAGCCCTTGCAGTTGACTTAGTTAGGCTTCGCTTTGTAGCCTTCTTCTTTCCCTTGGGCTATGCAGCAGGCTATTTTTGAGCTTTTCTCTTCTTTGGCTCAGCCTTTGGTGCTTCCTGCTCAGCACTTTCCTCCTCATCTACATTCTCCCCCATACCTTGGATTACAACAAGTGGTCCTTGACCTTGTTCTTCTTCATCATCCTCGGCATCTTCACCTTCTTCTTATGTTTATTCTACAGTACCTTCCCCAAAATTAGCTTTTAGCTTCTTAACAAGCTTATCCTTCTTTTTCAAAGTGGAGGTAGTCTTTAAATCCATATCCTCCAAAATGTGGTGCATCCTTGTCTATCTCCTCTACCAATAATGTAGTTATTGATGCTAATGCTTCATGTATATTTATTTCATACCCAAGAGGTCTTAGCCATCTCACTCTTGGTATGGTAGCTTGTATGTATGTATACTCTATATCTACAAGAAAACATACATCATTTACATGTTTCTTTACGAGGTAAACTAGGATTCTTAGCCATTGCTTCATTGATTTTTTGAAGTCTTCAAAATAGTTAGTCATCAAGGTCTCAAAATTAGCTCCCATCTACTCTATTTATTCATTGACTTGAGCTATGATTGACCTATTAGTTTTCCATGGTACTTTACGAAATGAAGGAAATTCATTCTATAGATAAAAGAATATACAAATCAAAGTGACACCAAATTTGCATTGGGCTCCCTTGGTTCTTTTGATTGCTGCTAGATTCTCATTAATCTGTTGTAGTTGTAGTTCTGCAAGATCATATGTATGATCCTTCTTCACCAATTTATATCCTACATCCATTGCAATACAAGGCACACTATTAAGTTTTCTAGATTGGTAGAACTTGTGAGCAATCACCCTAACAACAAAGTTAACAAGAGGGTCTTGTATGGTGTCAATTTTCATCCCTCTTTTGTTCCACTTAACACCTATGTTTTTCTCAATTGCCTCCTTAATATCACTCCTAAGGGTCTTTAGTTGATCTAGGGTTGGGTACCCTATCACTCTATTCACAATTCTATTTGTGATTTTTATTGGGTCATCCTCCAACCATAAACTTCCATCATGTATTCAGCTAAGTACTAGTCTAATCCATTCAGTTTTGAAAATGGTGGGGAATTCGAGGGCAGCATTAAACCCTTCTTCTCAACAATCTAAAATTCTTCTTTCAACACTCCATTCTCACACAATTTTTCATAGGCCTCCCTCATTTCCATGTCACCTATAGATCCAATCTTGCAATTATAACATCTTCTTACATCTTGAACCATTACAATCTTAAGGGGTATGATAGATAAGGCTCCAGCTAGGTCATTCTTATAAGCTACCTCTAGGATTGGATGGAAATTGGGTTGTTTGACCTCATTGGACACTAGTTGGACTTGAAAAGGTTCTTTCTCTTGAGTCTTCCTAGAGCTAGAAGCCATTTTTGCAATCTAAGGTTTGTATGCAAAGAAATTACGAAACTATGTAACTCAGCACAAACGTAAATAACTTGAGATTGATGAAATCATGCTAGAATATTATTGAAATCTTCTTATATACTAAATTCTTTTCTTTGAACTCACTCTACACTCTTTCTCATCTTTTCTCTTTGTTCTTGATGAGGAAAAAATGATTAAAAACATGATACTATACCCTATTTTCACTGCGTTTAATGCTTAGTGCATTTACAACTATCCACTCGACTTCTAAAGGATTTCTGCATTACTCAGCTTCCATTTCCTTTTCACCACTTAGCTTCCACAAGAGTATTCTTTACTCAGCTTCAATTGAAAATTTCTTCTTCACTCAGCTTCCTCTACCAACTCAGCTCCTACTAATCATTCTGCTTCTACTATTTTAGACAATCAACTCGTCATGTACTACATTTTTACTTGGCATTTGAGGGGAACTTGGCAACACTTGAAAAGCCTTTGAAATTTTAACTTTGCACCTTTGTTCATGCTAATCTCTTCTTTTCAGTACTTACTTATCTAGGAATTGATGTATGATAAAACTTTATACATCAGTCCCTTATACCTTTTCTTGCTTAGTTTGATGAAGTGTGATCACTTGACCTATTAGATGAAGTGATCTCTTCATTTGATGTGCTACACCCATCTTTCTTCTTCTATGTCCTATTCATTTCTCCTTTGATGTGCTCAACATGTACCTTTTCTTTGCCTTTGTCATTCTTTGAGTTGGGTGTCTTTGACTTTGTTGGGAAATTCTTACTAATATGACTAGTCTTCAAGTAATTGAAACATGTGGTTTGGCTCAACCATCTACTATAGTTCCCTCTTAAACATGTTCTTATGCAATTTTTAGGAATGTGTCCATATTCCTGATAGTAATGACAACTATATTTGGTGGTATAGTCCCAATTGTAGTGATGTGCATTATTTTATCTAGATGGCTAATTTTGTGTCCACATAGGTTTTGATATGCACTTAAAAGCTCTACATCCATACTTCTTGCAATTGTATCAGTGACCTTCAAATTTTGGTGTTATGATAGTTCTAGTCCTGTAGTTGTGTGCTTGATGTCCTAGCTTTTTGCACTTATGAAAATGACTTGTATTTTTAGATTTTTCATGTTGATGGGCATTCTTTCTCCTACACACATTAGAGGTATGTCTCTCTTTACTATAGAAATGACAAGTGGGTTTAGTGTTCTTACCTTTGTTACTCCTTTCTTCTGCAGTCTTGGATGACTCTCCTTGGTCAATGCTAGTGTAACCTAGTCCTAAAGTATCATTACTAGCCCTTGGTGATTTCAGTAGTTGCTCAAAGTACTTGATGGCCTCATTAGATTTGTTGAAGCTCTCTACAATCTCCTTCTCTCTTTTCAAGTCATTTTGTAGTTGTTCATTTTGCATCTTCAATGTAGAGATCTCAATGTCCTTGACATTTAGTTCATGATGTTCATTCATCATCTAACTTAGGGTGTCTAGTTGCATGTTTGAAATTCTTGCTAGCTCAATTGACTTTTCTTCCAATTTGTTAGCAAGGTTACTCTTGTCTTCTTCTAGCATAGCATTGTCTTCAATGGCTCTTTTCTTTTGTTCAATTACTTCACAAAGCATCGTGGCTTGTGATTCTTATTCAAGCCTGAGTGTTCTGATTTCTTCTGCTTGAGCTCTATTCTTCTCCATTAGGTATGTTATTGCTACATCAAACTCTTTGGAATCTCTATATGAACATAGGTTTTAGGTGTCAATCTCCTTGTACTATGTGTCATTCTCAGTTATGGCAATCTCTCTTCTTCTCTTTAAGGATTTTCTCAATTCTCCTCTAGCTTCTTCCAGAGCATGTAAAGCAAGTTGTATATCAATTGCCTAATTCTCTATGATCTTCCCAAATTTGTAGACTTCTATTTCCTGACCTCTTCTCCAAGTTGTAAGGCTCCTTCTTGTGACAACTCAGCTCTAATACCAATTGTTGGAATTAACAAGTGGGAAGATTTACTTCTAAGAGGGGGGGTGAATCAGAAGTAACTAATTTTAACTTTTTCAAATACTTTTAACTAAAACCATTCGCATGCATCTAATTCATCTAATAAAAATAAAAGTAAAGACATACATGAAAATAGATAACGCACAAATTTGGTAACCCAAAAACCCTCCAAAATGCGAAGGTAAAACTAGGGTGGGAATGACACCAACAAAATATCACTACAACAATGTGTGACTATTCAAGGTTACAATGTTTGACCACTTCCAATGGTCTTCCTTGTGAAAGACCTATCCTATTAAAGACTTTACACCCTATTAAAAGTGACCTAGTTAAAGGATTTAACTGCCCTGCTAAAATTAGGCCTGGTTAAAGGACTTTTTTACATTCACTTGGAATACCACCCTGTTAAAGGATTTAAAAATGGCTTCTAGGCCAACCTAAGTCCATAGGATTTCCATATCTAATAAAAATGCTAGAGAGTATTAGAAAATCTTGACCTGATGACTTGCAATCCTCTATTGCTGATTATAGATCCTTGTTCTACTCTGTCAACTCTGATCCTTGCTTGATTTGATATGTCACTCTTTGAAGTTTTGATACTTTGTTCTTCATCAACTGTATTCTACAATGCTACTATGTTCTTTAATAATTCTTTTCACCCTTCTGCAATTCACTATAATTTACCCATACACTTCTCTCTCTCACATCCTCTCTCTTTCATAATGAGTTTTCATCCTCCTTTTAAGGATTTTGAAGACTTAGGGCTAGGTATGAATCTACGATCAATATTATATCTTTATTCCTTGGTCATTTCTTGCACTTTTCCCATTGGTTGCATGCCTTCTCCATTTTTCTTATTAGTTGCATGCTGATTACATAGGTAATGCAAAAGATTTGATTTTATCTTCAAGATCCTTCGAGATCCATCATATGTCAACTTCAAAAATGGTTTACATTTGAGTTTTTGAAGAAACAAACTCATATGATGATTCTATGTTACTCGGCACTTAGTAGTTGCTAATGTTCAGCACACATAGGAAAACTGGCTCACTCAACTCCTATAGTAATTTTGTTTCACTTGACATCTATCCTCTACTCGACACCTATAATGACTTGGCATCTATAGTGACTTAGTACTTGAACTTCACTCATCACCTAAAGATCATTTAGTACCTATTGAGTTCTTTGGCTTGGCACACACTATGGCTCAACTTCTATATTATACTCAACATCATCTTGAGAAACGGTTAAGTGCGTTGACACTCAATTGTCAAAACCAATCTGAGACTAACACTCCCTCCCTTAACCACATTAGAAATGTCAAAAATAAAGTAAAATATACAAATACACCATACATGTGCAAGTATGAGGTAAGTATCCATAGAATTGCATATAAATCATCCATCTATCTATCATCATAATATAACTAAAATCATTGTATAATAGCAACATCATTGATAGAGTAATCATGAACACATGGAATAACTGAGTATTAAGTAGCTCATCAAATAAATCAACTAGTTATTAAATAACATCTAATCAAATCTGGTAACTAGGTACTACTAAAAATATAATATAATAATAAAACTAGCCCAAAAGAATCTAGAAAACCAATATGAAAAGTAGACCAGGAGCAAGCATTATACAACATAAGGTGTATCATGTACATAAAGAGAGGCAAGTACACAAGTGATCAAAGTCTGAAGACTGTAGAGCCAAGAGAAGGCATAGCTTAGTTATAGACTAATCAAGAGAGCTAAAGATGGATTTATATCACACTAATTTTAGTAGCTAAATAGTTAGATCATTTATGTTGTTCACTAATCTTTACAACATAAAATACCATCAAGGGTGGACCCTAACAAGTTCTTTATGAAAATCCTTTAACACTAACTTGTGTTCTAAATTCCTTTAACCAAGTTGCTCCTAATAAGACAAAACTTTAATAGGTCTTATCAAAATCTCATAATAGGGTGACACCTTACAGTGTCATTGTAATATTTTAACATGGATAAGCTCTTGTCCTATTGCACTTTAGAAGAGTGCAAACTTGTGAGGATCGACTCACACACCATAGTTTTTACCCTATCTAGTTTTCTATGAGATAAAAATTATGTAATATATTTCTATTTCTGTGCTATGTTTTTTTGCTTCATCTTGACTGATTAAGTTATAACTAACACTAACATGTAGATAAGTGAGAAGTTTTATCTGAAGTCAAAAGTTGAGATTAGTGAGTATACTAATTTTTATACCCCGACCCTCCCACCTCCTTCTCAGCATACTAACCTATGGTAGGGACACTACTTAATGCTCAACATATAGCTCTAGTGATCATTGCTAAGAGGGATAGGGCTAGTAAAAATTTCAAGCAACTTCTACCTGAAAAGAAGTCTAACTTCGATGGCATCATATCCTCAATGATAGGCATCACTCTTGATTAGGAAGATCAATTTATATAAGTTCTTAAAAAACATTCATAGAAAAAGAGGAAATCTATTGAGAATCATAACATGATCAATCTTAGTGGTGGTTATTAGAAAAAAATAATTAGAAATCACTAATTGTTTTAATAGACTATATTATAATGGTAAACCCACTAAAAAATAATTAGTATGATTAATTTGCATAGTTGAAATGTCATGGAATTGAAAATGTAAGATAGGAATAGTGTGTTTAGGAGATTGTGTAATAATTTGAAACATAAAGGTTTTTTTTTTTTTTATAGGAGATTAAGGTTTTAGGGTTTCAAGTACACACAATGTTAAAAAAATTATGGGATAAGGCCATTGGTTTGCATTCTAATCATGAAAGTCGAAAGAGTGGGACTGACATCTTCATAGGACATAATTATATAATTTTTCAATCCAACTTCATGAAGCCAAGATCACCTACAAGTAAAGATAACCTATCATCAAGAATAATAAAATAACAAAGCAGGGATTTGGGCTCTGAAAATATGAAATATTATATCATCAAATCAAACTAATGAATAAAGTATATAATGATCAATCCTAATATAGGAGATTTGGTAACATGAAATAAGAACCTCTAAAAAGTAATCATTTAGCAATTAATATAATTATTAAATGTCACTAATACATAAAGTTCTATCATAAGAAAAAACTAATGGTAACTTAACAACCAAGTCAAGATGACTTAATAATTAAGTTATTACTTTACTCTAACACCCCCCTTAAGATGTGTCATAATGCAACTACAAACACTACATAAAAAGTAAAGGAAACTACAATGCTAAAATAAAACTTGGGCCTTGACAACATAGCCTAATGAGGTACTCAATCACAACCAAATCTTTGTAAAGTAGAGAAATAGATAAAACCACATGGAAAAACTCAACTCCAAGAAGACATGGAAAAAATATTGAAAAACTAGTGAAGAACTATAGAAGCCTCCAAACTAGAGAATGCTCCAGAAAATTAGAACAAAAAAATGATCATGAAGAACACCATTGAAGCACAAAGAATATGTAAATCTGTGTCAAAAAGTAATTGTTGATCTAAAGAACCTCCACTATAGAACATGACAAGATAGAGAATACTATAATCTTCATGAGTGCCCTTAGATGACACTACTCAAATTAGGAGGCAAACAAAGACAAATGTCTAAACTTAAAGATACATGTGGCATAAAAAACCAAATCCTTAAGAGGCAAACAATTGAATATGGAAGGTTTCCTCCAAAATAGGAACACAAGAAAAGTGTCCATGTGGTAAATGATCAAACTCATCAAAATGCATAGGTACCTAGTCATTGCATCCACCTAGTACATAGGAACAAATATTGAATACATAGCTCACTTCATCAAACTAAAGATGCTTAAGAACCAATATGAGACCCTCCCCTAATGCATAAAATGGTGAGGTGACAAGCAAATAAAAAAGTGGCTAATAAAAACTACATGTCAAGGAATCACAATGAAGATGCACACAAAAATATGTTTAATAGCATCATGAGGTTTTCACTCTTAGGAATGTCACGTAAGAAATAGTCACTATAAAAGGAAGTTGAAAAACAAAGGAAAACATCAATAAAGATTAAAAAGGACATAAGTTTGGTACAATAGAAAATACAACACAAGATAAGTCATCTCATGTAATTAAAATGATCCACAAATATATTCACGAGAGTGCAAAAAAAAAAGAGAATACAATGTACCTGGAGTGAAATCTTGAAGAAAAACTAGCATCACTAGAAAGATCACAAAACAAGCTTTCCAATGATATAAAGTCTTCAAAAAATGGAATATAAATGCTCAAGATATGTCTCCCATAGTCAAAAAATAACCCCTAACTTTGATTACATATTAAAGCAATCAAATATATTAAAAAGTCAATAATTGTTGCACCATTGCAACGAGCTCAAAACTAGCTTTCCAAAAATAACTCATTTGCAAAAAATGGAGTTCATATGACAAATATATGGCCAAAAAACCATAGATAGCTCTAGAGGAGCAAGAAATTTGATGATTCAATTATGAAATCATCAAATTTGATAGCTAGATGGTTGTTAGAAGAAAAAAAAAACCTACTGACATGCCATTGATAAGGTAGTCCTACATGGAAACTTAGGTATCGAAGTACATGATAGAGTGACATGGTAGGGATCTATGATGATGTGGCATGGGAGGACTTGTTAGCATGTGTGGTATGTCTATGTGTCTGTGGTTCCTACTGCTTGCATTTTCAAGGATTGCATAGTCATTGTGGGGCCCTTGTCCTTGGCTTGTGTACTTATCCAATCATGCACTATCTAAATTTTAAAAAATTATGTCCTTTTTATCAAGAAATAGAGAAAACCACATGGAAAAATTGTACTCCAAGGAGACATGGAAAAAATATTGAAAAAATAGTGAAGAACTATAGAAGCCTCCAAACTAGAGAACACCCTAGAAAATAAGAATGAAATAATGACCATGAAGAACACCATTAAAGCATAAAGAAGATGCAAATTTGTTTCAAAAAGTAATTGTTGATCTGAAGAACCTCAACTATAGAATATGATGAGGTAGAGAATACTATAATCTACATGAGTTCCCTTAGATGACACCACTCAAATTAGGAGGCAAACAAAGACAAATGACTGAGCTTGAAGATACATGTGACATAAAAAATAAAAGCATTAAGAGGCAAACAACCGAACATGGAAAGTTGCCTCCGAAATAGGAAAACAAAAAAAGTGTCCATATGGTAAATGATCCATCTCATCAAAATGCATAGGTACCTAGTAATTGCATCCACTTAGTACATAGGATAGTGAATGCATAGCTCACTTCATCAAACTAAAGAAGCATAAGAACCAACATGAGAACCTCCCCTAATGCATACAATGGTGAGGTGACAAGCAACTAAAAAAGTGACCAATAAAAATTACATGTCAAGAAATCACAATGAAGATGCACAAAAAATTATGTAATAGCATCATGAGGTTATCAATCTCAGGCATGTCATGTAAGGAATACTCACTAGCAAAGGAAGTTGAGAAACAAAGGCAAACATCAATAAAGATTAGAAAAAGACATAAATTTGGTACAATAGAAAGTACAAACCAAAACAAGTCATCTCATGTAATAAAAATGATCCCCAAATTGGAAACAACCAAGATATTCACTAAAGTGAAAATAAAAAAGAATACAATGTACTTGGAGTAAAATCTAGAAGAAAAAATAGCATCACTAGAAAGATCACAAAACAAGTTTTCTAATAATATAAAGTCTTCAAAAAATGGAATAAAAATGCTTGAGATATGTCTCTTAGAGTGAAAAAATAACCCCTAACTTTGATTGCATTTTCAAGCAACCAAATATATTCAAAAGTCAATAATAGTTGCATTATTGCAACAGACTCAAAACTAGCTTTCCAAAAATGACTCATTTGCAAAAAATGGAGTCCATATGACAAAGATATGGCCAAAAAACTAGAAGGGAAATAAAGTTGATGATGGAATGTTGAATTCATCAAATTTGATAGCTAGATGGTTCTTAGAAGAAAAGAAAATCCTACTAGCATGCCATGGATGTGGCAATCCTATGTGGAAACTTAGGTAGTGAAGTGCATGATAGATTGACATGGTAGGGATCTATGATGATGTGGCATGTGACGACTTCTTAGCATGTGTGGCATGTTTCCTATGTGTCTATTGTTCCTACTACATGCATGTCCAAGGATTGCATAGTCACTATGGGGCCCTTATCCTTGGCCTTTGTACTTATCCAATCATGCACGATTTAAATTTTAAATGTTTTGTCCTTGTACTTTGCTCTTTTTAATAAATAATAATATTTTTTTGCAAAGGGTTTCAAATTTAAGTTTAAAAAAAAATAATAATAATAATTACTACGTTGGAAGGTGTGCCAAGTCATATGACCTAGAGGCAATCTTTCTTTTGCCTCACTAGCCAACTGCATCCAAACTTGATATATTTTATATGAAAATAAGGGTTTTTGGCACTAAGACTCTAATGGTGAGGTCCATTTGGGCTCAAAGTGATCCAAAAAATAGGTCACCCCCTATAACATAAAAAATCAGTCAAACTCATGATCCATTCGAGCAAGCCCCCATTACTCCAAAATATTTCAAAACTAGAACAAGCTGCAATATGTCAATGCTTTGATACCATGTAGAAGTTGTCAATCGAACTTCATGAAACCAAGATCACATGCATGTAAAGATAACATATCACCAGGAAGAATAGAACAATAAAGCAAGGGGTTGGGCTCTAAAAATATGAAAGATTACATTATTAGATCAAATGGATGAATACAATATGTAATGGTAAATCCTAATATAGGAGATATAGAAACCAAACAAGAAATCCTAAAAGTAATCGTTTAATAATTAATATAATTATTAAATGTCACTAATGCACAAAATGTTATCTTAATAAAGAACTAAAAGTAACTTAACGATTAAGTCATGATGACTTAATAATTAAGTTATTATTGTATTCTAACACTAATTTGGCCAAATATATTATTGATAAGGATGTCTCTAAAAATGAAAGAGCTCTTTGGGTCTTGTTAAAAAAAACAATGGCTACTACTTTGGTATTTGTAATTTCTATGCTTCTAATGATTATAGAGACAAAATAGCCCTATGAAATTGGGTCATCTCATATTTTCCTAGTGCATACTTGATTTTTGTTACAGATTTCAACATGATAGAATACAATGAGGATAAAACATGGTGGTTAACCTTCAAATTAAAAGGCAATACAATTTTCTTTTGGAATAGATTAAAAAGGAAATTCAATGTGCGTGATCCTTTCCTAAAGAGAAAACAAGATTTTTTCTAGAATTTGGTATACATGGTTCAATAATCAAAAGCACCACCATAGAGTTTATTTCAAATTAGGAAAATTTTATTTTGATCCTTCCTTCTTTTCTTTTGCTACTAGTATAGGTCATTCTCCTATTTTATTTCTCAAATCATCTATCTCAAATCACTCCCCTATCTCTACATTGATCAATTGTGTTATTAATTCCTATCCTAGTACTTCCAAGCATAAAATCTCTTTCAAAATTAATCTATCTCTACTTCAAGACCTAGATATCATTGGTGCTATCAAAATGGTCTCATACTAGACTAAACTATGTAACAATCACGAAACCCCTAGTGACATTTGGAATGACCTTATCAATTCATGGACTAAAATATGTCAAATTACTAAGAAGAATAGATCTATGGATAGTAATACTATGGAATCCAAATCTCAACTTAAATTGTGCAAAATTGAAAGAGAACTACAAGTTAAGATTGTACACATGCAATTAGAGTTTGGGTTTATTAAAGTAATAAAATTCTTTAAGGAAAATCCAAAATCATAAAATTAAAGGGAAAAGAGCTAGAGCTCAAATGTATTTGATTATTGAAGGGGATAGGGGCTTAAAGTATTTATTTAATATAATCAAAGAAAAATAAAGGGATCTTATTGAATCTATTTAGATCAATGAATGCCAAGCTTCTAGTCTAGGGTCTATTAAAAAACTTTATTTCAATATTGTAGTCAACTTCTCTCTAGTGCATGTAGGGAGAAGAATCAAGTGGCCCATCAGAAGTGTCTTAAACTTATTCTTAGGAAGTTAATAAGTGAGGATATTAACAAGCTTGAGAAACCTATTAATTTGTGTCGGAGTTGAGGAAATCCAACTCCTAAGACACCCAAGATCACCTGCATGCGAGAACTTGTCAAAGAGAAGCCAAGAAGAGGAAGAGCATGGAGCTAGGGAAAAACCCTAAACAGACATGAGAGACCACAAGTATGCAAACACAATAAAAATGTATTTACAATGAGAAGTAATGTGATCATTTGATGAAAATACACTGAGAGAGAGGTCTCTTATAAAGACCTCAAGGAAGCTTGTAGAACAAGCTGGAAGGTGGTAGAAGATAAGGATGACAACTCAGCACATATCCACAAAAAGGTGGAACATGCTAGAAGGGAACAAACTCCTGTGTTGTCATCAACTAACCACTAAATGCATTAAATATTAAATATTAAATAAATGCATTTACCTAAGTAAGCTTAAGTAAATAGAATAAATAATTAATAATTAATTATTTACTCTAACACCCCCCCTTAAGTGCAACTTAGGGAAATTCCTTAAGCTCACAAAACTAAGATGAATGTAAAATGGGTCCTGGCAACGAGGCCATTTTACGTACCCAAGTACAATGCAAAAAAATGCAACCTCTATAAACAAGGAAAGAGAGAAAACCACATGGGAAAAACCCTCCCCCAAAAAGAGGTAAACCTAGTGAAGAACTGAAGAAGCCTCCAAATAGGGAAAAATGTCCCCTAAAAGAGGAACAAGGAGTGATCATGAAGAAGCATCACTGAAGCATGAAGAAGCTGCAAATCTTTCAAACTACTGATCTGAAGAACCTCCATGGAAGAAGAAGGCATGAACCGAGCATGTCTATATGGTAGATGATCCATCTCACCGAAATGCATAGGTAGCCAGCCACTACAATCGCCTTCTACATAGGATCAACCACTAAATACATAGTTTACACTATTGAACCATCGAACCATGGATGCATTAGAACAACAGCATAACCCCCCCTTAATGCAGACAGGGTGTGATGATAGGAAACTGAGAAGGTGGGCCAAAATCTCTTGCAACCGAACCAAGAACGACGAGAGAGAAAAAGAGGTACAGACACCTATAAAGACACGATCAAATTGACTCTGCGTGGGGCTAATGTCATGGAAGGGACACTCACTTGACAAAGGGAGAATGCCTAAAATAGCAAACAACAATCCCCCCCATGGTGCTTTATAAAAAATAGTGCATGTACAACTGACTCAAAACAACATTTATGATTCCCGAAATGCAAAAGTGGCACTTTATCTCAGTGCGATAAAAGTGCTTCAAAATGATAGCTACAATGATCAAAACTAAAAAAGAGCTGCAACAAAACAAAATACAGCCGAAAACAAGAGAAACCATGCCAGGAAAACGATCCTCGGGCCTAAAACACTCAAAATATCTATCATATAGAAAAAATGCCAAAACTATGATAGAAAGAGCAAGGGACCAAAAACTAAGAAAAAGGACTACATTTCTGAAAAGGTGACAGAACCAGCTTTCCAAAAATATAAAGTTTTCAAAAAATAGGCATGGGACGCAAAAGATATGCTTGTCGGAGTCAAAAAAAGAACTTCAAACTTCAACTAAAAAAAAGGCAATAAAAAGAATCAAAACCTAAAAATACCTGCATCAAAGTCTCTGTCTTAGAACTAGCTTTTTGGTGCTTCTTTCGAATCAGAAAAAAACCATCGTATGCAAAAGTTATGGCCAAAAAACCACAAGTAGCTCCAAAATCAAATTAGGAGAGGTGCATGCAAGGATGATGATGTAGTGCTAACCTCATGCTGATGTCAGCAAACTACTGCATTAAAATTAATGGTTTTGAGGCCGTCTTAGCAAAAATGGGTGCCACGTTGCATCGCCATGTGGCATGTATGGATGATGACGTGGTAAAGGCCACGTGGCACACCTGCTATGTGTCACACTCAAAATGGGTGATGAGGCACTGACTATGCTGCTGACAGAGCTGATGATGTGCTGAGATGTCCTCATGACTGGCAAAATGTTGCAGAGGTGGCGAGGCAGACTGAGTTGACACCTATCGAGCGGAGCAGACTGGTGGAGGCAGCGCGGATGGCATTGTTGGAGTGGAGGGAAAAACACAAAATAGAGGGTGCCGCCGAGTGAAAACAGCTCGCGGCGAAGCAAAAACAGTCTGGTGTTGACGGAGGGTGGTGGGTCGGAGGCTTGAAGATCGGCGGTGAGCTACGGCTAGGAGCGGGGGCGGTGCTACGGTGGCGTGAGGGTGCTGTTACAGTGGCGCTCCCACTATATTTTTTTTTTTTTTTTTTGATGAAATTGTCCATATGACAGTACGGCAGGGGCCTGCAACTAAAAATTTTTTTCCTCTCGGAGCTCTATCTCCAAATTTGACAAGTTTTATATGAATCCTGACTACAAACGGCCTTTTGAATCTAATGGTGATGTTCGTTTGGGCCCAAAGTGCTCCAAAAAAATGTTGATCCCCTAATTTGAAGAAAAAATGCACAAACAAACTAGGGTTTGTGACTCCAAATCATGGCTTCAAAAATCCTTCAACGAAACTGCAGCAGGAAGGCTCTGATACCATGTTGGAGTTGAGGAAAGCCAACTCTAAAGACGCCCAAGATTACCTACATGCGAGAACCTATCAAAGAGAAGCCAAGAAGAGGAAGAGCATGGAGCTAGGGAAAAACTCTAAACGGACATGAGAGACCACAAGTATGCAAACACAATAAAAATGTATTTACAATGAGAAGTAGTGTAATCATCAGTTGAAAATACAATGAGAGAGAGGTCGCTTATAAAGACCTCAAGGAAGCTTGTAGAACAAGCTGGAAGGTGGTAGAAGATAAGGATGACAACTCAACACATATCCACAAAAAGGTGGAACATGCTAGAAGGGAACAAACTCTCGTGTTGTCATCAACTAACCACTACATGCATTAAATACAAAATATTAAATAAGTGCATTTACCTAAGTAAGCTTAAGTAAATAGAATAAATAATTAATAATTAATTATTTACTCTAAAAATTTGGAGGAAGTAAACTCTACTATTATCTCTTTGGCTAATGATAAATCTCTTGGTTTAGATAATTTCCTAGTTGAATTTTATAAAGTTAATATTGATTGGGTTGGTAAGGAATTGATGGACCTTTATGAGTATGCATTTGAAATGGTCTCCTTGGGTTCTAAGGTGAATATGGGGGTCATCAAGATTATCCCAAAAGTTGGAGATTAAACCTTGGTTTAAAATTGGAGTCATATTACCCTTCTTAATAAATCATATAAAATAATTTCCAATGTTTTAGATAGATTGTTAGGAAGTCTATTAAACAAGTCTATCTTAGTTACTTAGAATGGATTCATCAAACGTTGATACATTTTACAAAATATCATCACTAGTTGGGAGACAATGCATTGGGCCAAACATGATGGAAAAAATATTGCTATGATTCTTTTAGAAAATATATGATAGACTATAGTGGTCATTTATTATTAGTATGATGCAATCATTCAATTTTCTAGATTAATTTTGTAATTGGATTCAAATTCTCGTTACAGATTCATCTCTTGTCATTGATATTAATGGTGACCTTACTGATCCTATACCCTTATAGATATCTATTAGGTATGCATTTCCTATTGTACCTTCATTATTTGTTATATTTGCTAATACTGTCTTTTATATACTTAGGTCTTCAAAAGTGTGTCCTCCCTTAAAAAGCCTTGGTCTCCCTAATGGTGAAGATATTATTAACTTTCAATTTGTTGATGGCACTTCTTTTTTCCTTGAGATTTTAGAACACAACTTTGGAAATGTTTTGAATAGGCTTCACAAAATATTGTCTTGCTTCAGGTGCAAAAATATCCCCCACCCCCCCTTCAAACCCTTAGTATGAGATGGTTTAGAGTGGCTCATGACTAATGGTTGGAAATGAAATGGTCACAAATATAATGTTAGATACCTCAGCATCCCTTTTTCTACTGACCCCTTAACTAAAGACATGGATTTGACTCTTTGATAAAACCTAGAAGAAGTATGTTAAGTGGAAGACTCATCATTTGTCCTTAGCTAGTAGAATAAATGTAGTACAAAAAATTTTATCTTCTAATTGTATCTATTTCACCTTAGCTTGGTTTTTAACTAATTATCAATTTGAAAAAATAGAGAAAATATTGAGGGATTTCTAATGGACTGATGGGATGGGTCACAAGAAGAGACATTATGTAAATTTGTAATGATGTTGTAAACCAAAACATCTTTGAGGGCTAGGGATTAAATATATTAAGTTGCATGTGATTCCCCTTCATTCTAAGTGGATTCTAATTCTATTCATGAGCAATATGTAGTGCTCCTCCATTGCTAAGGGATAATAGTGGAAATTATGTATCCCATTGTATGATATGTTGTCGAAAGACTTTAAAGTAAAAAATTTCACTCTAATGTGTTTGCTACATTATGGAGGGTGTGGTCACATGAAAGAAGACCTATCTTAGATGGAGTTTCTATAGGGCCCTATTCTTCTTATGCAGTGATTGATATAGTTTTTTTGTGGGGATTATAACTTAAAGAAAAGCCTTTGTCTTTAACCCAGAGTTTCTAAACACACAACAAAATATTGAAATTTTTGTGGTATCTTAGAAATCAAGCATTTTCATAGTAAAAATAATTTGAGGTCTTGGGAGGAGATCAAAGATATGTTTGGCATTCCACATTCACAAAAATGACTTACACTTTTATTCTTAGAGTAATTGGTAGCTCAAAAGTTAATAATTTACTAGATTCAACATCATGTATTAACCAATTAAAGTGGGTTTATGGAACTTATTTGTAGGTGATCACAACCAAAAAGCTATATAATATGTTTTCTACAGATTCCTCTATTTCTCAACCAGTGATCCAAGGTTGGGACTGTGTACCAAAGATTACATTAGCAGTGAATCTTTGCCATTTGGCGATCCTATCTCATGGGTCAACCATTATTTGGTGAATAGTGCATGTAACGTAAGCCAACCATGTCACCGTATATTTATCAGGTCCAATGCCCATGGTAGTTTCCCATTAGTTATCACATGATTGGTCAAAAATATCAGTCCAATCGCCAACATAATATAAGTTTTGGATACATTTATTTCAAACATTTTTCCATCCTTTGCATGTTATTTCTTATTGCACAAAGTTCTTTTGCCATTACTACAACCAAATAATTTTCCCTTCGGTTGGGCATCACCTACCATTTTTTGACGTGTGTTGACCACCAGCTTCATTTAGCCAACTGTTTCCTATTGTCGACTTGCATAAGGTGTGTTTCACCTACATTTGAAATTCTCACTTGTTAATCTAATGTAATTCACCAACCTAGATTAGACTATAAGATATTATTATTCTACACAATTCACTCTTTTGTAGTCTAGAGACTAGCATTTCTTATTGCTGGTGAAGTTTCAGAGTGCTGAGTGCATTGCCCATTGACTTGTGGACTATGATTTTCATAAAAGGCAAGTGATTTTTAATTTATTTTTTATGTGGACAGTGGTACTGGTACTGGTTTTTTTTTAGTTATATTGTATAGTTTCCACTAGTGATTGGACATCTCACATGCTAAGATAGCCTATAGGTTTGCAAATTTTATTGGGTAGTACTGTAGACTATAGTATCATAGTAGTAGTACCCTTTTTATGAGAATGAATCATATTATTGTTATTATATGTAGTCTAATTAGTCCACTATCATTGTTCATAGTCTTTGACACATCACTATTTGAGTCTTCTATTTAGCAACTAAGTTAATTTATTTTTTGTAGCCTTTATCAATTTGCAATGTCAAAAAAGAGGGCTAATAGGGGTTCCGGTAGGATCCCTAAAAGCTAAGAGAAGACACCATTACCAAAATGAAGAACCATATCTGGATATTTTGCTGGTAGAAATGTTGGCAACCTACAAGATTCACAAGTTAGATCTCCAGTGCTTATTGAAAATGGAGATTCATTACAAGTTGGAGACTATATTAAAGAAGTTCAAGTTGGTGAACCTAATATCTCAATCAAGGATGAACTTCAACATGATTTGGAGGCACCTCCCTTGAGTAGGGAGTCACGTATTGATATTATAGAGTTGGAGTCAGTTAATGACCAATCAGGTGAGAAAATCAAAAGTAATTCCATAAATCACATTCATGCACAAAAGGGGAAAAGAAAATTGGAATAAAAAAAAAGATCAATCTCACCAAGATCTGTCCAAAAGAAATTTTCAATTAGAATGGGTGGAAAAGTACTATTTCATTAAACTAGTGGCCAATCCAATTGATGGTGAGCCTCATGTAACATGCAGATGTAAGATTTGCACAGAGATAACAAAGAAGGAGAAGAGATTGCAACTTAAACTTGATACTATAGAAAAGCATGTTGATAAAGTTTACAAAAAGGAAACTATAGATGGACCTAAAAAATCTATGTTAACTTGGAAAATAAAGGACAACTATCTACATATCAAGAATGCTGAAAAATATGAGTCACACAAGTAATTACGGGAGAAGTGTTTCGTAGTAAAAGGTTTCATTGAATATTTCATTGGGAAAGCAATGGAAGTGCAAAATATGGGAAAAGTAGTTCAATTAAGTGTGTTCTTTTATAGTTTGAGTAGAGGATGTCCTATGATAGACTACCCTTCAATTACTGCCTTATTGCACTTTTTTAAAGTTTGAAACTATCTGAATAGTCACTGGTTAGTAAATAGTGGGTGGGAATGGGCTAGTTGTCTTGCACAGGTTGAAAAAGAAGATATGAAGGAAAATAAAAAACTCAAATTTTATTGTGTTGTCTCTAGATGAAGTTATAGAAATTGATAATACTTCATGGGTGTGTATGCATGTTTATACTATAAACAATCTTTGTCGTCAACTCTTTCTACTATCTATTACTCAATTGAATTGTAATGTGACAACTAAAAATTTATTTTATTTGTTCAAGAGTACTCTAATTGAATGTGGAGGTTTGGATAACATGGAGATTGCCAAAAATTTGGTGCCTATTGGAGTGGATGGAGCTTCAATTATGCAAGGTCATAAAGGTGGTATTTTCAAAAAGATATAGAATAATTTGGCACTGTGTGCTATTTCCATTCATTGCATGGCCCATTGAATGAATCTAGCTTTTGGAATTGTCAACAATTTTGGTTGTGTAAGTAAAGTGGAATCTCTAATCAAAGAGATTTGCCAATACTTTTGTCAAAGTCCAAAATGAGTCTAGGAATTTCAACACTTTGCTCAATGACTTATTGATGAGAGGAAACTTCTTAAAGACAATGATACTAGATGGAGCTCTTTTTATGGACCAATGCATCAAGTATTCTCTAAATATCTGTCATTGCTTGGACTAATCCAGTCTGTGCGAGACAAATTCCCTCGGCTATATTCAAGTCTAACTAATGTTAAGATACTCTTAATTTTAGCAGCTATTCTTCCCATGCTAGAAGACATGAGAAATATTATAAAAAGGTTCAACAAAGAGCTATGTACATTATAGAATTAATAAGCTACATAAAATAACATGTACTAGCCTGGATACTTTGTATCGATTACTAACATTAGATGAATCAAAGTTTGCAAAGTGGATAGAAATCACAAATTTGAACAATCCTAGGAACTTTTTACATATTGGTGCAAATGGTGAGGTATGTGTTAGGGTACATGGAGTTGACTTACCAATGTAGTACTATGTCTGCATCAACCCTAACTCCAACCCCAACAAAGTAGGGAGTGAAGGAGAATCAAAACCAAAGAAGGCACTTTCATTTGTTACAAGTCAAAATTTCAAGAAGATCAAAGACTTTGTGATTGATTTTGTGAAGCGAGTTTGCTAAAATATTTCATCAAAAATTAGATTTAGATTCCCTCTAGATGAACTGCTCAAAATAATGTCGATTGTTTTTCTTCAATATTGGTCTCTAAACTATCCGACTAATTTTTGAAGAATGATGAGGACTTTGATTTAGCATTTTTACAAACCTAAAGTAATCAATGGAGTAACTATAAATGGAATTTTAGATGAATATCAATTGAGAGATCAATCATATTCTTTTGCAAATATAATGAGGGAACAATATGACTTTATGGAGAATCCAAATGAAGAGGGAGTGGTAACAAAGCTTTGGAAAAACCTTGGTCAGAGCAATCAGTTGAGAGTCAATACCAAAATACTTCAAGCTTATCAATTGATGTGTGACAATGATATTGGGTTCAAATGAGGATGAGAGAGTTTTTAGTACTTTGGGCTTCTTAAAGTCAAAGGTTAGAAACAAATTAGACAAAAATTTGGATAATTATTTGAGGCTCTATAATTCTAGGTATGAAGTAGATAGTTTTGTTGAGATCTTATTAAAAAGATCATTATTGAGAGAGATTATTAAAAGAGGGAGATTGTTGAAGAAGATTATGTGTTTCAATCATTATTTTGTCACTAATGTCAAACCTATTATTTGCTAGTAAGATAATTGCTTATAAGATTCAAGTACTATCACTTAGTTGATTGATGAAGATGATTTGATCAATAAGAGGTAACAATAACACCCAGAGGAAAGGTTGAGTTATGATTATGTAATGAAGTACAAAGAATAGTTAAGAGAGTGATGACATGATGTATTGATAATCTACTTAAAGTTACAAAGCATGGTTACACTTAGAAATTTTAGAAGAACAAGTTACACAAATTTTGTCTGCCAAGCTTGACCGAGTAGATTATAGGTGTTGAGCAAAGTCAGTGCAAGCTGAGCAGAAAGTTAGCTAGAGCAAAGTAAAAGAAAATTCTAGTGGATGCCGAGAAAAATAATTGATGTCGAGTAAATTTTAGTTGATGTCGATCATCAGTAAACTTTAGTTGATGCCAGGTGATTTCGCAGTTGATGCCAAGCAACGCAGTATGTGTCAAGCATTAGAAGGTTGATAATGTTGAGTTGCTACATTATTTAAAAGATCAAGACTTTGTTGAATCTGAGCTAACAAGTTTTTTTTTTTGAATTTCATGAAATAGGAGGAAGATAAGGATGATGAGATGGTAGTACAAAATTTGAGGTAAACCATTTTTAGGGAAATTCAAATGGATTCTAGAAGAAGTTTCTAGAAGAGATATAGGGTAGATATACCCTACCTAATCTATCCTAACCCTAAATTGGATGATGGAAAATAAGTAGCAAAGTATCTTAATTTCTTATTTATAGGAATCTCTAATCATGAAGTAAAGTAAGCATGTGTGAAAAACCTAAGGGATACAAGGATTCAAGGGTTTTGCTTCAATAAGTGACCTAGTCTACAATGGCATGCTAAGAAAGAAGGCTTAAGGAGATGAATTCTTGAAGGGTGAAAAAGCTATCAGAGCTACAAAGTATGAAAACCAAATAGAATTGAGGACTTAATAGAGATCTATAATCTGCCAGAGAAGTTGTAAGTTGTATCAGATCAAAGCACTATTGTTACTTTCTAACAATTATATCAATCTAGGGTAAATCTTTTGGATTAAGGTTGACCTAACCATCATTTGTAAATCCTTTAACCAAGTGGCATTCCAAGTGAATGGCCTAAAGTCCTCTAACAAGGCTCACTCCTAATAGGGTGATTGAAATCTTTTAACATGGTCACATTTAATAGTGTGTATTGTAACCTTTAATAGGGTTTGCCTTTCACACGGCATCACTTTAGAAGAGTGAAAAGGAGTAGCATATTACTAGTGCCCAAATTGATTTTTCATGTAAATTATTGTGTCAAGTGT
Source organism: Cupressus sempervirens (assembly GCA_028749045.1). Classification (NCBI taxonomy): domain Eukaryota; kingdom Viridiplantae; phylum Streptophyta; class Pinopsida; order Cupressales; family Cupressaceae; genus Cupressus; species Cupressus sempervirens. The sequence goes on from CM053784.1 coordinate 209,888,903, forward strand.
GTTGATGAATCTATTTCATTTCATGCTTTACATTTTAGTAAGTTGATTTGATAGTAACCTATAAGTTTTAGTGATTGCATAATCATATAGATGCATGCATAGAGATGAATATTTTATGGGTTTACTAAGCTTTAAAATATTTTATTTATACATCTAGACCTTTGATAACTGATTCACCCCCCCTCCCTACCCCACTCTTAGAAATTCTAAAAGTATTCCAATAATTGGTATCAGAGCCATCTGCTTAAGAGGACTACTTTGAAGGTACTAGAAGCACAAAGATCAAGATGTCAAAATCAAATGTAGCCAAGATTAATAGAGATAACTTTCTTGCATGGAAATGTTTGATGAAGCTACACCTTGGAGGACTTGGAGATCATGCACAATCTACCATCTTAGTGGAGCATGTTGATCCAGCTGGAACCCTAACTACTAAAGATATAAAGAAGAAGAAAGAACACAATCAGATGATGTTGGAGATAGCCTCTACCCTAAGCTATATCAAATTTGATGATATCAAAGGTTGTAACATTGCAAAGAAAATGTGGGATGCCCTACACACTATCTATGGAGGAGGGAAAAAATGTTCAAAGAGCTAAATCTAAGAGTCTCATAGGTAATTTTGATGATATGAGAATGGAAGAAGGTGATAATATTGCTCAATATGTTGCTAGGATAAAAGAAGTTGTTAGTGCAATAAAATGAGCTACTGGTCAAATAGATGATGATATTATGCTAAGAAAATTCTTGAGTACACTACTACCTATTTATGCTATTAGAGTTTGTACAATTCAAGAATTGAGATGTATTCTAGGAAATGATCTAACCCTTGAAGGTTTGGTAGGTAGACTCACTATTTTTGAGTTATCTAACTATGACAATTACAAACCTAAGAGTCTTGAATCTACTTTCAAAGCTAACTTGTTATTGAAGGATTCTAATGAGAAGAAATACAAGAAGAAGAAGAGAAAGATAAAATATGTGTCTAGTGACAGTGATATAGATGTGGAAGATGTTGAAAAACTTGAAGCACTACTAGCAAGAAGATTCCACAGAGGTAAAGGCAAGTTCAAAGGTAGATTACCTATCATTTTTTTTAATTGTAATGGCATTGGTCATATTTTTGCAAGATGTACATAGAAGAAGAGCTACATAGGTGTTGAAAAGTACAAAAATAGAAGAGAAGATGACAACAAATATTTCAAAGATAAAGGCAAGAAGTCATGCTACATTGCTGAAGAGGAAACAAGGGATGATTTTGATGAACATGGTGATGAAATGGTATATATTGCAATAAAGGATGAATCTGATGAAGATGAGCCAGCTACACTTGTGACTTGTGTTAACAAAAATGATAGATGGATAATTAATAGTGGATGCTCACATTATATGATTGAAGACAAAAGTAAGATCATTGCCTTAAAATGTTATGATGGAAATAGTGTAAGATTTGGTAATGATGCACCATGTTTGATAAAAGAAAAAAGGTTCTATCAAACTCATAGACAAGATTTTATGTGACAATGCTTACTATGTTGAAGGACTAAAGTACAATTTGTTGAGGGTGTCACAAATGAAAAATTTGGGATGCAAGGTTGAATTTGAAAACAAGATTGCTAAGATATATGACACAAATAGGAATCTAATTAGAAAAGGTGATCAAACTAGAAGTAATCTATTCTATCCTAATATAGAGGATGCTACTTGTCTTGTTGTAAAATTTGATGATGTATGGGTATGGTACAAAAGATTATGTCATATTAATTTTGATAACTTGGTTAGTATCAGTAACATGAAAAAAGTTAGAGGTTTGCCTAAGTTGAAGAAGCCTGACAATGTAATGTGTAAACAATGTCAGTTAGACAAAATGACAAAATCAAGCTTTAAGAGTAAAACTTATACCTCTAAAGAAATACTAAAGATTGTTCATACTAACTTGTGTAGACTAATTGAACTACAAAGCTACAAAGGAGATAAGTACATAATGTTATTTGTTGATGATTATTCTAGAATGATGAGAGTCATGTTTTTGAAACAAAAATTTGATGCTTTTCAAATGTTTAAGTGGTAGTTAGCAAGAGTTGAGAAGGAAACAAGTAAAAGTTTGAAATGTTTGAGATTTGACAGAGGAGGAGAATTCACATCAAATGAGTTTGAGATGTTCTACAATGACAGAGATATCAAAAGATAATCATCTGCTCCCAAAACCCCTCCACAAAATGGATTGCTAAAAGAAGAAATAGGTCTATAATAAATTGTGCTAGAACACTCATGATGGAGAAGAATGTTGCTCTAAAATACTAAAGAGAAGTTTTAAGCACATTTATCTATACCTTGAACTATGTGCAATTCAAGAAAGGTACTCATTTAAAACCTTTTGAACCATGGTATGGATACTCACCCAATGTAAAATAATTTAAGGTATTTGGAAGCAAGTGTTACATTCTTAAAGATTTAAGGAATGGTAAGCTTGATGCAAAAAGTGAAGAAGGTATATTCCTTGGCTACTGCACAAGAAGTAAAGCTCATAAGTGTTTGAATACTAACACTAACAAAATTGTACAAAGTGCAAATGTGAAGTTTGATGAATATATAGTAGTACATGAGGCTGAACCTATAAAAAGACCAGAAGAATACAAATCATTTGTATATTTTTATGAAGGAATGTCTATTGAAGAGGGTGCTACAAATCAATAGCAAGTTACAATGAATACCGAATCATATACTATGAATGTCAAGTTGCATTCAGATTCTGAAGATAGTGTACATGACAAAGATGCCAGGATACCTAACATAGATGTACATAGTGATTCTAAAGCTGAAAGACAAAATGAAGAAACAAGACTTTAGCCAAGATTGTCCAAATAAGTTAAAAGACATCATCTTGCTACTCAAATCATTGGAGATAAAGATGCTAGACCAATGACAAGAAATAGATTGAGAAGTGAATCATGTTTGTTGACCATGAAGGAGCCCAAATCAGTAAAAGATGCATTAGAAGATGTTGACTAGTACAAAGCCATGGAAGAAGAGATTGAACAAATTGAGAAGACCAAAACATGGAGTTACAAAAATGTGATTGGTACAAAGTGAATATTTAGAAACAAGCTAGATGAACCCTCAATAATCTATGGGGGGGGGGGGGGCAGGGGTGCACCCTCCCACTAAGTATATTCAGTTGCATAGGGCCCCTACAATTCTATGGAAAAATGGTGAAGTCATAAGGAACAAAGCAAGATTATTTTGCAAGGGATATGCACAAGAAGAAGGAATTGACTATGGAGAGACATTTTCCCCTGTTGCCAAATTGGAAGGAGTAAGAACTCTACTTGCTTATGCTGCATACAAAGGTTTCAAAGTTTATTAGATGGATGTTAAATTTGCATTTCTAAATGGCATACTAGAGGAAGAAGTTTACATAGAATAGCCAAAAGGTTTTTTTGATGTTAACAAGAACATGGTATTTAAGACTTCATACTTATCTTGTGAAGATTGGATTTGACAAGACTAGTGATAGCAATAATCTATACATAAAAAAAGAAAAAAGCGAAGGTATTTTTTTATCTAAAATATTTGTTGATTATATCATATTTGGAGGTCAAGATGCTTTATGTAAGGATTTTACAAATCAGATGAAGCGAGAATTTGAAATGTCTATGTTTGGGAGATCAATTTTTTTATGGGATTGCAAGTATATCAGATAAAATATGGTATATACATCACTCAGTCAAACTATGCCAAGAAAATATTTAATTTTTTTTTTATTAGAAGATTCCAAACCAGTAAGTACATCTATGGTGACAAGGCATAGGTTGTTAAAGAATGATGATTCTACTGAGGTGAACCAAACACTATACATGTTTATGATTGGAAAATTGCAATATTTAGTACATAGTAGACCTGATATTTTATTAACTGTAGGGATAGTTGCATGATTTTTTGCTGATCCCAAGGAGAATCATTTAATGGATGTAAAGAGAATAATGAGATATCTAAAAAGAAAAAAAGAGTTTGGTCTATACTACAAGAAGAATGAAAGGTTTGAGTTGAGAGCCTGCATTGATGTTGATTGGGATGGAAACATAGATGACAATTTGAGCACTAGTAGAGGAGCATTTTTTTTAGGCAAGAGACTAATTACATGGACTAGTAAGAAATAAAGTTGTACTTCACAATCTACTATTGAATCTGAATATGTTGCTACTACTATAAATTGCACAAACATTGTATGAATCAAGCAGCTACTCAGAGGAATGAAGGAAGAGATTACAGAACTAGTGATACTTTATTGTGATAATACAAGTGCTATCAATATATCAAAGAATCTAGTAATGCACACAAAGACAAAGCATGTTTCAATCAAGTATCATTACTTGAGAGAGTTAGTTCAAAATAAAGAGGTGAAGATGGAATATGTTAACACAAAGGAGCAAATTTTCGATATCTTCATAAAACCATTATCTAAGGATGCTCATGAGTATCTAAGGGGTGATACCCCTATCAAAGGCTATCTAAGTAACAAGAAGATTCCCTTGAACCAAACAAGCTTATATTCATATATTACACATTGATACAGAGGATCCTACTTTAGGAGTTGTCTAAAGTAATTAAAGAAAACTTCAAAATAGTCACAAGCAAGGTGATAGAGGGAGAAACTGAAGAAACTACAAAAGTCTATATCTACATGTTTAAGATGAAAATATGATATGTCTTTGGCATTGTTGTCAAATAGGGAGAAAAGAACATTAAATTGATCATAGTTATTGGAAGAAATCCTAATTTACTGATTAGAGGGAGAAAGCATATCAGAGGAAGATATCAAGAAATTGTTGTCAAAGAGTTGGAGAGTGTTACTGATCTTAGAGGGAGATAATTGTTGATGTTTCTGATCAAAAGAGAATACATGTATGATGAAGGAGAGAGAAAAATGTATGAAAGAGGGAGAAATCCTAATATACCTAGTAAAGAGGGAGATACAAGAAGGAACTCAGAGGGAGTTATAAGAAGGAGTTTTGTAACCTAATCAGAAGATGGAAATTGTTGATAGAAAGAGAAATTTTGGTACAAGTTTTATTTTTGGTATTGTCATATTGTTTTAACATAATCAATTTGGTTGAACAAGATGTTCATAATTCAATTGACTTTTTGTCATCAATGCCAAAGAGGAAGATTGTTGAGATCTAATTGAAAATATCATTACTGAGAGAGATTATTGAAAGAGGGAGATTATTGAAGAAGATTATGTGTTTCAATCATTTTTTTGTCACTGATGTCAAACCTGTTATTTATTGGTAAGACAATTTCTTATAAGATTCAAGTACTATCACTTAGTTGATTGGTGAAGAAGATTTGATCAATAAGAGGTAACAATAGCACCTAGAGGAAAGGTTGAGTTATGATTATGTAATGAAGTATAAGGATCAGTTAAGACAGTGATGACATGATGTGTTGATAATCTACTTAAGGTTACAAAGGCTAGCTACACTTAAAAATTTTAGAAGAACAAGTTACACAAAGTTTTTCTAGCAAGCTTGACTAAGTGGATAGTAGGTGCTTAGCAAAGTCAATGCAAGTCAAGTAGAAAGTTAGTTGGAGCCAAGTAAAATAAAATTCTAGTAGATGTTGAGAAAAATAGTTAATGTCGATTAAAGTTTAGTTGATGTCGAGCATCAATAAACTTTAGTTGATGTCGAGTGTTTTCATAGTTGATGTCAAGCAATGTAGTATGTAATGACCATTAAAAGGTTGATAATGTTGAGATGTTGCATTATTTAAAAGATCGAAGGTTTATTGAATCTAAGCTGGCAAGTTTATTTTCTTGAATTTTTTGAACCATGAGGAAGATAAGGATGATGAGTTGGTGGCATAGAATATGAGGTAAACCATTTTTAGGTGAATTCAAATGGATTCTAGAAGAAGTTTCTAGAAGAGATATGAGATATGGGGTAGATACATTATATCTTACCTAATTCATCGTAACACTAAATTGGATGATGGAAAATAAGTGGCAAAGTATCTTAATTTCCTATTTATAGGAATGCTTGGTCATGAAACAAAGTAGTCATGTGCAAAAAACCTAAGGGAGACAAGGAGTAAAGGGTTATTCTTCAACAAGTGACCAAGTCTACAATGGCATGCTAAGAAAAAAGGCTTAAGGAGATCAATGCTTGAAGGGTGAACAAGCTATTAGAACTGCAAAGTATGAAAGCCAAGTAGAATTAAGGACTGAACAAAGATATGTAATCTGCAAGAGAAGTTGTAAGTTGTATCAGATCAAAGCTCTACTATTACTTTCTAATAATTGAATCAGTCTAGGGTAAATCCTTTGGATTAAGGTTGACCTAACAATCATTTGTAAATCTTTTAACTAGGTGGCATTCCAAGTGAATGGTGTAAAGTCCTCTAACAAGGCTCACTCCTAACAGGGTGATTGAAATCTTTTAACAAGGTCACATTTAACAGTTTGTATTTTAATATTTAATAGGGTTGGCCTTTCACAGAACATCACTTTAGAAGAGTGAAAAAGAGTAGCATGTTACTGGTGGTTTTTGGGTTTCCACATAAATCATTGTGCCAATTATGTTGATGAATCTATTATGTTTCATGCTTTACATTTCTGCAAGTTGATTTGACAATAACCTACAAGTTTTATGATTGCATAATCCTATGGATGCATGCATGGACATGAATGTTTTATGGGTTTATTAAGCTGTAAAATATTTTATTTATACATTTGGACCTTGGATAACTAATTCACCACCCCCCCCCCCCCCAGTTATTCTAAAATATTACAACAAGTTTCCCTTATTGCAGAGCTCTTAGCATTTGGGGAAAAAAATGTGGAAGAAGAGGGATGGCCAACATTTCAAACCCAAGTGGTAGTGGCAGTGGTTCATTAACTGATATTGGAAGCAATGAAGATGATGTTCACTTTGGCATGCATACTAAAACTGATAGTAAATCTAAAGAAAACACAATGAACAATGAAATGTTATATGCAATAAATGAGGAGGATTTTGATGATAGTGATGTTGCACTAGTCCAGTCAAAGTAGCAACTATAGAATCTTCTCAACTTCAATTTCTAACTTCTGCTTGAGTCAAGTAGTAGGCTAGTAGCACTAGTCTAAGACTCTATCTACTGATTAATTATGATTGTAGAAGTTAATTTATAGTCTTCATTCATTGTCTTTTTATAGATGTTTAAATTTTTTTAAACATGTTTATGTTACAAACTTACACATTAATATTTTCATTGAAACTAGTTTTTACTTTTAGAGTCTATGCATGTTGAGATTTTCATTGATTGTATTTTTTAAACATGTTGAGAATCAAGATTTTCATTGATTGTATTTTTGAAACATGTTGAGATTTTCATTGATTCTAGTTTTAATAAATAGTACATATTGAACTTGAGATTTTCATTCATTCTAGTTTTTAGACAATTTTACTTTTAGATTTTCATTGATTCTAGTTTCTTTAAGAAATTGTAACATAATGCATTTAACAGAATAAGCTTTATTTTAAAAAATTGTATTATAATTTATAATTATAAATCAGCCTATAACATAATACATTTAATAATTACAAACAATTGCAACTCTTTGCAAATGACTCAATGTCAAATGACCCTAAATTCCCTTTTATAGATACAAGGGACCAACAATAGTTGTAGCTTGATTTGTAATTGTATATATAATCAAATTATTACTATATAATACATTATGTGTGTACAATCACATTGCCAATTTGCCACATTGTCAATTGTACAATTTTTTCAAGTAGGAGTAGGAATTTTTTTTCCATCTGCTTTGTATAGTAATAGTATGACAGTGCTTGGCTATCCAACTATCTTGATATGCTGGCTCTTGATTCCTATATCAATTAACATTAAAAAAAGTTGAAATTAAATCCAAAATTTGAAATTGAAGAGCAACAAGTAACAAAATGATTATAGTACTATCACTTACTAAGTTGTTACTTCTTAGTGCTATCAACTATGACAATCACTAATAGCAAGAGTGATAGTTTTAGAAGATGACTCATCTCCAATGATGTTCTTTAGGGCGCTCCATTCTACATCATTTGGAAGCTCTATTTTTTTGAGGTTGTAGCTAAATAATTGTAACCTCATCAAAAATGAATACTTCAAAGAGATATTTTTACATGAATCAAGGAATTTATCTATAATTGCATTCATTGTTGATAGTGGTTTGATGCAACTTGCAATTCTTTCTAGAGTGGTTTCCTCAGGCAAGTTGCCTAAGTCAAAATTCATGGTATTATGTAACTTTTTCATGTAATCATCATTTCCAATGAATTTTCCATTTGAGTAAGCTAGATTTGGTAATCCAACATTTAGCAAGTTCAGTATGTTGTGATTCATCTTTATCAAGTCTCTAGAAGTAGATTTGAGAGCTTCATCTATTTCCATTACTTGTTCACAATTGTGACAGATAGCAAAGATCATTAAAGAGGCATCCAAGTGGTTGTTTATTCCTTGGTTTTCCAAATCCCTATCACTGGGTCTCTATACTTTATTCAAAAAAAATTTAGCAAGATTTTTTAAGGAATTGATGAAGATACTTCTTTTACCCTCAACATATTTTTTCACATTTTCAAAGACAATTCTAAGATTGCTATTTTAAATCAAGCCATTCAAATAAACTATCATTGTTCTTCATTGTTTTGTCCCAATTTTCTTGCTTGATAAGCTTAACCATGTTTATTATAGTATCCTTGACATGATGGTCTTCAAAATATGTCATTATATTTTATACAATTACATGATACATCTTTTTCTTCATTTTAGACATCTCTATTTCACTCTTTTTCTATATTTCCTCTAGTTGCCCTTGCCAATTAGTTGCTCTCCTCCTCTTGTCCTCCAATTTATTCTTCAAATCTTGGACCTTTTTTTGTAGTAGTTACCTCTCTTTTCTTCTCATCCTCAAGTTCCATTTTCAAATCATGGATTATCTTTGTAGTGGACTCCTTTTCTTCTTCACATTGTCTAATTCCTTCTTTAAATCATGGAGTGTTTGATTAGAGTCCTCTTTCTTCATGTTCTCTAATTCCTTCTTCAAATCTAGAATTTTCTTTGCAGTTGACTCCTCTTTTTTCTTTGCATTCTCCAATTCCTTTTTCATATGAATGGATTATGTTACTATTTGTAGTAGCACTAGACTCTGTTTTCTTCACATTCTCCAATTTCTTCTTCAAATCAAGGATTGTTTTTATAGTTGACTCCTCTTTTTTCTTCATATTCTCTAATTGGTTCTTCAAATTGTGGATTGCTTTTGCACTAGACTCCTCTTTTTTCTTCTCATTCCCCAATTCCTTCTACAAATTATCAATTATCCTTACCTTAGACTCCTCTTTTTTCTTTTCAGTCTTCAAAACATTACTCTCTACAAACTTGAATAACTATGTAGTAGAGGCTTTTTCATCTTGAATTCTTATTTTGCACTCATTCAATTATTTAGTCAAATTTTTCAGTTGTTCATTCATCTTTTCTTGCTGGAAAATTTCCTCTTTAGGAGAAGAATACTTTATCTTGTTTTTCAATTCTTTGAACCTATTGTCTACTACTTTCTCCTTGGCTTTCACATTATCAAGGTCTACCTATAACTTAAATTCTATTTTCTTTGTAAGCCTTTTGTTTTCCCTCTCTACTTTTAGAAGTGTAGAGTAGACTATTATGTTGGTCTCTTTTGATATATTGATTTTTTCAATATTTTTCACTTTTGATAAATCCATTTGAAGACTAGTAACTTGTACATCGTTATGATTTATTACATTTTTTGGTGGATTATTATCTCTAGCCAGGGGCACAACAACCATGAAGTTTATCATTTCATTATTTGAATCATATGTTGGAATTATACTATTAGTAGATCCCTAACATTCAGCAACTACATCACTTTTCAAAGTCTTCATAATTTGCCTATTTCTTTTGCTTGTTGGATCATAATTTGATGGAAACTCCTTAAAACTAAAATATGGGTTTACTGACACAATTGAGTGTTTGAAAGGTGAATTGTGAGTTGTATTGTTGTATGCTCCTCCAACTCTAGTTAAACTTACTCCACCTACAATTATATTTTGAAGATTGCCAACATATTAAAGATGGCCCATTCCAAATCTTGGAATTTTAGGACTATTTTCATGGTTTTGAACAGAAGCTACTAGTGCATACATTGGTGAAGTAACTGCTAACATTTCTTGTAGTGTAATTGTCACAACTTTTTGTTTTTTGCACAAGGTTCATCCATGCCAGTGCTAGTGCTAGTGCCAATGGGATCAACTACAACTGAATTTGAATATTTAACAAATAATGTATTGGGATGACCTTTAGAAGAAGAAATATAAATTTTTTTTCCCTTTCTAGATGAATCATCTTCAATTTCATTGGAGAGTCCAATGATTGGTTTGCTTCCTCTTTTGAGTGGGTTTGGTATTGGAACTGGATTTCAAATCCCTTCACCACTTGTACCAATGGGCCGTATACCTACATAATCCATTTTTTGTATCATACTTGCCCCTTTACTATATGTTTGTTTAATAGAATCACTTTTTTGAAGATTAACAATATGTCTGCCCCTGGTTGACCCAAAATCCTAAATACCTTGAATGTCTCCATCAGACTCGAGATCCTTCTATCTTTGAATATCACTATTACAAAAACTTCCAAAATCATATAGTACAATTGGATGCTCTTTATTCCAATAATCACTAAAAATTTCATCCTCCTCAATTTCCTTGAAATCTGTTGATGTCTTTAGTTCACCCAAATTTTGCCTCATTTTCCAAAACTTAGTCATCTTGGTTTGACACCACAATTCAAATGTGCATGCCTCTTTAATTGCCTTTGGCATAGACCTCTTAGAAGGTTGAGATGTTTTCTTGTAGAAATTTAAGTATGCTAGACACTTTGATTTGTGTCTCTCATATGTGCAATGTCATCATTTGGGATGACAATTCTTGCATTGAAATATTATTCTCTGTTGTATGTTTCTCCATCTCATTCTCAATCTCATCCCACAAATCCTTGTTTTTTAACTTTCTATCAATGGAATCTCCTGATGTTGATATTTACTCACAGAGATCCCATTGGAAATCAGTCATGTTTTGATTATGTTCAGTGGATCATAATTATAGTGAGTGAAAAAATCAAAGTTAAAAAAAGTTACCAATTCATTTGCCACTTTGGAAGCATTTCTCTCAAATGTGAGGCTTCTAATTGTGAAAGGCAAGGAAGGAAATATAGTTTTCTTTTGTTGTCTAGTAAAAAGCTTATCTATGCTCTCCATTTTCCATACATATTCCAATGAAAAAACTCTTTCTGTAACATGCATTGGAAGTTTTCACGGTTCAACTACTGAACCATAAAACCTTAAGACAGTGTACTCTTCCATGAAGAACTAGTCAGCCACTTGAATTTGACTTCCTAGTTGAATGCAATCTTTAAAAGACATAGGAAATTTAGGCATCAAAGTGCCTATGATTATTTGGTTAATAGGTGCCAAAAAGAAGTCTACAAAATGGTTGTGGTTATTATTGTTAGTAGTCATCCTCATCTTATGTGTCCACTCATATACTAGACTTGGAGTCTCTAATTTCTTATGAGTTTTCTCATCAAACTTATAAACCTCAATATCAAGCTTGTTGTTCTCTATCTCAAATATTGGGTGATGCTTTGCTAAAAGAAGGTAGCACAACTAACTTGTGAACCTAAATGTCTTCATATTGCTTGTAGTTGTACTTTGTTTAATCATTAGTAATTTTTGTTGCATAGATTCAACAATGTGCTAAACAAAATTATATCTTACATCTACTTTCTCAAATGACTAACCTTGACAATGGATATTATAAATCATTTCAAGAACACTAGCCCCCACTTTCTTGTTAGTGTCCAATCCCAAACAAAATGATAACAAAGATATAGTATTCTAAACCCATGGCACAAAAATATCATAGTGATAAGGAGGCTTATGGTCTATGTCCAGTGTATCAGTAACACTAGTAGATGACTCTAAGTTTATTAAACCCTTAATATATGAATCTTGAAAAACTCTTTCTAATTTTTCTTAAGCCTATGCTAGTTTATCCAAGTCAATGTTCTCATTAAAGTTTTCTAGTTTACACCCTAGCCCTAGGTCTAACAAAGTGAAAAAATCACTCTTAGTTATGGATAAAACTTTCTCCTAAGTGTTTTGCCTTTCAATTGTCTTTCTATTTTCATCATAATTCTGAGCGCATAGTATTACAATTTTAGGGAAAGGGAATACTTTGGGTACAATGAGGTTTGCTATTTCAGTAACCAAAGTAGCTAGTTTATTTGTATGTGTACAAATACTATTGTTATATTTGTAATAATTTCTCCCCTTTTGTGGATCTTTCCACTTATTAAACAATTAATTTCTAATTCTCATGATTTCCAAATCTCAATGGATAACAGGACAAAACAATATCATGACATATTAGTGAAACTTGGGGTTTGTAACACTTGTTTGAGTTCTATAATGTATTTCTTTTCCTTTATGTTTGCACTCGTACTGGAGGTTTTTGACTTTGTTTTGCCCATGCCTACTACTAGTTATTACACAAAATTCTTCTTCAAGCCCTATTTTAAAAAATTGTAAAGTGTAAACCTAAGACAATAAGAATCAAGATTTCTATTGTTGCAAATTGAATTGATTTTTTTTTAAAATTAAATACCCAGAATCGAGAATCAAGATTCAACAATATTGGTGCTAGTAGATACTCAGATAATTGGTGTTGCCATGTGATACTCAAGTTTCACACTTTCAATCTTCAAAACACAAAATAGAATTTAGTCGGTCTTTGAAAAGTTGAAATTTGAAAACCCTATCGTATCAAACTCTCGACATGGAGATCTATGGAGATCTATGAACTTCATACTCTAAAAACATAAAAGGTTAATAGTTAAAAGTTAAAACGTAAGTATTAAGTAATTAATGGTTTTAGGTACTTTACTAATACTATGTACAATGTACATATTAATGACATAAGGACTCAATAATGTGCATAATTATAATAATAAAAGGTCAAAATTTATTACATTAATATACATTTGAATTTTGAAATTTGTTCATTTTAAATAAATTAATTAATAAAATTTGAACTAAATAATTGATATGATTTTTGGGTCAATTTGTAGAATATTATCGCTATTGTCAAGAGTTATCTGGAATCATGATACTTGTCAAGGACACGTGTCATGATTTTGGATGTTTCTTGACAACAATAATAGCATTCCCAAAATTTATCCAAAATTCATCCCAGGCTATTGAGCTATCTTTTACTTAACAATTGTAGCATCGCCGAGTTGGATTTAAGCAATAAATTTTTTTAAAGACTAAACATAATTTTATTAATTTAACCGATAGGCTATATGTAGGAACTTTGTTCTCGTAAAATTATTTTTTTCGCCAGTAAATTGTCAGTCTTTGATTGGTAAATTGTCAAGTCTTAACATTATGAATTTTCTGACAGATTTTCCTTTCATTCCACTTTTAACTATTTTTTATCTATTTATTTAATATAATTAACTATAATCTACACTATTAACTATTGTCTTTTTCTTATTTATTTAACTTAATTAGCTACTATTTTAATTTTTATTGGTAAATAGCCAATGGCCATGATAATTGATTATTAATATTAAAAAATACATACAATAGTGTTCCACTATTCAAACGGGCACTGGTAGGAAAGAACGGGGAAAGAAAACCTCCACTCTAGCCCAAAACCATGGTCCTATATTATTACAATGTAAAAGGGGCATACCCCAGTCAAATTATTCCTGTCTCATATATTATAAAGATCAAATTTACATACAATTCTTTGAGCATAAGCTCTTTGAAACATTACAAACTTTCTTAATGAAGATCCATCACATTCTTTACATTCTTGCTTAGTTGCTAAATATGAGCTTTCCTATCTAACCAATTTTCTAATCAAACTAGTTAATAATAAAACTTGCAACATTCCTTAAACTACAGCACTATTTAAATCTAAATTTATATTTTAAAAAAATCATCTTAAATGCCATAGCTCTACTCTATATCAAGAATTAACTAAAAGTCTCCCCTAAACTTATCAAAAAATATAAAAAAGATAAACCTGCCCTAAACAAAATAGTAAGGCAAAAAAGAAATTTTCTTTGTAAGCCTCCATTAGAAATTCAAATCGAGACTCAAACTAGAAATAAAATTACCATTGGCTACAGATTCACTATTAAGAGCCATCTAAAAGGAAGAGATAATCAAGCCAAAACCACCTATCTACATAATATCAAAGTCTATCCTATTTCAGAGGAATGCCAGGTGGAATGGGCACACTACTACCACCCATTCTCACTTCTGATATCAAGGCATCAAAATTAGGCCCCCATACAATTACATACCATCCTTTGAATTAGCCCAACTAGAGGAATTTTATGAAATTTGAGGGTCTATTCATTCATACTGTAACAACTCAACGAATAATTCAGCAACCAAGCATAAAAATTAAACCCTCACCAATATCATTTATCCAATACTCAAACAATTATCCATCATGTTAAATATAGGTCAAAGCAATACTATTAATTGAATCAAATAGCACCCTAGATGAGCTCAAACATATTTAGAAAAACATGATGAAATCCTACTAAACAACATATATCACTTCTATATTTATTGCTTGTGGTCACAATGTTCATTCTTTGTTATTGCATTTTCATAACTTGCCCTTGATACAGAGTATTGAAATACAGAATCAACCTATGATGCAAATATCATTTTTACCTATCTCAATAATTTGAGAAATTAAAGGAACCAAACCATTTTACAAGCATAGAGCACTATATCTATCTTAAGGACCAGATAAAAAGAAATTGTTGACATCCACTATAATCCCTAAAATCGAATATAGTTATGGATCCTACCATAACTAGAGCATACAAGCCCTAGAAATCAGAAGATATGAATAAAATACCTAAAAAATGTTAACCCTCGCGAGCATTCGATTCCAAATCACTTCAAAGGGGCAATAAGTTAAACCAAACTTCTTGTATTCAACATAATATATATACATGATATTAAATGAGTCCATTTCTCCATTTTTCTAAATCTATAAGCGTCTTAAATCTAAGATCAAAGTTCATATAGTGAAATGTCATAACATATTGATCATTACATATACCCAACATATAAACAGTGATCTATATTATAACTATCTACTCCCAGTTTTCTAACCCTTTCTCAAAAATAAAGTAAAATTCTCAAAAGGACACCAAAGATAACACCTTACTTCCAATACACCATGATGATTTCGGGGATATCATTAGGATTCTCCACATAAAAGTTTAGAGGGAATTCGAAGTCAGATTTAGCCCTGCTAGTTTTCTCTAAATTCAAAGTGCAAAAGTTTAGGGCATCAAGATTGTCAAAGACCACTCCCAGATGAATATATGCATTGAAAAAATTGAGGT
This sequence comes from Cupressus sempervirens, assembly GCA_028749045.1. Taxonomy (NCBI): domain Eukaryota; kingdom Viridiplantae; phylum Streptophyta; class Pinopsida; order Cupressales; family Cupressaceae; genus Cupressus; species Cupressus sempervirens. The sequence continues at coordinate 209,904,401 of CM053784.1, forward strand.
AATTGTTAACCATGCTCTACTTTCATCCATGAAAATTCCTCTCCATCGAAGTAGAAATTGAATGCTCGCCTCCATCTTGGGCCATTTACAGTAAAAGGCATAGTTTTCATGAATTACCAATTAATGATGATGAAAAGCTATTTCTAATTCAGGGGACCCTAGAGGAACATTCATATATTTCTTTGATAGAGGAATTCATAATTTTTCATCTATTTTGTTAACTGCTTGCTTGTTTCAATGGCTCTAATTCTGTCAGATTGTTGGAAGTTGGTTGAATAAACATGGCTTTTTTGGCTACCCAATGACCTGAATCATCATTAATTATGCATCCAATACCTATTGTACCTGGGTTACCTCTAGCAATACTGCCAAAGTTAATTTTAGCCTATCCTTTTGACAGAGGTGCCCATCTACATTTTTCTCTTACCTCCTTGCTATTCTTCACATAGAATAGAGGAGGATTAATCAATTTAGACCAATTCTTCTTCATTTTCCCATCCCAAATACAAAAAGATGTGAATTAGTTGTTTCAACTATGCTAGCTTCCATTTTTATTATTATCTCTTTAGGCTTCAATTCTAAGTTACGAAAAATACGTCGATTCCTTTCCTTCCAAATTTCCCATACTAGTATGGAAGGAAAAATGTTCCATAGTTTATTAGAAATGCCCTTGGCCAAGTTAGTAGGCCATCCCTTGAGGATTTCAAAAAAAGATTTCAAGAAAGGCATTGACCACCCCAATATGTGCCTAAGCCATTCCTAGCATGTTTGGGAAAAGGGATAGTTAAATAAAAATGATCAGTGTCTTCGCCATTTTGTTTACATAATACACATCTAGATGGACCTTGAAAACCAAGTTTACATAACATGTCCATGGTCAGAATTCTATTTTGGAAAGCCAACCATAAAAATAATCCTTCTTTTGGAAGGCATGTCAAATCCCAATAGAGCTTTAGCAGAATATCCACTTTGTCTCATTTTTGAGAATCTAATAGTTCCCTATATCCATTTTTCATGCTATACTTCCCATCATTTGAGGTTGCCCATATAAGTTCATCTTTCTTATCTAATTTCTTAATCCTCCAATCTTCTAATAATTTTTCATAATCTTTAATCATCTTAGCATCCACACCCATTCCATCCAAAGATTTCCACATCCATTTAGATTCACCTTCTACATAAACCATAGCCTTGTAATGATAGACTTTGTTTCTCCATAGATTAATTAATTTATCATTGAGATCCTTAGGGAAAAAGCTATGTTGTAAAGGGGGATGTCCATCCCAAGAATCTTCCCAAAATAAGGCCTCATCACCCTTGCCTACATCCCAAGTCAAATACTTACAAACCAAATGGTGACATTTTATCATAAATTTCCAACTCTCAGAACCTCTAGGGGGGTTTTTCATCCTAAAAATTGATAGGGGATCATCCACATTGAGATATTTATTATATAGAATCTTAGCCCATTTATATTCTCTTTCCTTATAGAGACGCCAAATTAGTTTGGCACCTAGGGCTTCATTTTGCCATTGTAAATTCTTGATCCCTAACCCACCCAAATCCTTAGGTTTACAAATGTACTCCCATTTGATGATCACCAATTTTTTGTCTTCTTCACAATCCTTCCAAAGAAAATTTTAGAGTTTAGATTCGAATTTAAGGAGGTTCCACTTGGATAAAGAGAGACATGATAGAGGAAAGGTTGGAATGATAGATAAAATTGATCTATTCTTGGTACTTTTTCTTGCCTTTGTCAATCATTTGTCCTTCCAAAAACTAAGCTTTGCATCCATTTTTTCCAAGGTATTGCACCATAATTTAATAGATTTCAATCCTTTCTCTAAGGCAATTCCCAAATATTTACAGGGGAATAAACCTTTTTTGTATCCCATGATCTTGCATATTTGATGTTCTATATCAGATCTTGTATTTATAAAATAAATCCAAATTTGAGCTCATTTACTTTCTACCCTGAGGCTTCCATATAAGCTTTAATGATGTCTTTTAGACCAAGAACCTCTTCAACTGTACTTTTTCCAGGCAAGATGGTATCATCTGCATATTATTGATGAGTAATGTTGGGCATATTTCTAGTAATAGTAATGCCTGAAATCTTATGATTCTTATGCACATCAGCCACTGCTCTCCCAAATGCCTATACCATGATGATGTAAAGTGAGGGAGATAATGGGTCTCCTTGTTTGATACCCCTTGATATATCAAAAAAACTTTCCAGCATTTCGTAAATGAGAATTGAGATTTTGGGAGTGGATATGAATTTGAAAATGAGGTTGATCCATTGATGGGAAAACCCGAAAGCTTCAAGAACCTTACATAGGAACCTCCAATCAACCATGTTGTATGTTGTTTGAATGTCCAATTTCATGAACAAGCATGCCTCTTTGTTCATATAAGAAAAATGAATTGTCACTTAAATGGTAATTATGCCATCAAGAATGAATCTACTCAGTACAAATCATGTTTGTTCCTCTGATACTATTTTAGGAAGTATACCCTTAAGTATATTTTCTAAGATTTTGGAAAAAACTTTGTAAATAGGTGTTACAAAGGGCGATCGGTCTGAAGTCTCCTAGGGTCTCAGGTTCTTATTTTTTGGGAATCAAAGTGATAAAGGAATGATAGATTTCTGATAAAAGAGCACCCCCATTTCTTGAGGCTTCAATCGCTTTCCAAAGATCTATACCTATAATATCCCAACATTTTTGAAAAAAGAAGGCCTAAAAACCATCTAGGCTAGGGGATTTATCTAGATTCATATCAAAGACTACCATCCCGACCTCTTCCAAGGTGATGGGTTTATTTAGAACCTTATTATCTTTGGTTGTGATGATTTTTGGGATTACTTTGAGAAGCTTAGCTTGTGTTGTTCTATTTGATCCTACATAATTGTTTAAAATATTCTAAAAGTATTCTATGAAGGTATCCATGATTTCACTTAGTTTATCAATTAGAATGCCCAAGTGATTTTTGATACATGTTATTTTACTCTTTGATTTTTTATATAAAGTGGAATTATGGAAGAATTTCATATTCTGATCCCCTTCATCTAACCATCTCTCTCTTGATTTTTGTCTCCAAAAAATTTCTTCTTTGGATAGTATATCCTCTTCCCTTGCTAATAATTCTTTTTCTAACAAATAGCTATCATTGTTCATACCCTTCCTAATTACTTTTGAGTTTAAATCCTTTAATTACTTTTGTATATCTAATTTTTCTTTAAAGATGTTATTGAAGTGTTCCTTATTCCATCTGAGAATTCGTTCATTAAGCATCTTCATTTTGGCAACAAGAATGAACATCTTTGAACCTTCAAAGTTGTCTTGTGTCTGTCATTCTTTAATATTATTGATGAAACTGGGGTCTAAAAACCAAATTTTCTCACATTTAAATAGATTCCTAGCAAGTTTGTGTGGCTCTGAAAATTCAAATCTGACTAGAAAATGATCAGATCTAGTAATTAGCAACATAGAGGATTGAAAATTTAGATTATTAGTATCCAAGTTACCTTTAATCAAGAACCTATCAAATTTTTCAGCAATGTAAGCGAAATCCTTCCTCCTATTATTCCATGTGAAAATCCCATTACTGATCGGTATATCAATCATGGTATGAGAATCACTTCATTCTTTGAAGTCTTTAGATGCTTGTGGTCATTGTTGATTTCCACCCACTTTTTCATTAATATCTAAAATTGTGTTAAATTATCCCCCTAATAAAAATAGGCTGCCCTTAAGATTATTCATAAATAAGCTAATATCTTCCCAAATTGATTTTTTACCAAGATTGCTAATTCGACCATAGACATTAATGAGAATAGACTTAAGATCTGATTTAAACTCTGGACACTACCACTAATCTAGTTATTACTAAAGTTTAGAATATCTATGGAAACCTACATGAGGTTCCAAAAGATACCTAAACCCCTTGAAGCACCTATTGATTCTTGAAATAAAAAATTCTAGAGACCTAACATCTTATTTAATTTAATTCCTTCTGTTAGTGTAAATAATATTCACTATTTATAACTTTTTAAAGTTTACTTAGTTAATGCATATTATTTATTATTTATTTATAATCCACCTAGGAGTATGCATACTCTTGCGAGTTTTCATATTGACAACACAGGAGTCCACACCTCTTTTATGCACATGGTGTCTACAACATAGGAGTTAGCACACTAATTAAGCACATGGTGTCTACAACCTTTTCATTCTTATCCACTCATCTAGAATGATGGATAAGGCATGTGCTTAGTTGTCATGATGCTTATCTTATCTCTCAGTTCTTTCTAGAGACATTCTAGGTGCTTCCTGAAAGGCCTTTATATATAGGCATTCCTAGTGTGTTTGCATATACAATATAGAGGAATGTATTAGGACATACTCTGATTAATTGATCACATTCATTTTTCGTCTATAGTTGTGCTTGTGTTTGAGTTCTTAATTCCTGGGTGAATTTTTCCCTAAGGCAAATTCTTACACCTTCTAACTTATTTAATTTAGTTTCTTGAATTAGAACAATATCAAATTCAAAGGATTTAAGGTTATGTTTTAATAACCTTTTTCTGCGAGGGGCATTAAGACCCCTAGCATTCCATGTTATGATCTTCATACCTCCTTTGGAAGGTACTTCCCCTTCCCATTGTTAAATAACTAATCTATGTTTTTTTGTTCTCTACTGTGCCCATCTGCTTCCCTAAGTTCCTTTAATGATCTTCTTCCTCTTTTACCTTTCATTTTGCCACATATAGGTGATTTAAGACCTTGATTCATATCAATCCCAAGTTGGTCTAAATTTGTTTCCACCTTTTGAACAACAGTAATCTTGTCACAAGAGTTCTTTTCAGTTTCTTCATTTTTGAGTTCTCTTAATATCTAATTTAGGAGACCCAAATGCTTCCCTAAATCTGAATTTGATCCCACTTTCTTGTCATTTCTCATATCTTTGTCCTTCTATTTTGCAACTATTCCTTGCTCTTTTATCTAAGATTGGCTCATGTTATTATCCTCATTCTCAATGTTTAATAGATCTTTTCTTAGATCTTCACAAGTATAATTTTTCCCACCTAATTTGAGGATTCTCTAGATTAAATCCTCCTGAGCATCAGTGCTTTTATCAATATTCTCAAAGCAAAAAACTTGAACTAATTCATCAGATAGATGATTAAGGCTATCTTCTTTTGATTTTGATATGCTCAAATTCTCCACTATTGGATCCAAGATATTGTCCTTGTTCAAGAAATCATGAAATTCCTTTATTGGAAACTTCTCTGCTTTCTTTGTATTCATTTCCTTGTCCTTTTGGTCACTGATTGGGGTAAATGGTGAATTTATTGAGGCAACTAGAGTTTGTCAAAATTTGTATAAGTTATTAGTAACTAGAGTTGCTATTTTGTCATCAGGCTCCTATGACTAATAATGCTCCATTTGGCTCTTTTCCTTCTAGATTTTATATTCCTCTTCATTTTTCCCATTTGAATCAAATAACAAAGAATTCTCTATGTCCTCTATATTGCCCTCTTTATTGTCCCATGTAGCCTTGGCTTGCTATAATTTTGAAATCACTCTGTGTTTGGCATCTTCACTTGTGTGACTTAGCTTAAACTCTGTAGACTTATTATTAGGTGGGATCTTTATATCCTTATGCTTGACTGTAGTGGTGTTGAATTTTTCCTTTTCCTTTTCTTTATATATTAGTTGTTTGTGCAAATGCTGAGATTCTTTGTCTCCATTGTTTTCCTTGATTGTGTCATCTTCTGTTATCTTACTCTGACCCCTAATGTTTTTTGATGTTTTTTTCTTTCCTTTAGATATCTATTTCTTGATAGAATTAAAATCATTTTTCAATTCTAGTTTCTCCTTATGGTCAGCCACTATGACTGATTTAAGCTTAACTTTTTCTGCTAGAGAATCCTCTATCCTTCTACCAACTGTCCCTTCTATACAAAATGCCTCCATTTGGAACTCAAACTTCTCATGAGAAGTTGTAGAGATGTTCTGATCTAGATACCTTTGACTCCTTTTTTTCTCATGATTCCCATCCATGGGAATTTACTGTTGAAATCTAAAGTGAGAGGTAGAGTCTTGAATCTAATTTTGTTATTGTCATCTAATCGTATAAGCTCTAATATTTTTCCTTCATAGGTTTGCAGTTTTAGATCATATCTAGCTTTCTTAGTTATTGCTTTTCTCTGCATTTGTGTTGATTGATTAAATTTGGTTTTGATGAGCATTTTTACATTGTTGCAACACTGAAAGATGGAGTCAATACCAATAATCTCTCCTAGAATAATTCCTATAGACCTAAGAATCTTTATTTAGAGAAGCTCTAGAGATAAAGATTGGATATTAAACCAAGTTAGAATCATAAAATCTAATCCCTCTACTCTAAAATCATGGGACCATTCTACAAATTTAACAACATGACCTTTAAAGAAGCACTCAGATATTGAAATGAATTCTTTCTTAATAGAATCATCCAAGCAATGCAAATAAAGAATCCTATCTGAGAAGTGAGATATACTTACCTATTCATCGCAATTTTCTTCTAGCCAATTAGAGAGAAGGGGAAAATCTTTCTAAGGACCATTCCAAACCACAAAAATTCCTCCCTTTTGACATTCAAGCCAAGTATCTTTTACTTCCTTATTGGAAATAATTATAGTGTTATCTACAAATTTTTTCAGGGACTATGAACCATGATAACTCTTAGGATTTAACAAAGAAAGAGCATTCGCCATTGCATGACGACAATGAGGGGAGATGTATGAACTTGGGGCAGTAATATCAAATGAAGGATGAAACCTAAACCTATCAAAATGAGGTGAGTCAAAAGGTGGATGAAATTCTAAACCTATTGGTTTTTGAGATATTTCATGAGTATGAGGATGGGCATACTTAGTCAAATTGAAAACCCTAAATTGATTTTCCAGGTTATCAATGGTAAAGAATGCATGAGGTCTGGAGCTACCTGATAGACTTGAGAAAATAGGAGGAATTTTGCTCACAAATCTCTGCCCTTTAAATGTCTTTTGCTGCAAGTGTGCCCCCTGGTGACTTTGATGGCTCTGATACTGTTTTTCTTCAAATTTCTCTAAGATGGAGAAGTTGTTTGTCATTTCAACTGCATATTTAGATCTATGTGAATCTTGGATGGCCAAAGAAAATCATGTTCTACTTTGTTTGTTTGAATAAGTTCGTGGAAAATTATCATTTGAATGAGGCAACCTAGGATTTTTACTTTTATTTCTCTGATAATACGACTGCCCTACTTTTTTCACTGCTCTGTAGGAGTTTGCCACTTTTTTTAAATTACTTAATTAGCTACTGTTAACTCTTATTTTTAAATTTATTTATTTAACTTAATTAATTATTAATATTTTTTATTTTTTTTTAATAAATATTATTCTATTTTAATTAAAAATTATTTATAATTTAATTTATTTAGATTTGATTTTATTTAATTTATAATTTATAATTTATCTCTAATTTTAACTCTTTCTTTTTTTCTTATTTCTTTAGAAACTTAATTAGTTGTTATATCTACTTTTAACTCACATTTTTCTTCCTTTTATTTAACTTTTGATTTTTAAAATTGATTTAAGTTTTAGATGTTTAACTATTTTATTTTATTTTTTAAATTAGTTTAGCTAATAGGATATTTGTGGGAGGAGTTGCTATTTTTTAATATATTTTTATATTTCTCATATTAATTTTTCATAATAAATTTTTTTGATGGAGATTTTTTTAAATGATTATTTTATTCATATATTTAAGTTAATCAAGCTCCAAATTAGTTTAGTTTTTAATTTTTATAATTATTTTAGTTCATTTTTTTACTATTCACTTTATATTTGTTATTTTTTTATATGATAATTTATTAGTATATGATAAATTAAATAAATAAATAAATAAATAAATAGTATTTATTTGGTTTATTAAAAAAAATTACTTAAAATTTAAAAATTATTTTATTTTAATTTATGAACATTAAATTATAGTTTTAAAAAATATTTATAAAAATCTATGGGCTGACCGTTGCAAGCACAAAAGCTTGGAATTGCTAGTATTAATAGAGTCCTGACACTTAACTGAGCTTTGCAATGACTAGACATGTGTCATGATTCCAAATGAATCTAAGCACATGGGAAAAAATTCCCCAAATTAGCCTAAAATTCATCTTGGGCCGTCGATCTTTCTTTTAGTCAATAGTTAGGAGTCGGGAGTCAGACACAAATATAACTTATAAGAAAGAATCTTCGACTACAAGTGTCCCAATTTTGGGTAGAAATAGAATTTAACTTCAATCTTTTAAAATTTGGCCTAAAATGGAGTTGTGGTCATTGATCTATCATTCATTGAACGGTCGAGATCAAATTGTGAATCGTTAAACCTTTCGCATAACTAATATTAATTATTTAAAAAGGTTGCATAACAACTAAGTTCGTGCCAAAAAATTGATAGAATTAGTTTTAAAAAATTGATTTAAAAAAAATATTAGCATGAAAAGAATTTAAATAGCATGTTAACTAATATAGAAAAAAATATTGTTAAATAAATTGTTATTAATTATTATTAGTTTATTTTAGGCAAGAGCCTACAACACAATGGTAAATTGTGAGCCTCTTATCAAAGAGGTCTTGGGTTCGAATCTACTCAAGCTTAAAAAATAATAATAATTAATCACAATACATGATAATAAATCTTGGCTTTGGCCTCTTACTGATCCAAAATATATATATTATTATTTTATTTTCAAGTTTGAGCATGTCAAAACCATGATGTTGATTTAATTATTTATATAAAATATTATATATAATATAATTTATAATAATTATTATAATAGTTATAATATAATATAAATAAAAGATTTCCTTTTGTATTAGAGAAATGATTTTATTTTCTATCATACACTTTTTATTGTAAAGATGATATGAAAAATTAAATGAAGATATATTAAATTTTATAAAATAAATTTGATGCAAGATATGAAATAATAACGAAAATAGTTTAATTTAAATAAAATAATTAAAATTTAAAAATATAATTACAAATGCTATATTTTATTCATATTTATTAATTAGTTTCAAAATTAAAATGTAATATGGTTTAATTATCTATATATTATTAATATATATTAAAAATGTGCATGTGACAATTGTTTATAAACTATTCTTCATCATTTAAAATATTTCATAATAAACTAATGGTCCCTTTGTGTTGGTTATAGGTTGTATTTTATATAATAATGTGTTGTTTTTATAACAACAAATAATTATTTTTGTTGAAGTATTTGTCATTTTGTGTTATATATAAAAGTTATATATAACAAATATTTGTGATTAATAATAACTATCTGGTCCATTTAAGTCACATATATGTTACATTTCATATAGTTAGACAATATTCTTTTCTTTTCTTTTGAAAAAGAGGGGGTAAAAAATTATTCAACCAAAATCAAAGTACAAATCAAAGGCATAGGGCCTGCAAAAACACTACATATTCATGTCATCCAATATCAGTTGCTCAACAATCCCACTAAACTCAACAAGTAACTCCTTCCCTCCACTAATATCCCAGCCATCCCTGTTCTCTAAAGACCACTTCACCAAACAATCAGCCACTCTGTTCCATTCTCTAGGGATATGACAAAAGGAGACAAAGTCTAAGAAATTACAAAGAATTAAAGTCTGTCTGACCAAAGCCACTAATTGCCAACTTACATTCTCCAAGATTTGACTATTCAATAAGTCCACAACAATTTGAGAATCAGACTCATAGATGATCTTCTTCCAACCTAAAGAGAAACCTCTCTCAACTACAGTCTTAATAGCAAGGGCCTCCATCGGATTATTAGAGTATTGACCTTTGTAGGTAGAGAAGAGAAAAACCATACCACCATCATTATCTCTACCTATGCCCCCAATACCAACATGACCAAGGTTCCCACAAGATGAACCATTCGTATTAATCTTCAAAGTCCCAGCCAAGGGGTAGTCCACCTCCCATCCTAACAAACCCTTTGCTTTCCATGGCGAGGTCTTTTTCCAAGGGTGTCACCTCGTCTGCTCTCTCCCAAATTCAAATTTTGCATAGTAGCAAAATCACCAGGACCAATACTTTCAAACATATCACACTTTGTAGAGATGGTCTGTTGAATCCTACTAAGAATAATTCTCCATAAATGCAAACTTTCTAACTTGGAGTCACAAAAAAATCTGTGGTTCTACTCCAGCCAAAGGTTCCATAGAATGAGAGATGGCCCGACCATCCAAGGAACCCACAAAAAAGAAGTCTTCGCTAGAGGTCTGCCCAAGCTCTCCCAAAAGTCAATTAAAGAGGACATATGAGCACAACCCTATTGCCAAGCCTCCCACCATTTGTGCCATATCTCTCCTGAATAAGGGGAACAAAAAAACAAGTGAGAAGTACATTCCTCATTGTTCAAATAGAGGAAATAGATAGAAGGTCCTTGAAAACTTCATTTGTGAAGATTCTCCCAAGTGAGGCATTTGTTCTAAGACAACAACCATAAGAAAAAATTACATTGCGACAAAGAAAGGTTAAACCAAACCTTCTTCCACCAGTTCACCTCATCTAGACCATGTAGGTTCCTATCAAGCATAGCATAAACTTGAGCCACAATAAACTTGCCTTTTGGGCTAGGACTCTAGGCCAACACATCTCACTCATGGATAGAGCTACAAAACCTACTTTCTAAAGTTTTAGTGAGAATAGTACGGTCCTCATCAAAGCCACCTGCTGGCCACTCTTGAGGGTCTTTCCAACAAGTCACCTCCACCTGTCCCAAATGCTTGACCATCTTAAAATGCTCCATTATAACCCATCTAGCATTAGAAAAATGTGGCAAAGAGTTTGAAGCTGGGGAACGCTAGAAAGAATGAGAAGATGGCCATCCCAAGAGTCCTACCAAAATAGGGCATCAGAACCACTGTTACAAATCCAGAAGAGACCCACCTTGATAAGTTGAGTACCCTTCTTAAGAGTGTCCAAAATACAAGAACATTTACCCACCAGAGTAAGTCTTGGTACATCAAGATAATCAGCACCTAGAAAATACTTGTGGACAAAAATCTTGGCCCAATCCAGATCCTAACATTTACACCATCTCTAGTATAGCTTAGCAGCCAAATTCATGACAATAAGAGCCATTGACCTAAAACCAAGGCCCCTGGCATGCTTCGGTCTACACACAAATTCCCACTCAATGAGGCTCCATTTTGAGGAAAGAAGGCTGCCAAACCAAAGGAATTACATAGATAAAGCACCAAAATCCCTCACAAAGTTGGAAGGGGGAACCTGAACATAGCATCTATAGATTGGGAGAGACTACACCACATTATGAAGGAGAACCACTCTCCTAGCTTAAGATAAGTGTCTCTAAGTCTAGTGACTAACCTTACTCTAAAATTTATCCAAAATCCCCTGCCAGTAATCTCTTCGCTGAGAAACCAAGACTAACGGAACCCCAAGGTGCATCAAAGGAAGAGATCCAATTTGAAATCTAAAAATCATGTCATTCCTATTCTGAATAATATGAGGAGTGTTAAAGAAATAAATAGATGAATTATCATCACTAATACGTTGCCCTAAGGCTTTCAAATAGGTATCCAAAGCTCACCTAAAGTTCACTGCCTCACTCATTCTAGCCATGCCCATTAATCCACTATCATCCATGAACTGTAGATGAGAGTAAGAGGGAAGATTATTATTCTAGGTCCAACCTTAGATAAGACCCTACCTCACCTGTGATTTTAAAAATCTACCAAGACCCTCTACCATGATGATGAATAAATAGGGACATAAAGGATCCCCTTGCCAAAGTCCCTGAGAAGCCCCAAACAAATCAGACAGTTCCCCATTAATGAGAACTAAGAAGGAGGAAGAGGTCACATAGCTAACAACCTAATTCACCCACTCCTCATCAAAACCAAAGGCCAAAAGAATTTTCTATAAGAACACCCAACTCACCCGATCATAAGCTTTAGCCATGTCAAGTTAAATAAACATGGCTAAAGCTAAGAACCTAATTCACCCACTCCTCATCAAAACCAAAGGCCAAAAGAATTTTCTATAAGAACACCCAACTCACCCGATCATAAGCTTTCTCCTTGGATGTCAACATAGAGTGGATCACCTCCATTGCTATCACAATCCCATCCAAAATATGTTTACCTTCAACAAAACCACCTTGTTCAGTAGAGATCAAGGAACCAAGGAGTGGTTTGAGTCTATCAGCAACTAGTTTGGTAATAATCTTATAGACAACATTACATAATGCTATAGGCCTAAATTGTTCAAACCTATTAGCCTCTTCCTTCTTAGGTATAAGAGCCAAGAAAGTAGAATTCAAAGACTTCAGCATCTATTTATTTCTATGACATTCCTATACCACTTCAAGGAGATCAAACTTTATTATTTCCAAGAACTCTTGGAAAAATTCAATCGGAAAGCCATCTAGACTATGGGCCTTGCCTTTTTTCATATTAAAAACAACTTTCTCTAGCTCTAGTAATAGGATAGGGCTTAAGAGGGCCTCATTCATCTTAGTAGAAACCAAGAGAGGGATATAGTCCAAAATGGCATGCTCCTTAGTCTCAGTAGGAAGGGTTTCCCTAGTAAAAAGATTAGAAAAATAATTGACAGCTTCCCTAGAGATTTCTCCATAGGATGAGATCCAGTCACCATCAGATGAGACAAGAGAGGAGATAGAATTACCCTATCTCTAAGCCTTCACTAAGTTGTGGAACAATGTAGTGTTCCTATCTCATTTTTGTAACCAATCAACACAAGATTTTTGCTTCCATAAAAATCTCCTCTTGAAGCTCCCATTCCTCTAATTCCTTTAGAGGCAGGATCTCATCTTTACTCAAATTAGATGTCATCCCCTAATCTCTAATCTAACGGGTAATAATATCGAGCTTGGTCTGAGTAGCTACCTTCTAAGCATGGAGATTCCCAAAATGATGTTTATTCCATCTCTTAAGCTTGTACTTCACATGTTAGAGCCTCTTACTGAAAGTGTACATGGTCGTTCCATGGGCAGGCTTCCCCTCATACCACCAATCCACCATAAGGTTAGGTAAAGACAAGTCTCTGAGCCACATCAACTAAAATTTGAAGGAGGGCTATTTGGTGACATTGTATGAGGTGATGGAAATCTTAATGGGCTAGTGGTTAGAGCCCCTCTAGTCTAGAATTTTAGAATTGGTGATCCACTTGTTGTTCATCCAATAGCAGGAAACCAAAAATATGTCAACACTTTCTAAGATAGCCTCTCCCCCACATCTCCAATTATTCAATGTAAAGACACCATTGGATGTCTTTACATCAATGAGATTCAAAGAGCCAATAATATCCCTGAGAAAATTTGAAGACGGGTCCAACCTATCTAGGCCACCTCATTTTTCCTCCAAGCTAGTGATAGCATTAAAGTTCCTAGCCATAATCCATGGGAGAAAAGGGTCCAAGGGCTGGATAAATCTGATATGAGCCCATTAATGTGATTTACCTAAAAAATTAGTAGGAGCATATATATTGGATAAGGGACACCTTTCTCCAGTTTCAAAACTAGAAGCAACCAAAGAGATGGAGAATCAACTGGAGATCCACCATAAGGGGGAAACTTTTCTAGGGTCCCAGAAGCAAGCCACCCATCCCAAACTATTCAAGGCACCTACACCCTGCCAAGAGCCTTGAGGCCAAATCTACAAGGCACAGTTATCCAATCCCTCTATTGAAAGCTTAGTTTCCTGAATAAAGATTACATCAGGAGACTAAGACTCAATTAATCTGCAAACAACCTTTTGGCTAGGGATGTTTTTCAACCCCCTTACATTCCATGACAACACAAGCATTTATGGAGGTGAGACAAATGAGAATCAATGGGTTTCACAAACCCATACTCAACCAAATTTTCACCCATTATCTTCACGTTCTCCTGATCAGTCTTCCTACCACTCTTTGATGGTTTATCCAAAGACCCCTTTTTGAAGGATTTCTATTATATGCCTAAGACAAGAGGAACCTTATTACCCTTTGTATAATTTGGTGTCCCCTTGGGCTTATTAGGGATAGGAGCCGCTAAGGCAGGACCCATCAAGCCCTGTGATTCACCAATATCTCCAATATCCTACACTAGAGGAGGCAAATCAATATCTAGTTGTCTAGCCTATTGTTCCCCTATAGATAGAATCTGATCCTCACTCTACATATCCCCAACTTGAATCTCCTACTACCCTTTTTCCTTAGAAAGAAGCTCAACTGGGGTACCTTCCTCTTGGGCCAAATCTCCAAGAGGCTCAAACCTATTAAAGGTGTCATCGATCGGCCTATCCTTCCAGGTTCTCTTCTTTCCTTTACCTTTGTTATGAGACTTGACCTGAGTAAATCCATCACTAGTAATAGGTCCCATAGATGAAGTAGCCTTCCCCTTGTCCTCTCCAAGGGGTCTAGGAGTAGCCAAGGTGGGGGACTTGTTTGTGAGACAATTGCGATATAAATGCCCATATTCATGGAAAATTCTACATCTAAATGGTAGGGTCTCGTAATCCAGCTATTGGATCCAAGAAGATGATCCCATGCAAATTTCCATAGAATCTGGCAACGGATTATTTAAATCAACTTCTACACAAATACTAGCAAAAGAAATTACCTTATGATCTTGCATCTGTGTAGCTGAAGCCATAGGTTTCCCAAGAAGTAGCAAGATTGAGTGAAGAATATCTTCTCTCCAAAATTCCAAAGGCAGCCTTGATAAGTAGATCCACACCAGAACTTGTGAGGGGATTTCCTCAACAAAGTTAAAGCCCATATGCCAGGGCTTGAAGAAAAGCCCCACCTAATTAAAGAAATAAGAGCCTCCTTCAAATGCCTTATTCTTATCAGACATGCTTGAAAAGATTACCATAAAGTAGTTATTGGCTGCTAATAGAATCTCCATATCTCCTTATGGGTTTCACATATGGCGAGCCCAGGATTCAAGTATAGGCAAGGAAAGGCAAAGACCCAAAAACTTACAAATAAGAGCATGATTTCTCTAGTATTCAACATCCTCTAAGACTTATTCAGGTTGTATAAGCAAAATTGGCCAGTCCTCAGCTCTCTGCAAACATCCATTAACTTTCTTTAATCAAAACACCCCTTTTGGAGAGGATTCGCCATCCCCCGATTGAGGCTTACTATTCAGATCATTGATATTGGCATGCAATGAAGACAATGGCTCCCCCATCACCGCATCACCAGTAGGAAGCTGGGAGGAGGGTATACCTCGATCCTCCATTCAAAATTGAAACAAGACTCAGCAAAAGTGAGGAGGGAATGGGGCAAAAGCCCCACCAACTAAACCCACCATAGCCCCCACCGAAGATGAATCACAATGATGTTAGAATCGGACAAAGATCCCCCATGGGCTAAAAAAACCTAGCCACCCAATCCACCAGCGCGGCCAAGCTAGAAAATGATAGTCTAGAGAATAGATGACCACCGATCCTCCAAAATGTAGACCAAAACATTGTAGGGGCTAGAGCATGAAGGCCCTAGCAGAAACTAGGTTTTCACATGCATGCCATCCCTAGTTCAGTTATACAATATTCTATTAACAACAAATAATGATTTAAAATTTAATTATTAGATATTTATAGATTAAGCTTTGGTTGAATGTTTAAAAAGTCATTTTTTGGACACATCTCACTAGGTGCACTATTTTAATGAGTTGCGTGATAACTTATTTAAAATTTAAATAACCATGGCATTTTTCATTTAATTCAAAATATGATAAAAAGTTACAAATATTATGATGATCATGATATTTAAATAAATTTACATTTCAAAATAGGAAGAAATTAAAAAATAAATTAATATTTTATATTTTATATGAACATTTTTATATAAGTTATAATTTGAACTTTTTGTTTTCAAATCAAATTTTAATATTATCTATACAATTTAAATTGCATGATCATTAATCAGGATTCAAGATTCATGATGTTGCATGTATCATAAGTTTAACTTTAACAAACTATTCTTTTATTTATTTAATATTTTTAAATAAATTAATAATAGTTAAAACTATTATAACTAATAATTATTAACTTGCATGGCCCTAGCCCCTACATTCATATATTATCAAATTTTACAAGTACATATAAATATTATAAATGACATACATATACATATTAAATTTAAATGACATACATATGCATATTAAAAATTTACAAATTTTTATTGGATAATTTTCAATTGAATAATTTTTTACTATAAATCATTAATCAAATATGAAATCATAAAGGGACTATTGAAACCCTTTTTTGTTTCTAACTTTATAATTATTAACAGTTAATTTTTTATAACAGAATTGTAGACTAACATTTCAATAGTACATTGGAATGCCAAAAACAAAGTCATAGACTAATAGGAATAATGATTTGAGAAGCCAAAAACTATTGTTTTCATTGATAATATTTTAGAGTGTAATGTACATAATACGGATTCATAGGATAGATATTCAAATTAGCTAATTAAATCAGCTTGGTTTTACTATTTCATAATTTACATTAAAGGGAAAGGCCCAATCCAAAGAAAAAATATATATCTTTAAACTTTTTTTTTTCCCAAAGGGAAAGGGTCAAGGAGACATGGTTATAGGATTCAGGAAATAGGGAATAGGGAACAGGGAATAGGGAGGCTGGAAGCACCAATGAACTAAGGGGCCAAGGGCTTGAAGCCTTTAATTAGAAAGGTCTTCAAGTCCCTCCGTGTGTAATATGTTGCAGAAGATGATGTCATTGAACTTGTCCAACCATGTGGAGTCAATCTCATTGGCGTTGTCCAATAACAACCTGTAATGCCCCTCTATGTGACCCAAAAGAAATCAACTTAAAGTTTTACTAAGTTTGACAAACTTTTTTTTTTAAGTTAAAGATAATAACTTAACACCAATAGATATAAATATAGTGGAAGAAATTAACATACACTCATACATTAACAACACATAAATAGGTTACAACTCTTAAAGGTCTCATGACATTGAATCACATTATAATAAATCCACATCAAATAATAATATACTAGTATGAATCCATTTAAATAATATGCAGTCATCCTGAATGCAGCTTGGTAATAATCATAATGCACCATCATCAATTGTATAGGCACAAGGTATGAAGGGCTGAAATAATATACATCAAAAAATAAATTGCATCATCTCTTAAGATCTTATGAAATCAAATACAATACAATGGTACAACCATCCATCATAGAAATACAAGAACATATAGAAAGGAACATCTGCACAAACACATCTAGCAGCGACATCTGACAGTTGAATCTCAATGGTATAAGAAAAAGCACTACTACTAGACCTCATGTAACCTAAATGGCCCACTCCCACCATGTTTAGGAGATAGTCTCAAGTCCCAAATAGGATAACAAACTCAAAATTCAAAAACCAACATCTAAGTTCAAGGAATCACCTGAAAGCAAACTATCTCAAAGGGTACCAAGATACAAGTATCAACTAATCCCAAAGGCAACACAGACACGTAGAAAAACTACTATGCAAGTGGGCAAGTGTCATCACATGAACCAACTCTATGGTTACCTAGCTAGTCTTTTAATCCTCTAGCCCCCTAGTGACTCTATGCAGCACTAGTATCCTTTTGTACTGACAAGACATACTAACAAGTCAACTCTAAGGTTACTCGGCCAACCTTTTAATCCTTCGGCACCTTAGTGACTTTCTATGGTACCAATATCTTGTTAATTCATTTTAAACTCATTTAATGAAATTTTATCACTTATTAAATAAACTACAATGGTTTACCTTGGTGGCCACTTTGGGCCTCGACCTCCATTGTAAGCCACTTCCCAACTTAACATACAAATAACCTACCCTAAGCTTAGTAAAATCAAAAGATCACAAAAGACCACATACTATACATCAGTTCTTAAACAAGCAACTGACAAGTATTGAAAAAAAAACACTAATCATAATCATGGATTCTACCAATACGATCATCCTAATAGGACTGATCCCAAAATCAAGTATACATAAACCAATCCATTTCATAACATGACATCACCAAAAAAAATCATACAAACATCTCAATCCTATAAAAGTGACTGGAAAGAAATCCAAATACAATTGATCAAAGACTCAAAGGTTAATTAGATAGGTACACCATTCACCTTAGTTTCACACCAGAACATTGGAAAGTAATAACAATCAATAGATCAAAACACCTCATAGAGCATACAAGACATGTTACCATGGTTGAGTATAAAAGATCGTAATCAAAACATCATCATGATGTCACAAAACAAAACTCTCGAGCCTCTAGTAAACATCTTGATTTAGTCAAAGCTAAGTCAACTCGACACCCAACAGTAAAATCATACATCATAAAAAGAGTACATACAAAAGTTACTTTCACAATATATTAGATTTTGAAAACACACCAATTCCATTTTCACTTATAGGTTTTCAAGTTTTCAAATTTTTTATCATAATGTTTGTGATCTCAAACAGGATTTCAATTTTCATTTTCTCAAAGTATTATAATTAGTAACGGCTTTGAATAATAAAATTTCCCTAGTATTATAAAACATTTTCCTATATTTGAACCATATAAACACATCCAAGTTTATAAATGAAAACATTAATTCTCCCAATTAATTTCTTTGATTTTTAATTTACTTTAGAATTATATTTAAATAATAAAGTAATAAATCAAATTTTGAAATTTTAACAATACTCATTAAAATTATTGATAATAATTATCAATTATTACCATAATAATTTTACATTTATCAAAGGAAAAGGCCTACAATGCAATGGTAACTTGTGAGCCTCTCATGTGGGAGGTCTTGGGTTCAAATCTACCTTCGTGTAACATATAATAATAATTAATTCAAACAAATAATAATAATTAATCTTAGGCTTTAGTCGTTTATTGATCAAAAAAGGGAAACTTGCTAAACATAGAAACTTTTCACAAATGGAAACCTATTAAAAACATAAACTTTCCAAAAATAGAAACCTATTAAAAATAGAAACTTTCTAAAAATAGAAACTTGCTAAAAATAAAAACTTTTCAAACATAGAAACCTAGTAAAAATAGAGACTTTCCTAAAATAGAGACTTGCTAAAAATAGAAACTTTCCTAAAATAGAAACCTACTAAAAATAGAGAGTTCCACAATAGAAACTTACTAAAAATGGAAATTTACTAAAAATAGAAACATACTAAAAATGGAAACTTACTTAAATTAGAAACCTACTAAAAATCGAAATCAATTTCCTTTCACACAAGGGTTTCAAAACTTAAATTCATTCACAAATATTTTCAAGAAACGAAGAGCAATAATTTCAATATGAGGGTTTCAATTTTCCAATTTACATACAGATGATCTCAAAATGAAGAACAATAATATCACAAACAAGGTTTTAGATTCAATTCATATACAAAGGTTTCTCAAATAAAGATCAATAAAATCACATACAAAGGTTTCAAATTCAATTCAATTCTGAAAATTGATTTGCAAATACGAAGAAGACAAAGAAATCAAAGAACGAGCAACTACTGCACAATTCCACAAGATCCTACCTAGATCTGATGCTACAACAATGAATACACAAAACATGTAAGAATTTTCTTTCACTTCAAAAATCGTCTTTTCAAACATCAGCACCTCCAAACCTTATGTAACTGTAAAATAAGCTCTAAATCTCTGATAAAGAGTTCTCCCTTAATTTGGGGCTCTAATTGAATCATGTAAGATCTGATAAAGAGTTCTCCCTTAATTTGGTTCTTTGATTGTGCAATCATGTGAGGGAAGTCACATCAATTATTGTTTATTACTTGTTATCTTTTACCTCTTCATGCACAAACTTTTAGATATTTAATTAAAATATCTTTATTAAACTAATTAGCTTTCTCACTTTATTTAATTTATTATATTTTAATTTCATGCATACGCTTTATGCAATTTAATTTAAAATAAACTTTATTAACTTTATGTTTCTCTCTCGTATTAAATCATGAGACACTTTAATAATATATTTATTAATTCAACTAAGAAAATTATTTAGAGTTTATTAATTAAAATAAATCTCCTAAATAAATCATTATTAAATTAAATAAATATAGAACACCAAAATTAGAACTATAACTTTATCTTTAAATTGAATTCTTTTATTTAAATAAATTCACAAGACATTTTAATAATATATTTATTAATTCAACTAATAATATTATTTAGAGTGTATTATATAAATAAAACTCCTAAATAATTATCATTAAATTAAATAAATATAAATATGTCAAAATAGAACTTTAATATAATCTTTAAAATTACTTCTTTTATTTAATTAATTTTTCAATTAATTAAATATTGTTAGAAATAATAAAATCAAAATGAACCAAAAAAATAAAGAATTTGTGATGAACATAATTACCATACTTTATAAGAGCTTTCCAAGATCAACACAAAGGGAGAGACAAGGATTTTGAAAGGGGAAAGCAAAGAAAACCCCTTGTGAATTATATGAATGAGGCAAATGCTTAAGAATGAAGAAAGAGAGAGAAGGAAACAATGTGGAGCCATAGGGCTCACTACATGAACTACATCGTGATTATGTGTTTAGAATGAGAGAGAAGCATCTCTTATAAAGAGATGAGAAGAGGAGTTATTTGTAACTCCCATGTGAATGATTGCCACATTCATAAGTGTGTGCATAACAAGTGTCATAATCCTCTTAAGGAGGAATAAACTATTTTCCTTAATAAAGGAATTACAAAAAAGACTTGTCCTCACATGTGGCCTAGAGGACAAACAACTTAAGGGATACCTTGGTTTATCCCGTTTAATAAATACAACCAAGGAAAGATTATAAATTCTAACAAATAAGATTAAATATCAAATTTCTTTATAAAATTTTAATTAAATTAAATCATTAAATTGTCTTTTAGTTTGATTTAATGTCATGCCCAAAATACAAGGCAAAAGCACATGGAATTTTTTTATATTTAAAGATTAGTTAAACTATTATGTTAAAACCAGACTAAATGACATACATAAGTCACAATAGGTTTAGATATAATTTAACAAGTTAAACTATGGTAGGTTGAAAACTAGATATAGGTTCTCCTAACAATACCCTGACATTCCCTTTAAGTTTATAACCAATGTGTGAGGTCCACTCATTAAATTTAAATATTCATTATTAAAATGATTTTGTCATTTGTTTCGTATTACATTAATTTTAAAATAATATATTATTTTTCATTTACCTTTCAATAACCCATACATAAACCAACAACATATTAAATCCACTAGAAAACATATTTTGCAACTAATTTAAAACAAATTAATATTAACCATTATAACATCAATTAAGAAAAATATTAATAAACAATATATTTAAATTATTCGAATAACCATTTAAATAATTATAAATCTAATTATTTTGAAACATAGAAATCAAGGAACTAACTAGCTAATATAACGTCTAACATACGAATAGCTAAACTTTATTTAAACTAATCAAAACCAAACATATCTCAATCTAACTATTACTAAAAGTGATTTACTAATCTTACTATATTAATAATAAATAAAAAAGTAAATTATAATGCTAAAATACTAATTACTAAAATTATCACCATAATTAAAAATAACATAACCATTTAAAACATCTAACTCTAAGCTTTAATTAAATCTAATAAATTAAATGAACTAATTTAAAGGTACAAAATTAAATAAAATAAAACTAACTTGAATGAACAAATATAACATAAAAATAAATTAAAACTAACTAATCATACTAACCTATATACATCACATCTAACATATAAATAATTAAACTTTAATTAGCATCTTACTAACATAATATTAATATTTAAAATAATACTAACTACACTTAACTAAAACTAAAATAAAATCTAACATTAAATATATTAATTTTAATTACTTAACAAAACAAAACTAACTACATCCCTTTTAAAACTTTTAGTAAAACCATAAAACAAACAACCCATACTACTTTATTAAAACTCCTAACACTTCTACTTTGTCACCAAATCCGCTCCTAGGCTTACATGAGCTTTCCTACATGTGGAGGTCATGTTGCCCAAGGTTAGTGGTGGGCATGTCAGAGGAAATGTGATTGGAAAGGGGAGTGTTTAAAATTTATTGCATTTGACTTCCTCCTTTTTAAAATAAAAAACATATTAATTTCATCTCCCTTCACACTTCCCCAAAAAAACTAACACCTAGGTAGGATAAGATTGTTAGTGGGTAAATAGAACTTTAGGGAAAAAGGTAGTTATGGTAAAAATTTAGTAGTTAGGATATTTTAGAAATATATTTTATGTATTTTCTTTCTTTTCTTTTATTTAAGTTTAAAATATTTATTATGTTCAACTAAGATATTTACAAGAACCTTTAAGATTTTTTGTTGAAAAGGGAAATTATGTTTTTTACCTTACAAATTTCAAGAGAGCATATTTGTTCTAGTGGGTAAAAACAAAATTTGTCCATTTTTTTTTTCTAAGTGTAGATTTTGAATGCCAAATATATTTTCATTTTTAAGGGGATAATAATTATTTTTTTAAGTGATGGATTTGAGCAAAACATATCTATTTAACCAAGGGAGTTATATATTTTTTTAAGTGATAATAGGGTTAATGTAATATTTGAGTATTGAGTTGAAAATTTTTACTTCCTAATATTCACAAAAATTACAAAATGATTTGCCAATCAAACAATGAATTTTCTTTAATATATTATGAGCTTAAATTGCATAATTATATATCATTGTTTTATCTAATTAAACTTAATCAAAAGAATATGATTTCAAAACATATAAAAAAAGCTGTAGGAAGGATGAAACATCATTGTATCCATTTTCGATAAACACATGCATATGACTGAATTACAAAAAACACATAACAAAGGAAAGAAAGAACTTTTCTTCTTCTTTTTTTAATTCATTCATCTGATTCAAGGACTTCCTCAGGAAAGAACTAGGGAAGAAAACCCGAGATCATAGTCATTTCAACAATACATTAAACAATAACATTTTTACAACAGGATCTTAATCTCGAGGAGAAAACTCTCAAACATATTTGAATTTAAAAACAACTCTAAATTTCTTTCTTGGCTCCACAACCAAATAGTGATTACGAAATCTACAACACATCAAGGTATTCATGAAGAGAATAAAACTGATTGGGAGACAAACAATAAAACATGAAAACAAAATCAAACATTTACTCCCATCCAGGTTTGCACAATGAGTTCATCATTGAACTAAACTAAGGAGAAGGTGGATTTTTCCAATAGGAGACATTGGTCACAACACCATATAGGTGGCCTTTCGGAGCTATAATCACAAGAACTTGCGTTCTTCCATTTCTTATATTCCAAAATTCAAAACATGGTTTGTGTTGACAAGTATAGAGCCATAACAGCCTACCCTCTCCCTCTCCTCATTCTGAGGAGAGATTATGCACTGCCAAAGTCCAACTAAAAACCTCCTCTCATATATTGCCACTTCTTCCCTATCTGAGGGTGAGTAATACCAATACAACCCATACAATCCCTTTGAAAATTAAAGTAAAATACTAAGGAAAAACCCATTTCAATCTGTCCCAACATGTTCAATCAAACACATAAACATCCATATGCAAAGAAAACTACTTAAAAATGAACACAATATGAAAAAAATGAGCTTGAAGGGTTCCTACCTTCACAATAAGGTCATGGAAACTAAAATTTGAGATGAGCTTCCCTTCCTTTTCCTTATCCTTTAATCCTGAATTGCTCTCTAAAACTAGAGGTTAAGTGAACACCCTTCCTCTCTCAAATCTACCTCTAAATATGATCCCAACTCAACCACCTCCAAAAATAATTAATTCCACACTTGCCTAAAGGCTTTTAGAGTCCTCTAACTCAATTCTAACATTAAGGCTCACCTCAAGATAAAGTTTAACTTATTCAACTCATGGTGGAACTTCAATTCTCTCAAAAAAGCAAAAATAGGATATTTGGGTGATCACAAAAGTCAACAAAAGGGGCTAGAGGGGTGGAAAATGCCCCCAACCCATACCTATACCCCTTAGGTACTTAGTTCTCCTGATTTTTGGCCTCTAAGACTATTTAGGGACCTATCAAAAATCTTGAAAAATTAGGACTTTCTTACAACCCTCAAAATTGCAAATTAATCACGAATCCTAATTATGGTAATTAATCTCAATTACTAACTGATTAGCAAAAATGTCACTAACCTAGTCCAACTTAGATCTTTAGGTTACTTGGTTACTCCTACTTATCATGTTGAAATACATATACAAATCACAAGTGTCAAGCGACACTTTAAAATCATTGTTACAAAATATTAACACTTAATGATTGCACAATGATACACACATTCAATTTATCATACAAAAAAAATATGAAACAATGAGGTTTGCATATTTCATTAGATTCAACCCTAGTTTTCACAAACTATACATAGGGTTCAATTCTAATTCTTTGTTAGATTTCCTAGCTAAGATATCTTGCACACTCATTGCACACACTAGTAGCTTAAGAAAATCACATGCACATGTACACACACACACAAACACACACACACACACACACATATGTATAACTCATCACGATAATCACATAACTCAAAATATAAATCTTTGAATTAATTAACTATTTATCTCATTTCTGCTCATATGCTTAACCACTAAAATTGCATAATAAAAGTATTAATCATACTCTTAATTATGTATTCACTTTCTGTACTACATCATCAATATACATGTTCATAATGTTGGAATAAAGTTATTTTCCATTAGTGACAACACTTTTCTCACAGTATTAACCGAGTAAAGAAGAACTCAGTGTTAACCGAGTTCAATCGATTAACATAGAACTTAGTATTAACCGAGTTCAGTCGGTTAACATAGAACTTACTATTAACCGAGTTCAGTCGGTTAACTAAGAACTCAGCATTAATCGAGTTCGGTCGGTTAATTAAGAACTCAATATTAACCGAGTAAAGACGGATGCAGTGGTAATCGAGTTCGGTCAGTTAACATAAGACTCAGTGTTAACCGAGCTCAGTCGGTAAACAAAGAAGCTTGTTCTACCGAGTTTGTTTTTCTATTTGGCCGACTCAGTTAAATTTTGTCTACTTTTATTCAGCCGACCATTGCATGTAATTTTAACTTGGATGGTATATATATGTAATGTATTGAATCATTCTAAATGAATGTGAAGAATATGTGAAGAATGTGTGCGAAAGCATGTAAGCTGAATTTTGAAGGTTTTCAACAAGGTCAGCATTGGAGCAGAAATGTTTTATCTGTCATATCAAGGACAATCAGAGCATAGCGGATCTTATCAGCAATCAGTTGTATTCAGATCCACTGTTTCATTCTAATAGGTGAATCAGTTTTTATAAATCCTTTAACAGGGTAGACTTAACAGTCTTTGTACTAAATCTCCTAACAGAGTGCATACTTATGAAGTATGTTTCAAATCCTTTAACAAGGTGGATATAACAATCCTTTATGCTCCTAACAGGGCAGATCACCAGAAGTGATCATTGTATGCCTTAACTGGCTAACTTCCTACTGCAGTAAAGAAGATTTGTGGATTTCATCCCCACCCCAGTTTTACTTTCTATTTTGGAAGGTTTCTGGGTCACCAAAATCTCTGTGCTTATGTGTTATGAATGTCTACATACTGCAGATTAGGTGATTAAATATTTTACAGGTTAATATGAATTGATTTAAGATTTTATGTTTACTGATTCACCCCTCCCCTCTCAGTAAACCGTTATATCTTGAATATTTCCAACAATTGGTATCAGAGCTAACTTGGTTCTCAGGACAAAGCTTGACAGCTTGAGCAAAGATCAAAGTCAATGGAGATATTCAGATTGGAGAAAGTTATAGAAAATGAAAAGTTAGATCTTGAAATGGCCATGGTTCAACTTAAAGAAGCAAAGGAACATCTTTCTCAATCCCTAAAAAGAAGAAAGGATCTTGCAAAACAAATGAATGATCATCAGTATGTTGAAGTGAAGATTGAAGACCTGTTACCATCAAGCAATTCAGAAGAAGTTGACCAAGCAATCAAAGAACTTCTAGAAAAGAATGGATCTCTGCAAGAAGAGGTAAGAAAGCTTAAGAGAGAACAAGAAATACAGTCAATCAGGCTATGTGAAGCTTTGGATCAAAGAAACAAAGCACAAGAAGAACTGGAAGATAGAAGTCATGAAATCCGCAATCAAACTCATCAGTATGAAGATCCCATAGACCAACTCACCAATGCAAATGAAGAAATCAGGATTCTCAGAGCACAAAATGAAAGAATAAGGAATGATTTGAACATTGAAAAGAAAATCAATGAAAGTCTACAGAATGACTTGAGATCAGAAAGACAAATCAATGAAAGCTTGGAAAATGACCTAATCTCTGAAAGGCAAGTCAATGAAAGGATGATGAAATCTCAGGTAGACGTAAATCAATTGAATGAGCAAAATCTTCAAAAACAAACAAGCAAAGCTGGTCTTGGATACAAGGAAGCTGGTGAATCCTCCAAGCAAGGTGAACAAAGGAATAAAAGATCCACTTGTAATCATTGTGGCAAGATAGGTCATACATCAAACAAATGCTGGAGCAATGGGAAAGCAAAATTCAATGGTAAGTGCTTCAACTGCAATCAGCATGGTCACAAGGCAAATGAGTGTAAAGAAAAATCAAAATTTGAAGGCAATTGTTACAAATGCAAAAAGCATGGTCACAAGGCATTCTAGTGCAAATCCAAATCATTCAATCTAGCTGAACAACTTGTCAAAGCCATATTCGGATGGGACTACAACACCTGGTGCAGATGTCACTATTGTGGAGAGTATGGACATACTGGCATGAATTGTGCCAGACATCACCTAAGGAAAAAGGACACAACTGTAAGGTGCTATACATGTACAGAACTCGGTCATATAGCCAAAAATTGCATGAATATCAAAAGAATTGAAGATGAAAAGAAAATCAAAGCAGATAACATTCGAAAGCAAATGAAGCAGCAATGGATTCCAAAATCTACCGAACAAGATAAGTCAGATAGGAGTGTCACTCAAGAGGTGGGTGACTCTACCATTTCCAATTAGTATTCATATAAGAAACATTGGAACTGCATCTTCCAAGATTTATCCTATGCAGCTCCAAAGGAAGAAGATGGATCAAATTAGTATTGTAGATACACTCTGACTCCAGGACGGTTCAATACTTTACCAAGTTTGGTTGGATGTAACAAAGCTTCATTAACCGAGTAGCAGTTACTGAGTTGAGTCGGTAAGAGACTTTGCCGAGTTCGGTCGGTCACAACTAAGTTTCATTGACCATGTTGTGTCAACCGAGCAAGGTCGGTTCGTGACCTAACCGAGTAAGGTCGGTACTTCAATACTTTCTTTCAATCGCCGAGTTGATAATATCTACCGAGCTAGTGGATGACAACCTTTCATTTCTTCTGCCATCGTACCCAAACATTTATGGCAAATTTGTTATCAAAAGGGGCAAAATTTGATCTAAATTTTTACTGCGAACAAAGAGCTAAGGTATTTTCTGCAATTTCAGAGCGAGCTTAAGACATTTCCGAGCGAATTTTTCAAAAGAGCGAAAGAATCAATTCAAAATTTTTTCTACACCTACCAAGTAACAATGGCATCCGGAAGTGGAAGCTCTAAGACTAAGAAAGGCTCAGAAATGCTGGTTAGAGGAGAGGAATGGAAGGCGCCGAACTTCAAATTAGCACCAGCTATTGCAGAATCACTGGACCCTAATGGTGCCCAATCTCAAATTCCTTCAAAGGTACTTCTTGTCAATGATATAAGATCTCATTTTAAATGCTCTATTCAAGAACTTGGAAACCTAGAAATTGATAATGCCCTAGGTGAAATGAGCATAGATGGAAACCTAAAACCCGAACATAAGCATCTTGAAACAAAAGGGTTAACCCACATTTCGCACTTGCCAAGGAAATTTCAAGTTAAATGGGTTAGGTATGTACTCAGTCGAGTTCACAATGGCCAATTGTGGTTAGAGCAACCAGTGCTCATCACAAAGAAAATGATTAACAAAATTACTGGACTCCCCATGCTGAGCAAAGCCAAGTCTACCAAAACCCTAGGTCGGGAGGAATTGCAGAAACTGACCCAAGCAGAATGGGATGGTAGGGGACTTAAGTTGAATACTGTAGCTGACGTCGAATTGAGATTTGGCATTCACGTCATTGCTCACAAAATCTATAGTTCAAGCCGTCCAAACAGTGTACCCTGTGAAGCTGTGGATCTGGCGTACAAAATAGTGAAGAAGAATTTAGAATTTGATTTATCAGAATTACTTTTATCCCAATTCAATAAGAATATGGAAAGCATTAGAACCTCCAAGAACAATCCCTGCAAATTCGGTTCGCTTTTGATTTGTTTATTCTTCTATATTCAGAAATCTTTTCCATCAAAGGGATCAGTAGTATGGAGAAAAGATATACCAATTCTTTATCAGATAAACGAGTTCATTGCAGAACTAGGTGAAAATTTTGATAGTATTTTGGATAACTATTTTGAAGAATTTAAGGAAAAGATGAATCATAGGTTCCGAATTCCACCCAAACTGGTTGAAGAATACAAGGAAGACATATGCTTCATGGTAGATTGCGACAAGGTATACATTCAGGCAGCCAGGCCTCGAGTAGCATGGGTGAAACCTCTTCCCTATGAGGTAAAAATTGACAAAGCCAGGGATATCATAGAAGCACTGGTGAATGAACCAGTAGACCCAAGGCAACCAATTTTTGGAACATATGATCAAGCTAAGGCCAGAATTGAGCTCCAAATTAAAATCCCTCAGGCCATTAGCAAAGGAAAGAGAAGGATAACCCAACTGAAGACGGAAGTTGGCTCTCTTATGGTAACAGAAGGCAAAGGAGAAGACGAAGAAGAAGAAGAGGAAACCAAGTCAGACAAGGAAAAGGAGCCTCAACAAAAGAAAGGCAAGGTGATCATCACCAAACCTAAAAGGCAAGCCTCTGCAGTCTTCTCCAGGAGAACAAGACAAGGAAAGAAAGAACCTGTACTTGTTAAGCCTCCACTCACATTTGAGGATAGATTGAAGCAATTAGAAGCAGGTGCTAGCTTCACAAACTTCAAAGCATTGAAGTTTGAAACCAGAACAGAACAAGAAAAGATGCAGATTGAGGAACTGGTACTGAACAAGATGGGTAAATGGAAATACTCACCAGACCAGATAGCCTCCCAGATCTCCAAAGAACTATTGGAGAGGTTGCAAATCAGATGGGAAGCTGCAACCAAGACTGAAAGACATCTATGAGCAGACACTGAAGAATCTCCTGCCAAGTTTCACTAATGCTGAAGTGAAAGCATCACTGAAAGATCACAAAGGCAATATGATGATTAGATTCCACACCTGTTTGATACTTGTCAAAGACATTGAGCATGTGGTAAATGATGCAACAAACATGTGGAAAAACATCTATCATCTACACAAATCCAGTGATGATACTGTTGAAATCAAGGACATTGACAACAGTAATGATGATGAAGATGATGATGATATTGAAGATATTCCAGGGGATCTTCATTCAATCATGTTAGAAGTGGAAGAAGAGGCTAAGAAAGAATTAGAGGAAGAAGAAGCTGAAAAAGAAATGGAGGAGAAAGAAGATGAACAAGCAAAGGTGGAAGAAGATCCAGTACAAATTGCAGCTGAAGTCATTGCATCTCTTCCACACTCTCCATCCGAAATAGTTACATCAACTATGGAAATAGCTTCTACTGGTAAGTCCTCTCAGTTTCGTGTACCATCTATGCAAGTGCCAATCACTTCATTAACCGAGCTGCAGCCACCTTCATTAACCAAGTCTCCATCAGTCTCTGCAGTAAGTTCATCATGCACATCAATCTCTACTACAGAATGTATAATAAGTGTACCTACAGATACTACAATTTTGACTTCTCTTAATCAAATTTTGGCAACTATTAGCTCTTCCACTCCATCCTGTACAGCAACATCAATTTTTGATACCATTTGCACATCTCTTAGTCTTCCTTTACATAGTCCTATTCCAGTCTTATCAGCCAGCCCTGCCTCATCAACTATAGTCTCAGTTCACAAGGGTCAAGATGAAGTCTTTGCTGGAAAAGCAAAAAGATACATGTTTTCCAGCAAGACACTGGATGAGGAAATTGATTTGGATAAGGACATTATCCTTCCTAAAATAGATCTTGATACAGCATCATTTGATGAAATGAGAATGCTCAGTTAGCTATTAGAGCAGAAGGCTAGGCAGAAACAGCTACGGCATGAAAGAGATCTGGAATATAGCATCATTGAGAGTGCTAAAAATATTATAACAGAGGCTATAGGTGTTGAAGTAGATTCTACTCAACACATTTTGATTCAGTTGGAAGAGGCTGTAAACAAATTCAATGAGGATACCTCCGGCCAAGAAAAGTTGATTGAAAAGGCAGAGAAGAAATTTGACAATAAGGTGCTTGAGCACATTGCTCAGCATATTGCATTAAATCAGGTAGAATTGTCTACAATTTTGAATAATTTTGAGAATTCTTTTAATAATGTAACTTCACTTTTTGGAAAACTCTGTGATGTTACTAAGTATACCAAAGATATAAAAGAAAAGTTGAATAAAATTGATGAGGATATGAAGGTCAGTGCCCAAGTGCTGCAATCTGACCTCAGTACAAGTTCGTCCCATCATCATAAAATAAGATTTTTGTCAGAGAAACAGGCAGAATTGCTGAGAGAGGAAGCAAGAATCAGGTCTACTCTCATAGATATCCAGAATATGATTCTTCCTGTCATGACTTCAATGCAAAAGCATATTGCTCATTCCAGAACATTGATTCATGACAACAATTTCTCAGTTGCAGATCATATGATTGAACTTTCTGCAGAAATTCAAATTGCACTCTCCTCCAGCAAAATTTTGCAAGAAAATTGGGATAAGACTTTGGCTCTTATTCTCAAGGTACATTCAGAATTTCTCTCTCATTTTGAAATTTCAGTGTAAATATATGTTATTTGGCATTATTGTCAAAAAAGGGGAGACAGAACTTCAGAACTTCAGAGCTATCCGTGCAAAGATATATGTATTGATCTGTAAATACTGTGCATATTGTATGGGGGAGACATACATCTAATAAGATCTAAAATTTTGGAAACTTTTTGAAATGTATGTCAATTTCTGTACATAAACTTTGATACATAATTGTTTTTGTCACTAATGCCAAAGGGGGAGATTGTTGGCATAAAGTTATTTGCCATTAGTGACAACACTTTTCTCACAGTATTAACCGAGTAAAGAAGAACTCAGTGTTAACCGAGTTCAGTCGGTTAACATAGAACTTAGTATTAACCGAGTTCAGTCGGTTAACATAGAACTTACTATTAACCGAGTTCAGTCGGTTAACTAAGAACTCAGCATTAACCGAGTCCGGTCGGTTAATTAAGAACTCAATATTAATCAAGTAAAGACGAATGCAGTGGTAACCGAGTTCAGTCGGTTAACATAGGACTCAGTGTTAACCGAGCTCAGTCGGTAAACAAAGAAGTTTGTTCTACCGAGTTTGTTTTGCTATTTGGCCGACTCAGTTAAATTTTTTCTACTTTTATTCAGCCGACCATTGCATGTAATTTTAACTTGGATGGTATATATATGTAATGTATTGAATCATTCTAAATGAATGTGAAGAATATGTGAAGAATGTGTGCGAAAGCATGTAAGCTGAATTTTGAAGGTTTTCAGCAAGGTCAGCATTGGAGCAGAAATGTTTTATCTGTCATATCAAGGACAATCAGAGCATAGCGGATCTTATCAGCAATCAGTTGTATTCAGATCCACTGTTTCATTCTAACAGGTAAATCAGTTTTTATAAATCCTTTAACAGGGTAGACTTAACAGTCTTTGTACTAAATCTCCTAACAGAGTGCATACTTATGAAGTATGTTTCAAATCCTTTAACAAGGTGGATATAACAATCCTTTATGCTCCTAACAGGGCAGATCACCAGAAGTGATCATTATATGCCTTAACCGGCTAACTTCCTACTGCAGTAAAGAAGATTTGTGGGTTTCATCCCCACCCCAGTTTTACTTTCTATTTTGGAAGGTTTCTGGGTCACCAAAATCTCTGTGCTTATGTGTTATGAATGTCTACATACTGCAGATTAGGTGATTAAATATTTTACAGGTTAATATGAATTGATTTAAGATTTTATGTTTACTGATTCACCCCTCCCCTCTCAGTAAACCGTTATATCTTGAATATTTCCAACACATAAAATATTAAATAACATAATTAAACATTTGAAAGTAAAACATCACACAACATAAAATAACATAATAATATTCAGTGTTTTCGATAGTGTCTCAACATATCGAGTCATGAGTACCAAAATAATAATGTATCATCTTTGCCATGTTGGGTCGGGGTGAGGCCTCACATTTAACTATAACAAAAAATCACAATAGACCCACAAACCAAATATGAAAACTCATCAAAAGCACAAAATACCAGAACAAACTCTAGGGTAAAAATCATGAATTCATGTCACTTGACGAATTCATTAAGGTGAAACTAACTCAGATACTTGTCCTATTTTCTAAGACAATTGGCTTAGGGTTTAGGATTTGGACTCAAGAGTTATCTCCCTACTTATACCATAGAAATACTATGATAGGGTATGCTTATCCTGAAAATTCAAGAAAGTTGATACCTAGTACCTACAATCTACATAAAATACAATATTCTAAACTAAACAAGCAATGGCAGAAAGTGGTGCATCATGTAGATCTTGACTAGTAGGTGACTATGACTCCCTTCCTTAACCACATCAGAAATGCCAAACATAAATAAAATATACACGCACACCATACACATGCAAGTATGGAGTAAGTATCCATAGAAACCACATAAAAATAATTTATCTAACTTACATCATTAAATAACTAAAAGTCACTATATGAACATATATATCATCATCGAACAATCATGAAATAACTAACTATCTAACTATATATATATATATATATATATATATATATACATATATATATATATATATATATATGTATATATATATATATATATATGTATATATATATATGTATATATATATATATATATATATGTATATATATATATGTATATATATATATATGTATGTATATATATATATATGTATGTATATATATATATATATGTATATATATATATATATATGTATATATATATATATATATATATGTATATATATATATATATATATATATATATATATGTATATATATATATATA
Organism: Cupressus sempervirens; assembly: GCA_028749045.1. Classification (NCBI taxonomy): domain Eukaryota; kingdom Viridiplantae; phylum Streptophyta; class Pinopsida; order Cupressales; family Cupressaceae; genus Cupressus; species Cupressus sempervirens. The sequence goes on from CM053784.1 coordinate 209,937,840, forward strand.
TGTATATATATATATATATGTATATATATATATATGTATCAATTGAATATGAAATACATTTAATCTAATCTGGTAACTAAGTACCAATAATCATAAAACACAATCAAAAAATTGGCTTAAAAGAATCCAACAATACAACAAAAAAGTCAAATAGGGGTAGGCATTACACAACCACTTTTGTAGAAAATCTCTTCTGAGCTACACCCACTTTTGATGGTAAGTCAATTATTATTCATTCATACTGAGCAGGAAGGGATGCTTATGTACAATGCTCCCTATTCCTTCCTCCCAGCACTTGTCTACTACATCTGCAAAAGGGATGCCAATGCCTAGCCCCGATACCTACTCGACCAATACAATAATTTTGACACTATTTTCTAAAAATATTTCCTTAAAAATATTACGTAGAAGCATCAAAATGTCTACTTGGTTGCCTCCAAGGTCGAGAAGAGACACGAGGAAGTGGGAGGTAATATCTGTCGACACATGGTACCTCTTATCATTTCTTAAGAATTCATAGTCGAGGACCATAAATAAAGCATGGTGGATAAAAGGACCTTGGGTATCTTCCTTGCAAACCTTGGCTAGGACATCATCAAGTATCATGCCCAAAAAGGGATTTTGCATAGCCATTGTAGTGCATTTCAAGCGAATTGGCATATCCATGACTAAGAAACTCTACAAATCAAATTCAGATTCAAGAATTTGAGAAATGATAATTGAAGAGGAATTGAAGAGGCTATTTAATGAAAATTGCATTAAATAGTTTGGGATTCGTGATCTTTCATATCTTATTTTTCTGTATTCCTTTTAATTTTCAAGTGTGTGAAATGTTCTTGCATTAATGTCAGACAGTCGAAAGTGCCTGCCAAGGTGGCTCTAAATGGAATGTAATAATTGTAACTTTTAGTATCACATTTATGATTTTAATCTTCATGTGATGTTCACTACATTGAGTACATTCCAGTTAATGGTTTCCATGCAAAAAAATTCACGTGTCTCTATTCTAAAGAATTTCATGTGACTCCAGGTCTTTTCAAGTGACTTGCCCTGAAATGCATCTTTTATCATTGATCTCTAATTAATCAATGGTTGATAAAACTATTGTATTAACAATACAAAAGTGACGGTAGCTGACTTAGTAATAGTGACACTGACATAATGACATTATTAATAATAGACCTAAGATAGTACACAAGTTGAAACTTGAAGTGACTACTTAGTAGTTAGTATAGTCATTAGCCAATACATGTGCAAATTCACTTTCAGATTAAACAATTCTTTAGTTTACCACTAAAGATTAGCCAAGACCATTATTATTCATTTTTCTAGAAAAAAAGTAATTCATCTTTGACATTATTAATTCATTTTTGGTAAAGGCAAAGATAGCCATCATTTATTTATCTGTCAACAAGAAAAAATATTAATTTGCCACATTTAAAATGATTTTTGCTAGGACAAGAAAAAATTGCGAACATATAATATTTTATTTCCCTATATGGAACAAAAAAATTTCCCTCAACATAAAAAAATTCCTACCTACAAAACATTAGATTCACCAACATTTTAGGCATTTTTTTTAGGAGGGATTTCTTAAAGTTATCCCTAGACTATACTGTCTTAAAATGGATGCACTTCATTTTGAGATCTTTTAGCCCTTCTTAGTGTGGTGTTGGTCTCTTTTCTCCCTTCCTCTTCCATTTCATGCTTCTTCTTCATCTCCCTCTTTCCCACATGGTCTTTTAGGTATCACCTTGATACCCCTTTGACCATATCTCCTATTCATTTCACTATCTCTCAGTCTCATCTGCACCACATTCTAGAGTTTTTTGTGGCCTTTTTGACCTGTACACTAGGAGTAGGTTGGCTTGGACTATGTCCACCTAGACTAGGTCGATCCAAGTTGACCTAGTCCTTGGTGATCATGGAGTTTAGTGCCTCAAATTTCTTGAGTTTACCAATTAATTTATTTACTTCCTTAGTTGGCCTAAATTATTTTCCCACCTAAAAACTAGTATAAAAGGAGGCCTTGGTGTAGTGTCTCTCGTGTTTGCAATCTATACCTTGTCTATCTTGATTCGAGAGAAACTTGATACTCTTATTGTTATTTGTATTTGGAGATGACTTGAGGGTCAGATGTTGTACTTTGATTCAGTGTCACAGATGTTTTATTGCTATATTGTTAAGTTTATCATATTTGCATGTTGATGCCATTTTGAGATGACAATAGATCTATGATGATATCTGATTATATGTTATTTGGGCATAATTTCAAATTATATTATGTGATGGATTTTATGCTATGGTTATTTACTTCATTCTTGTATCTTTATGCTTTCTATGAACGTGAGTGATGTAAATGGATTAATTATGTATTTAATGCATTTTCCTTCGACTATGATATTATATGCAATTGCACTTGGTCATGTACTTTAGTGTGCTAGAATTATATCCTTGGCAATGGCGTGGGGGATGGCTAGGGCCCACAATGGTCTTATGATGCCATTGATGGTTGGGAGGAACCACATATTTAGTTTTTTTGTTCTTCTCATTGCAATGTTATTTCCATTTACTATAATATTGCTTTTGTACTCTGCAATGTTTCCTTTTTGTTCCTTTCCTTCACTGTTTGGACTAGATGGTTAGATGTTATTTCCAACTTTTTTTTCATTTTAGCTTTGATCAAGTGTTCATGTCTCAAATTGTGGATGTTGTACTCCCCAGTGTGGAGGAACTTTGTTACTTATATTTTTTAGCTTTTCCTAATTTTTTTGTTTGCATGCTGACTCAAGATCTCACATGAGATTGCACTTTCTCATGCAAGGATGCAAGTCTTTGCATGGTGTAGTGGGTTTCTTCACATGGCTGGGCACTTCTTTGTGCAAAACCCTACATTAGTTTTATGGTGTTTTGGTTGTACAACAAAAAATGTGCTCGAACCATTGTGCACATCTTCATGCAAGAAGGTACTTCTCCAGGTGGCATGATGCACTTCTTTGTGGGGAATTCTAGCAAAGAATGTTCTCACATGGAAAATAAGGGTTGTCTCCCTTAATTTTTGGGGTTCAATTTTCAAAGTTTCTAGTACCCTTTGGGTTTCCTTAAATTACCTTGGTTGAGCAATTTTGAAATTCTTAGTGTTGGATGTCATTTTTAGGTTTTTGTTCTTATAGTGTTGTGTCAGTTTAGGTAGTGGTGTTAGGAGATCTATTGGTTGTCAGGATGGTGGCTAAGTCTTCTATTATGATCTTTGTGATCTATGTATGTTGTTGTCTTGTGCACTTACACTTGTTTTAAAAAAAAATTATCTTGGCTTGTATTTCATCTTTGTTCCAAGGATCTCCGAGCAGGGCATTACATCTAGTATCAAACCCCATATCGCAACATTGGGATCTCTATGGTATGCTTCCACTGTAGTTTTGTTTCTTGTTGTGTATTATTATATTATGTTTACTAGTTTGATATCTTGTTAGTTCAAGGTTTTGACTCTTATGCTTCTGAACTAGTTATTTTGACATTATCTTGTTCTTCCTATAGTGATGTCTTCTACATGTAGACATTGGGGCCATAGTGGTATCTGTAGCGATAACTGTGGAGATGAACACTAGGAAGAAGGGTGTCAGGAAGGAGGGGGATAATAGGTTAATAACTCTAATCAAAATGGCATGGAGGCATTGTTGCTAGTGCTCCAAGAATTTTTTGCTCGGTTGGGCCCTCATGTTGAGGAGCGCCAACTGGATCATAATCAAGAAGAGAGATCTAATCATAGAGATTCCCATCATTCAGAGCATAAAGAGGAGGAATGTGAACATGAGCATTCTCTTACTCCACCAAGTGGCAGAGGACACCATCAAGGTGGTAGGGATTGCAACAACAAATATTCCATCAGTGAAGATAGCATTGATGCTCAGAAAGAAGAATTAATTTAGAGAATTATCAAATTAGGAGGAGACAACTATACGTGTGAAGACTTAAGATGAGATCTGTTGAAGATTGAGGCTGAGGATAATGACAAGAATCAATCCAACATATGTGGAAACAAAATATTGACAGAGCAAAGAGATAAAATTGTAGATAAGGACAATAGAAAAGGTTCAAATTAAGAAATGGAAAACCATTCAAGTCTAATAAATCATACCTTAAGAGAACTAGAAAATGAAGATGTAGAAGGGAAATTTTGTAATAAGATGTCTATTGCTCAAAATTCAAAAAAAAAACTTGGAACAACTTGGGATCCAGATGAATTAGGAAGGTCTAAACTCACCTAAATGTGCCAAAGTGAAAGGTAAAAGAGGAAGGAGATCTTTGAAGGAACTCAGGGAAGTAGATGGTCTCAATAGGGAGTAGCAAAAGATAGATTAGCTACTTAACATTGGGAAGGGGAAGTGCCTTCCCAAGGAATTATGAAGATTACTTCATGGAATGCTAGGGGTTTAAATGCCCCTAGCAAAAAAAGGCTACTAAAACAAAACCTTAAATTATTTGATTCTAAAATCATTTTAGTATAGGAAACAAAATTAAATAAGATAGAAGTTATTAAATAAGATAAAATGCTAGATTTTTGGAGCTCTATCCTTTAAGAGTCAGCAGGTGCTTCAAGGGGTTTAGGTCTACTCTGGAACCCTAGGAAGGTTTCCTTAGACATTTTAAACATTAATAATAATTGGATTAGTGGTAGTGTTTAGAGTCTAAAACCAAACCTAAAGTTTATTCTAATTAATGTTTATGGTCCAATAAGTAATTTGGGGAAAATGTAGTTGGGGAAGAAATCAACATTTTTATGAACAATTTTAAGGATAGCATGTTCTTAGTAGGAGAAGATTTTAATACTATTCTAAATTTAATTGAAAAAGCAAGTGGATCTCAACATATCTCCCAATCATCTAAAGATTTTAAAGAATGATGTGTTGGTCATAACATGATTGACATCCCACTCATGAATGGGAACTTCACATGGAATAATAGGAGCAAGGATTTTGCTTACATTGCTGAAAAATTAGATAGGTTTTTCGTTAAAGGTGATTTGGATGTTAACAATTTGAATATTCAATCCTCTATTTTGCTGATTGTAGGATCTGATCATTACCCAGTTAGATTTGAATTTCTGGAACCTCATAAACCTACTAGGAATCCATTTAAATGTGAAAAAATATGGTTTCTAGACCCCAACTTTATCAATAATATCAGAGTTTGGTGGGATGAAGATAACTTTGAAGGTTCCAAGATGTTTATTTTCATTTCTAAAATGAAGATGCTTAAGGAGAAAATTCTTTGGTGGAATAAAGATCGCTTTAATAATATTTTTAAAGAAAAAGTAGATATAGAAGAGCGACTAAAGGATTTAAACTTAGAAGTAATCAAGAAAAGCATGAATAATGATAGCTATTTGTTAGAAAAAGAATTACTCACTAAATAGGAGGTTATATTATCCAAAGAGGAAATTTTTTGGAGACAAAAATCAAGAGAGAGATGGTTAGATGAAGGGGATTAGAATACAAAATTCTTCCATAATTCCATCTCGTATAATAGAACTAAGAGAAAAATATCCAGTATTAAAAACCACTTGGGCATCTTAACTGATAAACCAAGTGAAATTGTGGAAGTCTTTATGGAGCATTTCCAAAAAAATTTAAATAATTATGAAGGATCAAATAGAGAAGCTCAAGCTAAGTTACTCAAAGTTATCCTAAAATTATAACAACTGAAGATAATAATGTTCTAAATCAACCTATTAATTTGGAAGAGATTAGATCAGTAGTCTTCAATATGAACCCTGATAAATCCCCAAGCCAAGATGGTTTCTATACCTTTTTTTCTAGAAATGTTGGGATATTATTGGCCTTGACCTTTGGAAAGTTATTGAAGCCTCTAGAAACGGTGGAGCCGTGGTATTAGAAATCAACTATTCCTTTATTACCTTGATCCCCAAAAAGATGGAGCTTGAAAATTTAGGAGACTTCAAACCTATTGCTCAATGTAATATAGTTTACAAAAAAAAAATTGAAAATTCTAGCAAATAGATTAGAGGATATCTTACCAAAAATAATATATGAGAAACATATAGGATTTGTTCTGGGCAGATCCATTCTCGATGGCATTCTTACCATCTAAGAAACAATTCATTTGGCTTGCAAGAACAAAGAGGCATACATTTTCATGAAATTAGACATTCAAAAAGCCTATGAAATGGTCAATTGGCAGTTCCTTTGTAAGGTTCTTGAAGCTTTCAATTTTTCTCATCAATGGATTAACCTCATTTTTAAATTTATATCTTCTCCCAAAATTTCAGTCCTTATTAATGGGATGCCAAAAGGTTTTTTTAAAACATCCAGAGGAATCAAACAAGGAGATCTATTATCTCCTTCCCTCTTTACTATTATGGTTGAGGCATTTGGGAGAGCTATTACTAAAGCCTACATTAATCAGAAGATTTCAGGCATCACTGTCACAAGGAACATGCCCAACATCATGCATCAGCAATATGCAAATGATACTATTCTACCAGGAAAAAGTGTAGTTAAAGAGGTGTTCGGCTTCAAATCCATCATAGAATTTTATACAGAGGTCTCTGGACAAAAGGTAAATGAACTCAAATTTGAGATTTATTTTATTAACACAAAATATATAGTAGAAAATCAGATATGTAACATCATGGTATACAAAAAAGGTCAGTTTCCATGTAAGTATTTAGGCACTACTTTAGAGAAAGGTTTGAGGTCAAGTAAGGTTTGGGATAACACTTTGGAGAAAGTGGATGCTAGGTTAGGTAGCTGGAAAGAGTATCAAAATTAGATTTGTTTTATCTGCCATTCTAACCTTCCCTCGTTCCTATCTTCCTCTATCCAAGCGACTTCTCCTCAAATTTGAGGCCAAACTGAGGAATTTTCTGTGGATTGATTGGGAGGAAGAAAAAAAATGGCTCTTATAAAATGGGAGAACATTTGTAAACCTAAGTACATCGGAGGGCTAGGGATTAAGAATTAACAAAGGCAAAATGAAGTTTTAGGTGTGAAATTAATATGGCATCTCTTTAAGGAAAGAGATCACAAGTGGGCAAAGATTTTGTATAATAAGTACCTTAATGTGGATGATCCTCTATTGATTTTTAAAATGAAGACCCTTCCTAGAGGGTTAGAGAGTTGGAATTTTATGATAAAGTGTCATAACCTTGTTAGTAAGTATCTAACCTAGGATGTTGGTAAGGGTGATGAGGCCCTATTTTGGGAGGATTCTTGGGATGGGCATCCACCATTAGAGTCTAGTTCCATCCCTAAGGATCTTAAAGAAAAATTAGCCAACCTATGGGGAAATAAAGTCAGTAACTACAAGATTAAGATTACTTTGGAAGGTACATCTAGATAGATTTGGAAACCTTTGGAGGGTGTGGAAGTGGACCTAGCTGCTAAAGACTCTTATGAAGAGTTAATGCTAGATAGGAAAGTTAAGCAACTCGAGAGAAATGATGAACTTATTTGGGTAGCATAAAATGATGAGAAATATAGCATGAAAAATGGATACAAAGCTTTGATACACTCACAAAAATGGGATAAAGTGGAAATTCCACTTGATCTTTGTTTGGACTCTACCTGTCTACTGAAGGCAAGATTTTTTTAGTGGCTGGCAAGCCAAAATAGAATCTTGACGGTGGACAGATTTAGTAACATAGGCTTTTAGGGTCCTTCGAGGTGTGTGTTATGTAAACAAAACAACAAAGATGTAAATCACCTATTATATAGTTGTCCATTTACCCAAGTATGTTAGGAATGGCTCAGACATATGTTAGGGTGGTCTACGCCTTTACCAAATTCACTCTTTGATCTCCTCAAAGGGTGGCCTACCAATCAAGTTAAGGGAATTTATAATAAACTCTAGAACATTAGTCCTTCCATCATGGTATGGGAAGTTTGAAAAGAAAGGAACAAACATATTTTCCATGACTCAAAATTGAAACTAGAGGAGTTTATATTAAAAATTGAAGCTAGCATAGTTGAAATAGCTAAGTCCCATCTCAAAAACTCCACGAAAGAAGAAGGCTCCTTCTCTATCTAGGATGGATAAATGAAAAAGAATTGGATAAAATTGATTAATCCTCCTCTTGTCTATTTTAAGAAAAACAAGGAGGCTAGGGAAAGATGCAAATGGTTGCCATGTCCATTTAGCCAACTTCCAACAATTTGGTAGAATTAGAAGCACTAGATAAAGGGCTGCAACTTTGTCATAAGTTAGGTCTATCAAGAATCATCATTGAGGGTGACTCACAGATCATCTTAAATGTGATTAGGAAATGTGCAACCCCCAACTGGGTCCTTAACTCTAAGCTAGAAGAAGTTCTTGGTCCTTTAGATAGGTTTGCAGAAACCCCAATATGTCACATTTTCCAAGAAGGTAATCAAAAGACAAATTATTTAGCAAACAAAGGAGCTAATGGTGTTAACTCCTTGGTTATAAAAAATGTACCTTAAACACTTCTATATTTTTTATTTTTAATACTTAGGCCTTTTATATAATTAATTTTATAGTATGGGGTAATTCTCTTCCTAGCCTAATTTTCAAATTAGTTAAAACCGGACCATTTATTATCCTTGTAGTGGTCTCCTCTTTCTCTTGTTTCATCTTCTTTATTAATAAGTTTTATCTTTTATTTTTATTTTATTTTTATTTCCCCCAATGTCATTTTTGTATCAACTAGTTGGGTGGTGTCACTCCCTTTTGCTTTTGCTCATCCTTTAATGAGTATGGCATTTAATTCATCTAGTTTTACCATCATTCCAGCCCATGTTTTGGCCCTAGTTGGTGTCATCATTCTATGTCATTATGGAAGAAAGGCCTTCTAGGTCCTTTATCTAATATTGCCTTTATTCTCTGACTATCACTATCTCTCTCTCTATCGTTGGGCACATTCTTTCCTTGAAGATGGACACCAACATCAGTGTATTTTGCACTTTAGAAAATCAAACCATGGCATTCTAGGCAACATCAAACTAGAGAGATGCAACATAATCCTTAAATGAATGGATGACATGACAAGGATTGTTGTAATTAGAGCCATTGGAGAAGATTTTTTGACTATAAGTATACTTGGAGGATGAATAGTGATGTGATAGGCACCTTTATAGGTTGCATGGCAAGAGCTAGGGTGGACCCGTTGCTCATTATTAGACTCTATTGCAACATCTTTGACCCAACTTGGAGAAATGGTCTCAAACAAGCTGTTAGAAACATAGATGATAAGTTGTGTATTCCTCTTTTGGAGAAGTATATGGATCTCCCTCTGGGGTCTCCAAACTTGGAGGTAGCCTTTCGTCAACCCTCACTTGTAATCCGTGAAAATTTAGCTTTTTATCGAGAATGACCCAAGATGGGGGCCAGTATTCAATTCCTCCTCTGGTGGAGGGGAATTGTCACAGAGGAGAACAAAGCATGGCTAACCAATTACCTTAATGTGTTCAAGGCATACATTTATCCTGGGGTAGCCTTCAATAATTTGGAAGCCCTAAACTTTTGCACTGCAAATATGGAGAAAACCAAAAGGGAAAAGTTTGATTTTGAATTCCCACCCAACTTTCATTTGGAGCATCAAAATGACATCTCTGAAGTCATTATTGTTTATTGGAAGTAAGTAGCCCTCTAGTGTGGGGTTGCGTAGTTTTCCATTGTTCCTAGGAAGTGGAATAGGCTAATATTAGTATTAGGGCTATGTATTTTAGTTTGGTAATTTCATGAGGTGCCCAATTATGGGCCTATGTAATGCTCATACATTTATAGTGGTCTGTCACATTTTGATAGTAGTTCTAGTGTTCTAGGTCCTTTAGTCTTACTGCTAGAGATAGGTCTCAGATACTTTATCTTGGGGTTTTGGTTTAGTGATAACAATTTAAAAGTTGACAGTGGTATATAGTCAATAGTCATGGATCAATGTATACTTATGCTTAGTATGAATAGTTTATAGTATAACACAAATATTTCTCTCTTTGATAGATCAATTCTATGATATGGTTAACAAGATCTTAATTGTATTATGAATTGCATATATATTTTAATCATTATAGAAATGGCTCTCTTTTTTTTATGGTTATCAGGATCTTAAATGTATCAAAATTGTATATATGTGTTTTAGTCATCATAGAAATAGTTCTTTGTGTTTTTTCTTGCAGATTAGAACTTCTTCTCTAGGCTATCTAGATTTAGTTTGGATTATTAAAGGTGCTGGTGTAAATAAGTATTTACTTATTACACTTACTTAAGTTTACTTAGGTTAATGCATTATTTTATTGTTTTGCATTATTTTATTATTATTATTTGTGAGACACTTAGGAGTTTGCGCACCTTTATGATTTGTCATGTAGACAACACAAAAGTACGCAACTCTATTTTAGCACATGGTGTCTACAACACTAATTTGCATGTCACACCCTTGTAAGCTTGTCCTCACATCATTGCACATATTTTCATGCTTAATGGAGGATAACCCATATCTGGTGGACATGTGCTTGGTTGTATGACATATCATGTAGCTGATTATGAGGCATTCTAGATGTATCTTAGAGGCCTTTATATACATGCACTCCTAGTGTACTTTTACATTGCATGAATTATGGCATATTGAATACATTATCATTCTGATCATACTCTCTCTCTCTTTGGTCTACTGTGTGCTTGTGTTTGAGTTCTTAGTTCCTAGGTGAATTTTTCCCTTAGGCAAATTCTTACATGGTATCAGAGAAACTTGGAGACTTTCTCATCACATAGCCATTCAAGACCACGCTTGCTTCATCACCTCAGCTAAAATCCAGAGTGTTGCAAAAATTGGGAGCGTCTAGAGCTAGATTTGACCTCACCATTGCGTCCAAAATGTTGAACTGGTGAAAATCAACTATAAACTTGGCTATCTTGGCCCAAAGTTGACTATGAGGCAATTTTTTTTTGCAAATCAGAACTTAGAGGCCCTAATTTGCAGTATGGGTATGGTCATTTTTTTCAAATTCAATTAATTTAATTTAGATTTGCATTTATTTTCTCTGTATTTTCATCGAATTTCCCTTTCGAGAACGAGCAAAGAAAAAAAAATTTAGCAGACCCGAGCAGTGACACCCCGGATCTGCCATTTTTGGAGGTATTATATTATTTATTTCAAGGTTTTAATTATTCAGCGGGTATCTAAAAATCAAACCCACGGTCTGTACAAATACTGTGCATCATCTACGCATCGAACTAGCACCTTTCTGGTGACATTACCCTGCTAAATCTGGCGAATACCCACTAATTGTCAACATATACATTTTCGGGCATCCACGACCCATCGTCGGTCTACATTTCATTTACACTAGGAGGCTTGTATGTTTTTAAAAAGTGCATTTTGCACACCCACTATCAATGTGGGATAAAATCTTGAGACTTTGGCAGTTGCTATTCAACTTTCGGCATGCGTGACAAGAGGTTTTCGACATCCTTTGTAAAAAATCTAGTAGTTGCATTCATAGTTCTTGGCCCCCGCATTTTAATCTTCCAGCATTCGCATAGTTGCAATTTTTCAGCAAGGTCTATGATTCCTGGCGAGGCTTTATCTTCTCCAGCGGTCTTGCACTTCTCGTTTTTGGCGACAACTTGATTTTTTTGGCACTGTTTTAAAATCTTTGGATAGCGATTACCAAAGTCTTTCCCACCCACGTGTAGTAATTTTTTCGACAAACGCCAAACTTTCCCAGCCCTATTTCTTGCCTGTGGTTTGAGAAACTATGACTGAGATTTGACACTATTTTTCAGCTTCAGTTTTAAATATCTACCAATGCAGACCAACTACCATGTGGCATTTTTAAATTTATTTTTGGCTCTTCTCTGCAAACAAGGACTCATATCTATTTGACACGTGTACAGAATGACTCATTGGGATTGCCACATCACTCGTGGAACTAAAGAGTATGCCATGTCATCGTACAGAAGTTTGACACATGTTTCAACCATAGAGTATGGACGACATCTCATTCTGCCACATCACCCTAGGGTAGAATTTTTTGCTGATGTCATCTTTTGCTGGGATTAAAATTGATGATCATTTGACTGTCATTCCCAAGTGCTTGACAACTACAATGACAGTCATTTGACAGTCAAATTTAGACTAACATTTTTTGTTTTTGACCCCTCTTTAGATTGCATTTTAGTTTGGCAACTTGGCTTTGCGAGCCCATAACTTGGACATCCGGACTCTGATTCAGGTGCAATTTTTTTTGAAATTGGGGAAAATTTCTTGAATTTTCTAGTGGTGGTGTTGTTTGCTAGTTTTTGTGCATAGATTTTGCAAAAATTGCATTTTTTGGTGACTGTACCTACATAATCTTATGTTTTGCATCTTTAGAAGCTATGTATGGGCACATCTGGTCACTTTTTCAGGTTCCATTTTTTTTGAAAGTGGATATTATTTTGTTTACTTTCGAGATCTGTATAGATTCTAGGGTTGTGTGGACCAATTTCTCACTTTCAAAATTAGGCCTTTTCGACATTGTAAAGCTTTGATTCTTTTTCAATATTGTTGTAAAACTAAGCTACAATACTTAAGTGATAGATTTTAGCCTTATAACGTAGTTGTAAAAGCACAATCAAAAAGTCCACTTTGTTCATTTTGACAAGTGGCCCATTTTAAACACACTTCTTATAAAGTGCCAAAGCATCTTTTTTAGGGGGGTCTTTTGATTGAGTGAAAAGGGGGGGGGGGGGGGGGTGTACTGTGTTTTTTGTGCTCTTTTCATTTCTGCATCATGGGTTTTAAATGTCCTCCTCTAACTTCACGCAACTATTATACATGGTAAGATATTGCATGGAGTAGATTAATGGAAAAAGGATATAGATTGTATGTTGATGGTACAATTACCAAACCTACTAATGCTAAAGAACTCATTGATTAGCAAAAACAAGACCAATAGGCTTTAGGAGTAATTAGGAGTTGTGTACATGGGGATCTTCTCTTTCACATTAAAAATTGTTCAAACTCTAAAGAAGCATGGGATAAACTAGAATAGTTGTATGGTAAGATGGATGAAGAAAAGGGATTTTAGATTGAAGATGATCTACTTCTCTTAGATCCTAAGAATTATGACACAATTAAGGATTACATCATCAAAGTCAATGAATATAGGGTACTTCTTAAAGATTGTGGAAATCCCATGAAAGATGACAGGTTGATTCATCACATCCTAAATAGGCTACCTTCTAAGTACGCCAACTTTGTTTTGAGTTTCAATACTCAAAGGTTAACCATGGGATCTGCTTACCAAAAGCCTTCCTTTGATGGATTTGCAGATATGTTGATTGTTGAACAATCTCGCTTGGTGGATTTTTGACTTCTCAAATCATCAAAGATGAAATCCTTGGTGGCTAGTGATGATCACAAATCAAGTCAAGGAGGGAAAAGAAACAACAACAACAAGCAGTGGAAGCAAAAATCACAATCTGAGACACAACAATCCTCCTCTCAATAAGGCAATTCTTCTTCAAACAAAAAGGGAAGTAATGAAAAGAAGGACAAACTTTTTTGTGCATGTTGCAAAAAGCTAAGTCATAACGAGCATCATTGCAAGACAAAAAGAATCGATGAGTTAGAAAATCTACTCAAGAAGGACAAGATTCAAGTGTCAGGTACTTCCAAGGATACAACTCCAACCTCTTCAAAAGGTAAAGGAAAATCTACTCAAGAAGAAAAAGATTCAAGTGTCAGGTACTTCCAAGGATACAACTCCAACCTCTTCAAAAGGTAAAGGTCAAGCACTTATGGAAAAATCAAGTTCTTCTTTGGAATGGATACTTGACTTAGGTGCCTCTTACCACATGGGTTCTTCAAAGGAAGACTTTTCTTCATTGAAGCAGTCAAAGGTACCACACATCTTCGTAGGAGATGATACTACGATGGAAGTTGAAGGGAGAGGACATGTGGAAATAGAAGATGGGGAATTCAAAGATGTTCTTTATGTTCCAAATCTAAGCTCCAATCTCCTATCAGTTTACCAAATCACTCACCTAGGAGATGGTCATAAGGTTGAGTTACTTCCAGATTCTGTGATGGTACGAAGTCTTAAAGATGATTCATTGGTAGCAGTGGGGAAAGTCAATGATGACAAGAGGCTTTATTCCTTCTCCCACTTTGTGCCTAAGAGTCCTTCCCAAGCCTTATTAACTCACTCTACTTCAAACATCAACTTATGGCATGAGCAGTTTGGTCACCTTGACTTTTGCTCTCTTCAACAACTTTGCTCAAAACATATGGTCAAAGGTCTACCTAATATCATCTTTTCTAAGGGAGAGTGTTCATCTTGTTCAGTGGATATGAATCTCAAGGAGAAGTATGATAAAGGGAAGTCTTCTCGAGCTCCCATTATTCTTCAGCTAGTTCACATGGTATTAGCAAGACCCTTTGCAGTGACTTCAGTTAGTTAAGGTTGCTACATAATCACATTTGTTGATGACTTTTCGAGATTCACTTGGGTCTTCTTCCTTCATCATAAGAATGAAGTGGTTCATAAGCTTCAAGACTTCAAGAATCATGTTGAACATAGGTCAAGGAAAGCCATCAAAGTACTAAGGATGGACAATGAGAATAGATATGTTGACAGAAAACTTAAGAACTTTTGCAGAATTTAGGGGATTGATCTTTAAAACTCACCAGCATTTAGTCCACACAAGATAGATGTTGCAGCTATAAGGATTAGGACTCTCAAGACCATGGCAAGTTGCATGATAAAGGCCAAGTCTCTTGATCCTACATTAGAAGTTGAAGCCATTAGCAGTGCTACTCACATACTTAACAGGTCTCCTCATCCAGCCTTAGATGGCAAGACTCCTTTTAAGGCATGGTATGGCAGAAAACCAGTTGTGAGCCACCTTAGAGTCTTTGGTTGTCCAGCATGGACAAACCTATCTTCCAGGAGTTGCAAGGCACCAACACCTAGGCCTTGTACTTTCATTGGTTATGAAGATAATGTGAAGGCTTACAAAATTATGGATCTAGAGACTCATGAAATCTTTGTGGAGAAGGATGTTCACTTTGAGGAAAGTTCTCCCAGCTTGTCCTCTACTCCTCTTCGCACATCATACATAGTGGAAACTGATAGTGACTCCAGTGATAGTGCTTCAACTAGTTTAGACATGTGGGGTTCTATCGATAGTTGTAGTGAGAGGTCACATCAATCTAGTCCACATGCTTATATTGCTACAGTGAAAGGTCCAACACAACATGGTACATCTCATCTTCCACCTATAGCTTTAGTTGACTTGGGAGACAAACTTGAGGACTTACATCTTCTCATTGATGAAGGTGATTACAGTTGTTGTGAGGGCTCACTCTGACCCTCATGTCCATTCTCTACATGATCAATCTACTTAGGTTGGCATGATTGTGGATCCTTATGAACAACAATTAGTGGAGGTCTCTTTGTCAGTTGAGGAGATAGATGGTTCAGTGGAACAGGTTCAATAGATATCCTTGAAAAATTTGCATTCATTCTTTTCAACATAGTTGGAAGGGGTGAACGTCAACATCAGTATAGGGATACTTGAGTAGGTTTTAGGGCCACCATACATCTTTAGGAGTGTACCTTTTCTTTTGTTTCTTCCTAAGGGGAGGAACACCATTCTTCATTCTTGGACCAGCTTCTTCATCGGAGTAGCTTTCACTTGTCAGCATTCTTCTTTTTTGGGGGGGAAGCCTATTCTGTCTCTCTTCCTTCTCTCATTCTCTTATGTATATATTGGATGTATGTCATAATGGAGGGGTCTTGATTACTCCATCCTATCGATGCATCCTTATTTATCTCTCTTTTTGGGGGAGGGTTTTTCCCATGAGGTTTTCCCTCTTTCCCCATTTTATGGGAGATTGCATTTTCATTATGTACATGGGTACCTAACATGTCCTTGTAGCTAGGACCCATTATTTATGTTCATCCTAGTTTCGTAAGCTTAAGGGCATTCCCCTAAGTTGCACTTAAGGGGGGGTGTTGGTGTAAATAAGTATTTACTTATTACACTTACTTAAGTTTACTTAGTTTAATGCATTAGTTTATTATTTTGCATTATTTTATATATTATTATTATTTGTGAGACACTTAGGATTTTTCGCACCTTTATGAGTTGTCATGTAGACAACATAGAAGTACGCAACTCTATTTTAGCACATGGTGTCTACAACACTAATGTGTGTCACACCCTTGTAGGCTTATCCTCACATCATCACACATATCTTCATGCTTAATGAAGGATAAACCATATCTAGTGGACATGTTTTTGGTTGTATGACATATCATGTAGCTAATTATGAGCCATTCTAGATGTATCTTAGAGGCCTTTATATACAGGCACTCCAAGTGTACTTTTACATTGCATGAATTATGGCATATTGAATACATTGTCATTCTGATCATACTCTCTTTCTCTTTGGTCTACTATGTGCTTGTGTTTGAGTTCTTAGTTCCTGGGTGAATTTTTCCCTTAGGCAAATTCTTACAAAAGGCTCATTGTTTTTTATATTCTAATTTGAAAAATCTGAGGGATTGGATCTCGGTTTCATTTTATTTCATCTTTCTAATAATTTGAGTATGGCATGCTGGGCAGAGAAGGCATTTTTAAGATTTCTACTGGTAATGATGTGTAATATCGTCTAACGTAGGTTTGCAATTGACATCCTTTGTCTCAATCAAGAGGTTAGCTTATTTAGTTAGGTAGATCGAGTTAAATGAGTTTCATTTTAGATAGCTGGAATCAGTTTCGATTTTGATGAGGTTAGGGTCTGAATTTAGATCTAATACTATATTGTCTAGTATATCAAGTTTACATTAGGATAGTTTTTTCACCATCACAATCCCAATTTTTCAATAAATAGAGTAAATTAGGTAAGCCTCAGGTCAGTGTATTTGCAATCATAATTTAAATAAATTTAACTGAAAGGGTTCAAAATTCTAACATTCTTATTGATAATTTTTTATGGATTACAACCATATTGGCAATTAATGTTAATTAAAAAGGTGTGAGTAATAATTTATTTGGTTCAAGGTAGATTTTAGGTTCTAAAGATGATTGCATTATTATTACTAACCCATATGTTTAACAAGATAGCTAAGCAGAGTGAGCGTATTTATCTTCAATGGAAGGATGCAAAGAGAAGTGGGTGGAATAATCCTCAAGGAGGTCTCAGATGTAATTAGAATTATTTTTCACATGTAATAAGATCATTCTATTGTAATAACAAGCTTTGTTGATAATCTGACTGGGGTATGCTCCTTTTATAGTGAAATAATAAAGGACCATGGTCCTGAGCTAGACTGGAGGTTTTCTTCCCCATTCTTTCCTAGCAGTGCCCGTTTGAATGGTGGTACGCTATTATAAATATTTTTTTATTAATAAAATTTATCAAGGCCTTGGTTGTTTACCGATCAAAATAAATAAATAAAAATATATTATAATCCTAAAATAATAATTACTAAAATTATTACCATAAATAAAAATAACATAACCATTTAAAACATCTAACTCTAAGCTTTAATATAATCTAATAAATTAAATGAACTAATTTAAATGTAAAAGAAAAAAAACACTAACTTGAATGAACAAATATAACATAAAATAAATTAAAACTAACTAATCAACTAACCTATCTACATCACATCTAACATACAAATAATTAAACTCTAATTACTAACACAATATTAATATTTAAAATAATACTAACTATAGTTAACTAAAACTAAAATAAAATCTAACATTAAATATACTAATTTTAATTACTTAACAAAACAAAACTAACTACATCCCTTTTAAAACTTTTACTAAAACCATAAAACAAACAACCCTTACTACTTTATTAAAACTCCTGATGACACTTCTACTTTATCACCAAATCCACTCCTAGGCTCATGTGAGCTTTCCTGCATGTGGAGGTCACACTGCCCAAGGTTGATGATGTGATTGGAAAGGGGAGTGTTTAAAATTTATTGCATTTGACTTCCTCCTTTTTTGAAAAAAAATATTAATTTCATCTCCCTTCACACTTAAAATTTATTGCATTTGACTTCCTCCTTTTTTTTAAAAAAATATTAATTTCATCTCCCTTCACACTTCCCCAAAAAAACTAACACCTAGGTAGGATAAGATTGTTAGTGGGTAGATAGAACTTTAGGGAAAAAGGTAGTTATGGTAAAAGGTTCAGTGGATAGGATATTTTAGAAATATATTTTATGTATTTTCTTTCTTTTATTTTATTTAAGTTTAAAATATTTATTATATTCAACTAAGATATTTATAAGAATCTTTAAGATTCTCTGTTGAAAAAGGAAATAATCTTTTTCCCCATACAAATTCGAGAGAGCATATTTTCTCTAGGGCGTAAATTTCTTTTTTGTCCATTTTTTTTTTCTAAGTGTAGATTTTGAATGCCAAATATCTTTTCATTTTAAAGGGAATAATATTTTTTTTTTTAAGTGATGGTTTTGAGCAAAACATATCTATTTAACCAAGGGAGTTATATATTTTTTAAAAGTGATAATAGGGTTAATGTAATATTTGAGTATTGAGTTGAAAATTTTTACTTCCTAACATTCACGAAAATTTCAAAATGATGTGTTAATCAAACAATGAATTTTCTTTAACATAATATGAACTTAAATTCCATAATTATATATCATCATTTTATCTAATTAAACTTAATTAAAAGAATATGATTTCGAAACATTAAAAAAAAGCTCCAAGAAGGATGAAACATCATTGTATCCATTTTTGATAAACACATGCATATGACTAAATTACAAAAAAAAATAACAAAGCAAAGAAAGAACTTTTCTTCTTCCTTTTTAATTCATTCATCTAATTTAAGGACTCCCTCGAGAAAGAACCAGGGAAGAAAACCTGAGATCATAGTCATTTCAACAATACATTAAATAATAACATTTTTACAACAAGATCTTAATCCCGAGGAGAAAACTCCCAAACTTATTTGAATTTAAAAACAACTTTGAATTTCTTGCTTGGCTCCACAACTGGGTAGCCATTATGAAATCTGCAACACATCAATGTATTCATGGAGAGAATGAAACTAACTAGGAGACAAACAATAAAACATGAAGACAAAATCAAACATTTTTTCCTATCCAGGTTTGCACAATGGGTTCATCATTGAACTAGACTAAGAAGAAGGTGGATTTTTTCAATAGGAGATGTTGGTCACAACACCATACAAGTGCCCTTTTGAGGCTATAATCACAAGGACTTCCATGCTTTCATTTCTTAAATTCCAAAACTCAAAACATGTTCTGTGCTAATGAGTAGGGGCCCATAACACCCCGCTCTCTCCCTATCCTCATCCTGAGGAGAGACTTTGCACTGTCAGAGTCCAACTAAAGACCTCCTCCTGTACATGGCCACTTCTTCACTATCCAAAGTTGAATAATTCTAATACAACCCATACAATCCCTTCGAAAATCAAAGTAAAATACTAAGGAAAAATTAATTTCAATCCCCCCCAAACATGTTCAATCAAACACATGAACATCCATATGAAAAGAAAACTACTTAAGAATGAACACAACATGAACAAAATGAACTTCACAATAAGGTTATGGCAACTATAATTTGAGATGAGCATCCCTTCCTTCTCCTTCTCCTTCTCCTTCAATATTGAATTGCTCTCTAAAACAAGAGGTTGGATGAACACCCTTTCTCTCTCAAATCTACCTCTGAATAGGATCCCAACTCAACCACCTCCAAAAAGAATTAACTCTCACACTTTCCTAAAGGCTTCTAGAGTCTTTTAACTCAATCTTAGCATTAAGGCTAACCTCAAGGTGGAGTTTAACTTATCCAACTCATGGTGAAACTCCAATTCTCCCAATAAAGAAAAAATGAGATATTTGGGTGACCACAAAAGTCAACAAAATGGGCTAGAGGGGTGGAAAATGTCCACAACTCATACCTATACCCCTTAGGTACTTAGTTTTCATGACTTTTGGCCTCTAGGACTATTTAGGGACTTATCAAAAAGCTTGAAAATTTTGGACTTTCTTATAACCCTCAAAAGTGCAAATTAATCACTAATCTTGATTAAGGTAATTAATCTCAGTTACTAGCTGATTAGCAAAAAGGTCACTAACCTAGTCCAACTTAGATATTCAGGTTACTCGGTTACTCCTACTTATCATTTTAAAATACATATACAAATCATAAGTGTCAAGTGACATTATAAAATCATTGTTACAAAATATTAACACTTAATGATTATAGAATGATGCACACATTCAATTTATGATACAAAAGAAATATGAAACAATAGGGTCTACATCTTTCAATAGATTCAACCTTGATTTTCACAAACTATACAAAGGGTTCAGTTTCGATTCTCTATTAGATTTTTCAACTAAGATATCCTACACACTCATTGCACACATCAATAGCCTAAGAAAATCACATACACATATACATATACATACATATATATGCACACACACACACACACACACACACACACACACACACATATGTTTATATACATACATACATACATACATATAACTCATCAAGATAACTCAAAACATAAATCTTTCAATTAATTAACTATTTATCTTGTTTCTGCTCATATACTTAACCACTAAAATTGCATAATCAAAGTGTTAATCATAGTCTTAATTCTACATTCACTTTCTATACTACATCATTAGTATACATGTTCATAAAACATTAAATAACACAATTAAACATTTGAAAGTAAAACATCACACAACATAAAATAACATAATAATATTCAGTGTTTCCAATAGTGTCTCAACATATCAAGTCATGAATATCAAAATAATAATGTATCAACTTTGCTATGTTGGGTTAGGGTGAGGCCTCACATTTAACTATAATAGAAAATCATAATAGACCCACAAAACCAAATATGAAAACTCATCAAAAAGCACAAAATACTAGAACAAACTCTAGGGTAAAAATCATGAATTCATGTCACTTGATGAATTCAGAAAGGTGAAACTAACTTAGATACTTGTCCTATTTTCTAGGACAATTGGCTTAGGGTTTAGGATTTGGACTCAAGAGTTTTCTCTCCACTTATACAATTGAAATACTAAAATAGGGTACGCTCATCCTAGCAATTCAGGGAAGTCGATACCCAATACCTGCAATTTGCATAAAATACAATATTCTAAACTAAACAGGCAATGACAAAAAGTGGTGCATCATGTGGATCTTGACTAGCAAGTGACTATGACTCCCTTCCTTAAGCACATCAGAAAAGTCAAACATAAATAAAACATACACGCACACCATACACATGCAAGTATGGGGTAAGTATCCATAGAAACTACACAAAAATCATTTATTTAACTAACATCATTAAATAACTGAAAGTCATTATATGAACATATATATATCATCATCGAACAATCATAAAATAATTGAAATAACTAAGTATATATATATATGAAATACATTTAATCTAATCTAATAACCAAGTACCAATAATCATAAAACACAATAAAAAAATTGGCCTTAAAGAATCCAACAATACAACAAAAAAGTCAAATAGGGCTAGGCATTACACAAGCACCTTTGTAGAAAATCCCTTATGAGTTGTGCCCACTTCCAATGGAAAGTTAATTGTCATTCATTCATACCGAGTAGGAAGGGATGCTTCTATACAATTATCCCCATGCCTTGCTCCCAACACTTGTTTGCTATGTCTGCAAAAGAAATGCCAATGCCCGGCCCCAGTACTTGCTCAACCAATACAATAATTTTGACATTGTCTTCTAAAAATGTTTCTTTAAAAATATTACGTAGAAGCATTAGAATGTCTACTTGATTGCCTCCAAGGTCGAGAAGAGACACGAAAAAGTGGGAGGTAATATCTATGGACACATCGTACCTCTTATCATTTCTTAAGAATTCATAGTCGAGGACCATGAATAAAGCATGGTGGTTAAAAGGACCTTGGGCATCTTCCTTGCAAACCATGGCTAGGACATTGTCAAGTATTATGCCCAAGAAGGGCTTTTGCATAGCCATTGTAGTGCATTTCAGGTGAATTGGCATAGCCACGACTAAGAAACTCTACAAATTGAATTCAGATTCAAGAATTTGAGAAATAATAATTGAAAAGGAATTTAAGAGGTTATTTAATGATAGTTGCATTAAATAGTTTGGCATTTGTGATCTTTCATATCTTATTTTTTCATATTCCTTTTAATTTTCAAGTGTGTGATACGTACTCACATTAATGTCGGACACTCGAAAGTGCCTACCAAGGTGGTTGTAAATGGAATGTAATAATTGTAACTATCAGTGCCACATTTATGATTTTAATCTTGATGTGATGTTCACTACATTGAGTACATTCTACTTAATGGTTTTCATGCAAAACTTTTCACATGTCTCGATTCTAGAGAATTTCATGTGACTCCAGGTATTTTCAAGTGACTAGCCCTGAAATGCATCTTCTGTCATTGATCTCTAATTAATCAATGGTTGATAAAACTATTGTATTAACAATACAAAAGTGGTGGTAGCCGAATTGGTAATAGTGACATTGACATAATGACATTATTAATAATATACCTAAGACAGTACACAAGTTGAAACTTGAAGTGACTACTTAGTAGTCAGTACAATCACTAGCCAATACATGTGCAAATTCACTTTTAGATTAAACAATTCTTCAGTTGACCACTAAAGATTAGCCAAAACCATTATTATTCATTTTCCTACAAAACAAGTAATTTGTCTTTGACATTATTAATTCATTTTTGGCAAGGGCGAAAATAGCCATCATTTATTTATCTGTCAGCAAGAAAAAATATTAATTTGCCACATTTAAAATAATTTTTGCTAGGGAAAGAAAAAATTAGCAACATATAATATTTTATTTCCCTATATGGAACAAAATTTTTTCCCTCAACATAAAAAATTTCTTGCCCACAAAATGTTGGATTCACGAACATTTTAGGCAATTTTTTCAAGACGGGTTTTTTAAAGTTATCCCTACATTATACTATCTTAAAATGAATGCACTTCATTTTGAGACCTTTTAGCCCTCTTAGTGTGGTTTTGGTCTCTTTTATACTTTCCTCTTCCATTTCATGCTTCTTCATCATCTCCCTGTAGTGCCGGCCCCTAGTTCACATTTTTGTTATCATTGTCAAATTCCTTAGGCTGATTTTATGCATTGATTAGTTTTAGAGATACTAGATTTGTAATATTATGATATTATTTCATGTCTTGAATTACAAATGCATCGGTTATTATTGCTTAGTTGATTTCATTCATGTGTTGTTAATGGTATTTTGATGATCCTAGTTAGTAAATGTGGTTTCTTTCATAAAAATGTTAACATGATGTCTTTAATGATGATTATGTTGTATTGATAGAGATGCATTATTATATGTACGCATTTGATATTAGACTTATGATTTTTATGATACTTACCCCATACTTGCATGTGTATGGTGCGCGTGTTTATTTTATCTTTCTATTTGACGTGTTTGATGTGGTTAAGGGAGGGAGTCGTAGTCACCTGCTAGTCGGGATCTACACGATGAACCACTCCCCGCCATTGTCTGTTTAGTTTAGATATATTATATACATGTACATGCTCGTCTTTTATGCAGGATGCAGGTATCGGGCATCAACTTCCCTGAATTGACAGGATGAGCGTGCCCTATTACAAATACTCAAATGGTGAGAATGGGAAGATAATGATCAGGTCCAATCCTTGCCATAAGCCTATAATACTTGTCCTGCAAGGAGGACTCGTAACAGACTGTCTACCCTTTTTAAACCCGTGAGTATTTTATGCGTATATTGTTTTGTGTCTTTGATGTATTTTCTATTAATTAAGTCTAATTAATAGATTAAGTTAATAATTTAATTTAATGAAGAATTATTATGACTTTTTGAATATTTAATTATATTTAATTAATTGAGAAATTAATTAAATATAAAGAATTGAATTGGAAGATAAAAGTTTTAAGATTAAATTTAGAACATGATAATATTTATTTAATTTAATAATAATATATTTAGAGTTCATTTTTAAATAAATGCTAAATATTATTGTTATTTAAGTTAATAAATATTTATCAAATTAAACGTTCAAAATATATTAAAAAGGAAAAAGATATTAATTTATGAAAAAGATTTAAGTTCGCATGAATGAGTTTTAAATATAAGAGATTAATTTAAAAGATAAAATATGTGAACTTGATTTGATATTTTAATAATGTGCACATGAGATTAGAGTTATAAATTTATTAAAGTGAAGTAAAGTGAAAAGTTAAATAAAGTAATTTAATGATTCACTTAAAGTGCATGAAGGAATAATAAAAGAATATTTTAATTTAAAAAGAAAATTAATTGTGCATGAATGAATTAATTAAATAAGAGAGAATTAAATATTGGAGATAAAAGTTAAAGTTTAAATTTAGAACATGATTGATTATATTTATTTAATTTAATAATAATATATTTAGAGTGCATTTTTAAATAAATGCTAAATATTATTGTTATTTAAGTTAATAAATATTTTATCAATTAAGTTTCTAAAAATGAAATTAAAAGTGAAAAGATATTTAGTTATCATAAAGATTATAGTTCGCATGATTTATGCATGAGTTGAAAATAAAAGAAATTAATTGAAAAGATTAAACATGTGAAATTAATAAAGATATTTAATAGCATTAAGTGCGCATGAGATTTATAAGTTATAAATTGATTAAAATAGAAGTTGAGTGGAAATTAAATAAAGAGATTTAATAATCCATTTAACGTGCATGAAAATATGAAAGATAAGATAAATAAAGGTTGATTTTAGAGTTAACGAGGGGGATCAAGAGACCTCTCGGGTAAATGCACAATTAGTGCCCTGATTGTAGGAAGAGACCTCCTTATCAAAATTGGAGGGTTCATTTTTCAAGGGAAATTTTTGGAGACAAGTTTTCACACACAGGTCTCAGAGAGTTTTTCAGAAACAAGTTTAAAAAGGGCACACACAGGTTTGGAGAGCAATTCAGAGGGTTTGGAGAAGAAGGAATTTTTCGTAGCTTGAAGGATATTGCTTGCAGTAGAAATTTTCATCCAGCTGTTAGAGTTTTAGCATCAGTACGAGGTAGGGTTT
Source organism: Cupressus sempervirens (assembly GCA_028749045.1). Classification (NCBI taxonomy): domain Eukaryota; kingdom Viridiplantae; phylum Streptophyta; class Pinopsida; order Cupressales; family Cupressaceae; genus Cupressus; species Cupressus sempervirens. The sequence goes on from CM053784.1 coordinate 209,962,975, forward strand.
TGAAATCTCGTGAATGCAATTTTAATTGGAAATATCTGTTTGCTTCATGATTGTTGGGTGATTGAAATTTTGTTTATCATCTCGATTGTTTTCAAGATCTGATTGGTTAAAATTAGTCTCTCATTATTCATATAGAAGAATCATTGAGGAAATTAATTAAATCATGTAGGGTTTGAAGGAAAAGAAGATTTAAAATTAGAAATTCGAATGATTTGTTGTGTCCTCTCTACCATACTATATTTGCAGATAGTATTTAAAAATAAATAAAAAAATAAAAATTAAATAATGAGAAGAAAGAAAGAGGTTTTATTTTATATATATAAATTGTTATTATTTTTAAAAAGAAATATATTTAAAAATAATATTAATTTATTATAATGTATTTGGATTGTTTAAAATATTTATATATTACTGAAAAAAAAAAAAAAAAAAAAGGTTTGTTTGAAATTTTATATTTTTAAAATTTTTTAAAAAATATAATATATAGGGTGGGGACATACCCCCCCCATACCTGTTGCCGGCAGAGTCTGCTGCGGCAGCCGGTACCGCTGTTGCCGTAGGCAGCAGTACAACTGCTGCTGCGCGCAGCAGGGTAGCAGGTACCAGGCCGGCGAGCCTTTAAACACGCCGAAACATGTAAATATTTATATTTTGTTTTTTTTAATTAATTAAATTTTAATACATTTTAAAATGTATTTAAATTACATTGTAATAAATTTACTTTATAATTTAATAACATTTTTGTATTATTAAATTTTATAATTATTTATTAATTATTTAACTATTAATATATATAAATGTTTTGTAATTAAATAAAATTAAATAACTTTATTAATTAATAATTAATCTAATTAAACTTGATTTAATTAGGATCTATTAACGATAAGAATTAGTTAATGAGGTTATTAATTTATCATATTTAATAATATTGATTTTATTAAAATTATGGTTATTTTATTTAAAATCAATGAACTGTTATTTTCTTTTAATAACCTAAATGGAATAAAACGATTATTCTAGATTATTCTACTAGGAAATGACTTTTATTATGATGGTAATTTTACATATTTAAGTCGAATAATGAATGGGTTAATGGGTAGAATAAACCGAGAATTTCCTACACTTGAACGTTCATTGTAATGCAAATTGAAAACATTACTTTTAAAAAAAAATTTATGTCTTTTCAAATCAAACCCAACTATGAAATTGTATTGTTTTCTATGTATTGTCTTTACTTGTGGATTTTGGTGTTGATTAGATGTCGACCAGTCTAGGATGTACACCAGAGGTTTGTGAGATTTTTGTTATACCATTTATGTGACTGGATGTCATGATATGTCTTGTGATTCAGTTTGGAAATTATATTTATGAGGTTTACTTTATGAAGCATTTATGTGTACTTTGATGGGAGAACCATCGTGTTATTAGGTTGCCTGTTAAGGAATCGAGTTTGATCTTTATGGGTGTTGTGGTATGGGACACAACTGTGTTTTTATGTGTTTAGGAGAGGTTGTCTAGGTACGTGACTTTGGGAGTGGCTTGCATAGGGGTCCGAGACCCAAAGTGGTCCGTGCCAGGGTAACCTAATGCAAGTTATGTAATAAGTGATAATCTAGTAAGTAAAATTTATGGGGGGAAAACACACTAAAAAGATAAGTTAGAGATATTTGATCTACCCATGCCTTTAGTGCTTGTATAGACTAAGGATGGGAATGAGATGAGTGCCTCGTCTTCTTGAGAGGGCTTTCTAATTTTCCATATGTGTGATGTTGAGGGTCCGGGGTTCATAGTAACCAGTCCAGGGTAACTCAACGCTTGAGGGTCCAGGGTCTCTTAAGAGATCAGTCCAGGGTAACTTAAGCAGCCATGTGATGACACTCCCTAGTATGTAGCCTGAGTCTCTTTTGTAGATTTGTGTATCTCTAGTAGTGTACTTATTGTTGGATGTGGTGTATCTATTGTCGGATGTGTTTATTATGGTTACTTACTTTCATTGATGATGATTGGTGATTCAGGATGTTGTACTTTTGACATGTGGCTTTTGACTTGAGGTGATTATCTTTCGTTGACTTTACCTTATGATCTTGGTATTTGGTTTATACTTGGTTCGTGTATGATGGTTGGTTATGTGGTGTCGGTATTGGATTGAGTGTTCTTACTTTTGGATTATTTTATCTTCTTGAGTAGCATGTGTTACCTTTGAGGTAGTTTTGGCTATTAGGGGTACCTTGCCTAGGAATGTTTTATGTTTGATTAGCCGTATGTGGATCGTTCATTATCTTCCCTGCACGGTGGGAGTGGAAGCCTGACTAGGTAACCATGCGGTCGGGAGGTAGTGCCTTCTTACCATTTGGGTTCCCCTTCACATTGCTAGCTGTTGGATGTTCATTGCAGAAGATGTACCTTTATCATTCTTATTTCTTATCTCAGAGACTTCTTTTCAGATGATGTATATATGTTATCATGTATTCTGTTGTACAATATCTATTTTCACATACCCTACAACATGTGCAGTGGATGTTTATAATTGGATGTACTTTCATTGTATTGTTTATACTTATGCATTTGCTTATGCGATTATGTATCTGTTATTCCTTTATGATCTTGAGACATTGTACTTGGAACTTGAACTAATTAATTTAAAATTATTAAATGTGACTCAACGTAAAGGAATCCTTGAGGAATTGAAACTGTATCTGTAATTGCAAATGTGTATTTGATGTGTATGTCCTTATTGCTTCCGCATTAATGTTATCTTGATGTTGTTTAAACTTATAAAAAAAAAAATAGTTCAGTAAACATTGTAACATATTAGGTTTATTTCTCTTGGGTTCTCGAGCGGGGCGTTACACTCCCTCTTTCTCACATGGTCTCTTAGGTATTGCCTCAATACCCTTTTGATCATATCTCCTATTCATTTCACTATCTCTCAGTCTCATTTGCACCACATTCTAGAGTTTTTTGTGGCATTTATGACCTATCCACTCATATTAGGTCAACCTGGACTATGTCCACCTAGACTAGGTTGACCCAAGTCAGCCTAGTCCTTGGTGATCATGGAGTTTGGGGCCCAAAATTTCTTGAGTTCACCAATTTATTTATTTACTTCCTTAGTTGGCCTAAGTTATTTTCCCACCTAAGTATAATAGGAGGCCTTGGTGTAGTGTCTCTCATGTTTGCAGTATATACCTTCTCTATCTTGATTCAAGAGATACTTGATACTCTTATTGTTATTTGTATTTTGAGATAACTTGAGGGTTGGGTGTTGTCCTTTGATTTAGTGTCATAGATGTTTTACTGCTATATTTCTCAATTTATTATATTTGCATGTTGATGACATTTTGAGATGACAGTAGATCTATGATGATACCTGGTTATTTGTTATTTGGACATAATTTTAGATTATGTTATGTGATGGATTTTATGCTATGGTTATTTACTTCATTCTTGTATCTTTACACTTTCTGGAAACATGAGTGATGTAAATGGATTAATTAAGTATTTAATGCATTTTTCTTCCGCTATGATATTATATGCAATTGCACTTGATCATGTGTTTTAGTGTACTAGAATTATATGCTTGGCAATGGCAAATGGAGTTAGTGATTTAGCTATTCATATTTTACCAATGTCATCCCTATGTGGTCAATGTATCGTTATTTTAATTGTTTAAATTAAAACTTTTTGGTGATTAATAAATCCGAACTCATCTACATTATCTGATTAGACTAGTGACCATGTCTGTGCATTTAGAGGTTCGCAATATCGTGAAAGTTGTTTAGTGATTTCTGTAATTTTGTATTTTTGGACTTTAAATCTTCTCAAATTTAATTTCTGGTAGCTTGGCCTTAGGTGAATTCCCATTATGGAAAAAAACCTATTTTCATTTCGGTTGATTTGAAGTCTAGCTAATCTAACCAACTATGTGCCCTAATCGACTATTCACTCGAAAAGTGAATAAGTATTGAAAAATAGTTTTTATTATTGACTTCTCACTTTTTGAAATAGAAAGTTTGAGAGCTTTTTGAGAATCCTCTTTTGAATGATTTGAATTATGTTCATTCTAGGAGCTGTGAGTGTGGGTTTTTTGTGAGATCAGTCTCATTGGATCCAGCTCAGGGAGTTTTAGCTTTGTCGTCACTTTCAGAAATTTTGACGGGTTATTTATTTTATTGCACCAGATTTGGTTTCTGTTGCTTTTGTTGTTAGGTAGGGCCTTCTTGTTTTATTGTTTCTACTCCATTTCAACTTTTGTTTCTTGTAGTAGTTTGTTAGGAGGCTTAGAACTAGTGTTCCACCCTGTTTCTATTTGTTGGTTCTACCTAGTTGGTTGGGTACAAATATTTTCCCTATTTTTGGGATGGGGGTTTTTGTTTTGAGTTGTTATGCTGGCCATTTTCGCATACGGGTGTCCGAACTTAGTTATTTTTGAATCTTTAGGGTTTTTACACCTAAAGGCCAAATGGGTTTTAATTTCAAAATTTTTCAAATTTTGGGATTTTTACCTTGTTTTGCATGTCACCCTATTTTCTCGAGTTTTCTTGGCATGAGTTTGGTTGTGGGCTTGGACGATTTATTTGATGTCGGTCATGCCTTATGTTGCATTGGGATGCATGTTGCGTTTGTCCTCTTTATTCTATTTTTTGTTGAGTGACTTTCTACTTTGTGTTCTCATCCAATCCTTGTGCTATGATCTTTGTGATGGTGGTGTGCCACACATGAGTACGTGCATGTACATTTGTCAGGTGGCTTGTGAGGCCCGATCTTCCATGGTATTTTTGGAAATTGTGATCATTGGGGTTGGGTTGGGGATTTGCATGCCTATGGGCACTCATCATTGGATGAGCAAGGGTAGGGTAGGGTAGCATATGGAGGGGGCTTCTATCCCACAGCCTAGTGATCATTGTGCCCAGAGGGTTGGTAGAGGAAAGGAAGTTTTAAATAAGTGATAACTAAATAAAACATTGGGCGGTAATAAAACTATAGATAATAATCTGTGTTAGAGCCTTTTTTTTGAGGGAGTTGAATTTGCACATTCTGAGCTTGGGCTTGTTGATGCCAGGTGACTCTCCATGATGGAAGCCCCTACTTAGTAGCACATTGAGTGTTTGACTAGGACCTCTAGTTTATGCATTGTCTTTGTCTTGGTTTCAGTCATCATATTGTCTGGTGTGTAAGTTGGCCATGGATGTTTGCTTTGCGTATTTTTATGGTTGGATCATTATCTCCATCAGCACGACAGGTGTGGACTTACAAGTGCCACATGATTGGGAGGCATAGCTACCTACATCACTGCTAGGGATCGGTGTATAGAGATGGTCTTTTATCCTAGTGTGACCATTGCTGGATGTTTTCACTTGATACTTCGAGTTTTGGAGTATGCTTTCTTGTGATTTATGCTTTCATTGGAATGCTTGTATATCATGTTTAGATGATGTTATTTATTGACACATTTCCTTACTTTGATGATAAGCATGTGATAGGTGATGTTATCTACTTTGTAGGATTATCTTATGCTTTCTTCTAACATTTTAGATTTCCTTATGCTTATGTTGTAGCATGTTTTAGTAGTGATGTCCTTATTACAATAGTACCAATGATTTGTTCAATGGCTTAGGATGTTACACATAGGGCATGGCTAGTGCCCACAATGGTCTTATGATGCCATTGACTATTGGGAGGAACCGCGTATTTAATTTTTTTTGTACTACTCATTGCGATGTTATTTCCATTAACTGTGATGTTGCTTTTGTACTCTACAATGTTTCCTTTCTATTCCTTTCCTTCACTGTTTGGACTAGATGGTTAGATGTTATTTCTAGCTTTTCACTTTTTAGCTTTGTTTAAGTGTTTATGCCTCAAGTTGTGGATTTGATACTCCCTAGTATGGAGGAACTTTGTTACTTATATTTCTTATCTTTTTCCTTATTTTTGTGTTTGCGTACTGACTCAAGATCTCATGCGAGATTGCACTTTCTCGTGCAAGGATGCAAGTCTTTGCGCAGTGTAGTGGGTTTCTTTGCGTGGTTGGGCACTTCCTCGCGTAAAACCCTACATCAGTTTTATGGTGTTTTGGTTGTATGGACAAATACATGCTTGTTTCATTGTGCACATCTTCACATGAGAAGGTACTTCTTCACATGGCATGGTGCACTTCTTTGTGGGGAATTCTGGCAGAGAATGTTCTCGTGCAAAAAATAGGGGGTGTCTCCCTCAATTTTTGGGGTTCAATTTTTAGAGTTTCTAGTACCCTTTGGGTTGCCTTAAATTACCTTGGTTGGGTAGTTTTTAGATTCTTCGTATTGGATGTTGTTTTTAGGTTTTCGTTCTTGTAGTGTTGTGTCAATTCAAGTAGTGGTGTTAGGAGATCTGTTGGTTGTTGGGATGGTGGTTAAGTCTTCCATTGAAATCTTTGTGATCTATGTATTTTGTTGTCTTGTACACTTACACTTGTTTAAAAATAATTTATCTTGGCTTGTATTTCATCCTTGTTCCATGGATCTCCAGGCGGGGCATTACATTTGGTGTCAGAGCCCATATTGCAACATTGGGATCTCTGTGTTATGATTCCACTGTGGTTTTGTTTTTCGATTTGTATTATTATATTATGTTTACTAGTTTGATATCTTGTTAGTTCATGGTTTTGACTCTTATGCTTCTAATTTGATTATTCTAACATTATCTTTTTGTTCCTATAGTGATGTATCCTACACGTAGACCTAGTGGCCTTAGTTGTACCCGTAGCGATAATCGTCAAGAAGGAGGGGGAGAACAGGGTAATAACACTAATCAAAATGGCTTGGAGGTATTTTTTCTAGTGGTCCAATAATTTCTTCCTTAGTTGGGCCCTTGTGTTGAGGAGTGCCAACAAGATCATAATCAAGAAGAGGGATCTCATCATGGAGATTCCCATCATTCAGAGCATAGAGAGGAGGAATGTGAACGTGAGCATTCTCTTACTCCACAACATGGAAGAGGACACCATCAGGGTGGTAGGGATTGCAACAATGAAGATTCCATCAAGTTGGATATTATGAAGTCTCTTCAGCAATCCAAACCATCATTGTATGATGGCTAGGGAAGTGGCCTCAAGGTTGAGACTTGGTTGCTAGACATGGAGCACTGCTTCACCATGTATCCATATGCAACCAATATGAGGGCACGTTTTGCAATCATGTAGTTGAGGGAACATGCATCCATTTGGTGGAATATTGAGAGCCAAAAGCTCTAGATTAGTGTTGCAAATCTCACTTGAGAGATCTTTGAGGAGAGGTTCTAAGAGAGATTCTTATCTCCTCAGTTTAGAGAGGCCTGTGCTGATGAGTTCCACACAATCTAGAAAGGAAACATGTTAGTGGATCAGTATGAAATCTAATTCTTTGAACTTAGGTAGTATTCATGCTACAATAATGATGATCTACTCCTAGCTCATCATTTCATTTGAGGCCTTAAGGATGCCCTCATTGGAGAAGTTTGTATGCATCAACTTAGGACTCTTTTTCTCACTGTACAGAAGGCACAAATTGTAGAGGAAAAGTTGGCTAGAGGTTTCAGTGGTAGATCTAGGTCTCAGACCCAAAGTGCTTGAAATTCAAGGTAGGATGCACTATATTCTCAGTCCTCGGGGAAGGGCCAAGCCTAGTTAGAACCCTCTTAGGGCGGCTATCACTGTAAGAATAAGAAGATGTTTTGGACCAAGGGTGGACATGATATTGGCACCTCAGGTAAGAAAGGAGATAACCAAAACTGAGGATAGAAAACTCAGTAGGATTGTACTCCTCAAAATGCTTAGCAAAATTCTAGCAGGGATAGTGCACCTTATCCTAGTGCTACCCAGGGTGGTCACAGTATAGGTTCCAACTTTTCAGGGAACTATTACGCTTGTGGTCAGTCTGGCCATAGATCTTTTGAGTGTTCCATTAAACCATCTTTAGGAGCTAGAAAGGGTGCAGTGAGATCTGAGTCTACTATAGAAGATGCAAATAGGAATCACAAAGTCTTTGTGGTGGTTGACAATCGTCAAGCAGATCATCAGGGTACATAGTCAAGGCTACATGTATGTTGTATGGTATTTCGACTTTAGTTTTATTTGACTATGGTGCTTCAGATTCTTGTATCTTACCATCTCTTGTTTAGTGATGTGGGCTAGTGGTAGTGTGTCAGTTTGATAGGTGGTAGGTTGAGTTAGCCACGACATCCAAAGTGGTGGCTGACTCATTGGTTAGGACTTATGTTTTGAATTTGGGAACGTTCACCGCCATAGTGGATCTATGAATTCTACCTCTAGGGTCATATGACATTGTGTTGGGCATGGATTGGTTAGCTGCCCATCAAGCAAATATCAATTGTTTACATAAGACGATACAGTGTGTTGATAACATAAATGGTAGGTGAAACTTTTGGGAGTCCAAAGACTAGTCTTACTTCAGATGATCTCAGCTAATCAACTAAAGTGGAGTGTGCAGAAAGGTTGTCAGTTGTTTCTTGTTTTTGTTAGTGATCTTGAGGAAGTGGAGAGTCGTATGGTGACACTTGATGATCACCCACTCCTTTGTGAGTATGCCAATTTATTTCCTAATAAAATTCTAGGTATGGCATCGCAATGTGACATTGATTTTTGAATTGATCTTGTACTAGGAGCGAAGTTGATTTCACGAGCTCCTTACTACATGACTACTCAAGAGTTGAGTTAACTCAAATTGTAGTTGGAGGAATTGTTGGCCAAGGGCCATATTCATCCTAGTGTATCCCCATGGGGTGCACCAATCATCTTTGTGAAGAAGGATGGTTCTTTGCAGTTATGCGTCGACTATCAAAAATTGAACAAGGTGATGGTGAAGAACTATTATCCTTTGCCAAGGATAAATGACTTGTTTGATCAGATGAAGGGAGCACGAGTGTTCTCAAAGATTGATCTTAAGTCAAGATACCATTAGCTTCATATCTGGGAGGTTGACATTCATCGGGGAGGCTGACATTCATCGAACAACTTTTCATACATAGTATGGGCATTATGAATTCATGGTTGTACCCTTTGGGTTAACCAATGTGCCATCAGTATTTATGAGTTTGATGAATGGTGTATTCCGCACTTACATTGACCAACATGTAATTGTATTCTTTGATGACATATTGATCTATTTGAAGATTATGGAGGAGCATGGAGTCCATTTACGTCAGGTATTGCAGTACTTGAGAGACCATCAGTTGTATGGCAACTTGAATAAAAGTAGGTTCTTCCAATTAGAGGTGAAGTATTTGGGACACATCATCACTAGCAATGGAATTGTAGTGGATTTGAAGAAGATTCGTGTTATCATGGACTGGCTAGTACTCACTAATGTCTCAAAAGTTCATAGCTTCATGGGATTGGGAGGTTACTACCATCACTTTGTGAAGGATTTATCACGAGTAGCTCATCCCATCACTTCTATTTAGAGGAAAGGGGAAAGGGAAGAAGTATGTTTGGTTAGACAAGTGCAAGGCAACATTTCATGCTCTTAAGGAGTGTTTGACCAGTGCACCAATCCTTGCAGTACTTAATCTTGTAGGTGATTTCATAGTCTAAAAAAATGCTTCATTGGAAGGCATGGGTGTGGTGTTGATGCAGGATGGTCGAGTAATTGCTTATGAGTCTAGGAAACTCAAAGACCATGAGCTTAACTACCCCACTCATGATTTGAAACTTGTAGTTGTAGTGCATGCCCTTGTCCATTGGAGGCATTTTCTTTTGGGACACAAGTTTGAGTTGCATAGTGATTATAGGAGCTTGCAGTATATTTTTACTTAGCCAAACTTGAATGCACGACAACATCGTTGGATGGAGTTCTTGTGCAAGTATGACTTAGATGTTCACTACATCAAAGGAAAGGATAATGTCACTGTGGATTCCATGAGTAGGAGGCAACATGAGGTATTAGTGATGTCATTAGGAGTGGATTTGCAAGGCCGTATCTTGGAGGCTTTTCCTAGTGACACTTGGTATCATGAGGTGAGGGTGGAGATAGAGTCTAGACATACCATTGAGGAGAGATTTTCAGGTTATATGCTTGAGTCTGATGGGCTATGGCAACACTCGAGGAATATTTATGTATCTATGTCTAGTGATCTTCATACCTTGGTTTTGTATGAAGTGCATTGTGCACTGTATTTTTTGCATCCTAGTGTCCAGAAGATGCATGCTGATCTCAAACAATGGTATTTTTGGATAGGGATGAAGCACCATGTTGCTGATTTTGTTGCTAGATGTCTTGAATGCCAGAGAGTAAAGGAAGAAGATCAAAACCTGGTGGGTCATTTGCAACCACATACCATTCCAGAGTGGAAATGGGATATGATATCCATTGATTTTATCACAGGGTTTCCTATGTCATCACGAAGACATGATTGCATAATGGTGACAGTGGACAAATTGTCCAAGGTAGCACATTTTTCACCCATGAGAGCATCCTACAAAGTTTCTTCTGTAGTGCATATCTTCTTGGAGGATATTATTCATTTGCATGGGATTCCTTGTCATATTACTTCAGATAGAGATATAGTGTTTACTTCTGCACTGTGGACGTCTCTCCAGCATGCTTTGGGTGCACAACTCAATTTCAGTTTGGCTTATCACCCAGAGGCCAATGATTAGACTAAGAAAGTAAATTAGGTTCTGGAGGATATGCTTCACATGTATGTTATGGATAGGAAGGTGAAGTGGGAGGACTATTTGTACCTTTTTGAGTTTGCATACAACAATGGGTATCATAGTTCTCTTGGCATGTCACCTTTTCAGGCCTTGTATGGTAGACCATGTTGTACCCCTTTGAGTTGGGATCACTTAGAGGACTAAGTTCTTTTGGGTCTAGAGATGCTTTAGGATATGGAACAACAGGTTGTTCGCATTAGGGAGCATTTGGTTACTGCTCAGGATAGGCAAAAGAAGTATGCAGATGCCCATAGGTTGGATCATCACTTTTATGTTGGTGATAGGGTATTTTTGAGAGTGCATCCAAGGAAGAGCCCCATCCATTATGGAAAAGGCTCTAAGTTGGCACCACATTTTGTTGGACCTTTTGAGATCCTTGAGAGGATTCGTCCTATTGCTTATCGAATAACGTTTCCACCTAGCCTATTGCGCATCCACGATGACTTTCATGTTTTTGTTTTGAGATAGTATATTCTGGATGTGACCCATGTTCTTGATTGGGATGCTTTGCAAGTAGTGGACAAGTAGCTTACTTTGGAGCCCATTCATATCCTACAGCACCGGAGGCTAACTTTGTGAGGTCAGGACATAGAGAAGGTAAGGGTCCATTAGGACCCAAGTGATGAGACCTCTGCAACTTGGGAGGATGCTACACGACTGAGGGGATTGTACCCCTACCTTTTTCCTAGCTTCTAGGAGTAAGCCTATGCTAGTGGAGGAGGATGTAGTGCCTCTCGTGTTTGTAGTCTGTACCTTGTCTATCTTGATTGAAGAGATACTTGATACCCTTATTGTTATTTGTATTATGAGATGACTTGAGGGTCGGATGTTGTACTTTGATTCGGTACCATAGATGTTTTACTACTATATCGTTTAGTTTATCATATTTTCATGTTGATGCCATTTTGAGATGAGAGTAGATCTATGATGATATTTGATTATATGTTATTTGGACATAATTTTGAATTATGTTATGTGATGGATTTTATGCTATGGTTATTTACTTCATTCTTGTATCTTTACGCTTTCTATGAATGTGAGTGATGTAAATGGATTAATTAGGTATTTAATGCATTTTGCTTCAGCTATGATATTATAGATCATGTGTTTAGTGTGTAGGAATTATATCCCTGGCAGTGGCACATGGAGTTAGTGATTCAGCTATTCATATTTTACCAATGCTATCTCTGTGTGGTCAACGTATCTTTATTTTAATTGTTTAAATTAAAACTTCTTAGTGATTAATAAATCCAAACTCATCTGCATTATGTAATTAGAATAGTGAGCATGTCTATGCATTTAGAGGTTTGCACTATCGCAAAAGTTGTTTAGTGATTTCTATGATTTTGTGTTTTCAGATTTTAAATCTTCTCAAATTTAATTTCTAGCAGCTTTGCCTTAGGTGAGTTCCCATTATGGAAAATAACTTATTTTCATTTGGGTTGATTCAAAGTCTAGCTAGTCTAACTGGCTATGTGCCCTAATAGACTATTCACTTGAAAAGTGAATAAGCATTGAAAAATAGTTTTTATTATTGACTTCTCATTTTTTGAAATAGAAAATTTGAGAGCTTTTTGAGAATCCTCTTCTGAAGGATTCGAATTCTATTCATTTTGGGAGCTATGAGCATAGGTTTTTTGCGAGATTAGTCTCATTGGATTCAGCTCAGGGAGTTTTAGCTTTGCCTTCACTTTCATTAGTTTTGGTAGGTTATTTTTGTTATTGCATGGGTTTCAGTTTTTGCCCCTTTTGTTGTCAGGTAGAGCTTTCCCATTTTATTGTTTCTACTCCATTTCAACTTTTGTTTCTTGTAGTAGTTTGTTAGGAGGCTAAGAACTAGTGTTCCCCTCTGTTTTTGTTTGCTGGTTCTGCCCAATTGGTTGGGTATGAACGTTTTCCCTATTTTTGAGATGGGGGTTTGGGGTTTTGAGTCGTTATGCTGGTTGTTTTTGCATATGGTGTCCAAATTCAATTATTTTTGGATTTTCAAGGTTTTTACACCCAAAGGCCAAATGGGTTTTAATTTCAAAATTTTGCAAATTTTGGGATTTTTACCTCGTTTTGTGTGCCACCCTATTTTTTCAAGTTTTGTTGGCATGAGTTTGGTTGCAGGCTTGGATGATCCGTTTGGATGTCGATTGAACCTTTATTTCACTTTTATGTTGCATTGGGATACGTGTTACGTCCATCCTCTTGATTCTGCTTTCGGTTGAGTGACATTCTGCTTTGTGTTCTCATGTAGTCCTTGTGCTATGATCTTCGTGATGGTGGTGCGTCACCCACGAGTACGTGTGTGTACATTTTTCGGGTGACTTGTGAGGCCCAATCTTCTATGGTATTTCTAGAAGTTGTGATCATTGGGGTTGGGCTGGGGATTTGTATGCCTACAGGCACTCATCATTGGATGAGCATAGGTAGGGTAAGGTAGCATATGGAGGGGGCTTCTATCTTGTAGCCTGGTGATCATTGTGCCCAAAGGATTGGTGGAGGAAAGGAAGTTTTAAATAATTGATAACTAAATAAAATATTAGGTGGTAATAAAACTTAAGATAATAATTTGTGCTAGAGCCTTTCCATTAAGGGAGTTGAATTTGCACGTTCCAAGCTTGGGCTTGTCGATGCCAAGTGAATCTCCATGATGTTAGCCCCTACTTAGTAGCCCATTGAGTGTCTGACCAGGACCTATAGTTTGTGCATTGCCTTTGTCTTGGTTCTAGTCATCATACTTCCTACCGTTTGTGTTAGCCATGGGTGTTTGTTTTGCATGTGTTTGTGGTTGGATCATTATCTCCATCAGTATGATGGGTATGGACCTATGGGTGCCACATGGTTGGGAGGCATAGCTACCTACACCACTACTATGGACCAGTGTACAAAGATGATCTTTTGTCCTAGTGCGACCATTGCTGGATGTTTTCACTTGGTACTCTGGGTTCTGGAGTATGCTTTCTTGTGATTTATGCTTTCATTGGAGTGCTTGTATATCATGTTTAGATGATGTTATTTATTGACACATTTCCTTACTTTGATGATTAGCATGTGATAGGTGATGTGATCTACTTTGTAAGATTATCTTATGCTTTCTTCTAACATGTTAGATTTCCTTATGCTTATGTTGTAGCATGTTTTAGTAGTGACATCCTTATTACAATAGTACTAATGATTTGTTTGGTGGCTTGGGATGTTACACGCGGGGGATGGCTAAGGCCCACGATGGTCTTATGATGCCATTGATGGTTGGGAGGAATTGAGTATTTAGTTAGTTTGTATTGCTCATTGCGATGTTATTTCCATTTACTATGATGTTGCTTTTTTACTTTGCAATGTTTCCTTTCTATTCCTTTGCTTCACTGTTTAGACTAGATGGTTAGATGTTATTTCCAACTTTTCGCATTTTAGCTTTGTTCGAGTGTTTATGCCTCAAATTGTGGATTTGGCACTCCCCAGTGTGGAGGAACTTCATTACTTAGATTTCTTAGCTTTTTCCTGATTTTTGTGTTTGCATGTTGACTCAAGATCTAGTGCGAGATTGCACTTTCTCACTCAAGGATGCAAGTCTTTGAGCGGTGTAGTGGGTTTCTTCATGTGGCTGGGCACTTCCTCACGTGAAACCCTACACCAATTTTATGGTGTTTTGGTTGTATGGCTAAACATGTGCTAATGCCATTGTGCACATCTTCACACAAGAAGGTACTTCTTTGTGTGGCATGATGCACTTCTTGATGCAAAAATTTGGCAGAGAATGTTCTTGCATGGAAAATAGGGGGTGTCTCCATTGGTTTTTGGGGTTCGATTTTTAGAGTTTCTAGTACCCTTTGGTTTCTCTTAAATTACCTTGGTCAGGTAGTTTTGAGATTCTTAGTGTTGGATGTTGTTTTCAGGTTTCCGTTCTTGTAGTGTTGTGTCAGTTCAGGTAGTGGTGTTAGGAGATCTGTTGGTTGTCGAGATGGTGGTTAAGTCTTCTGTTTCGATCTTTATGATCCATGTATGTTGTTGTCTTGTGCACTTACACTTGTTTAAATTTTTTTTTAATCTTGACTTGTAATTCATCCTTGTTACAAGGAGCTTTGGGTGGGGCATTACATTTGGGGCTTCATTTTCATATCTCACACTCTCGAGTTATTCTCTCTCAAGAAAGGAAGCATTCAAGGTGTTCTTCAAGAAAGCATCTTCAAATGTTTAAGGCTAAAGCATCTCCATTTTGCACCAAGCTTCTTCCTTCAAGGTGGTAGTGGAGGTTGGCTCTAAAGGGAAGATCCATCATTCCAATCCATTCAATTTCTTCTATAATTCATCCATGACATGTCACATACATTTCCATACATGAGATTTTGGCTTCTTTGATTTTCTTATGGTTTCTTTGAGTTAAGGCTATTACACTTACATACTTGATCACATATCAAAGGTGATTGCATCTACGAGGGTAACTATATCTTTCACTTGATATTATTCAAATATACTACATGCGAGCATTTCATTTATATTTCCTAATTACTAATTCCTTAACCTAGGGCTTGACCAAGGAAAACCCTCATTAAATCCCAACCCCAAACCTTTCTTTTATGTGTTTCTTTGCAAGTTGGCAGTGAAAAGGATTACATATCTGGAACCTACATATAATTTGCAAGCTTTCTAGAGTCATCAATTTTACAGTAGTAGACTACGTCCACCTAGTTGTAGGATGTCCTTCCAAGTCAAGCTAGTCCTTCAGTCTTAGACATTGCAAAGATTTTTGGATTTTATTCTTTTCATCATTTCTTTTTGAGATCTGCAATAGGAAGTTCGGAAAAGATTTAGATCCAAAAGCTCTTGAGCAAAAATACATCTTACTCTACGCATGTCAAGGCTAGTCTTTCATATTTCATTTCCTTTCATATCATTATCCTTTATTTTCATACTAATTCAGATAATTGTATTCATATAGCATCTAGATTTACATTTCCTAAGCAATTAGTTCAATTCCACATGGACATTACATTATTAAGGGCCAAAGAGAGTACATTTTCTTGTATTGTATTCTTAGCTTCCTTAATCCTTTAAGTTCCAACTAATCTAATTTGGATCATAAGTGGAATCATACTCAGAAATTCCCCTCTTTCCCTCTCACACACATTTAAATGGCTTAGTGATCCCATAAAGTGGAAGTCTACAACTTATTTAAAGTGCTTCCATTTTACCACTAAACATAGACTTTAAAAGCCCGTTCTTTGATTGGTCTTACCTTTCTAACTTTTTTTTTTGGAAATGCCATATTGAACCAAATATAAAGTGTTTTAAATGGTTATTGTTTCTTAAGAAATTTTCCTTAGGTTCAAACCTTCAATCATTAGGATTGAGAAATATCAAATGTGGTTTTTGTTATTAGAATGAGTTGTTTGAACATATTATTTTTTAATGTGAACTTTCTCTTAGAACTTGGTCAAACTTTTTTGGCTACCCTATTATTTGGAACAGGTTGCTTGGTCTATCTTGACTTCTAAAGTTCTTTGGTTTTTATGGAAGGCTAGACACGAGGAAGTGTTTTTTGGTCAAGCTTTTTTGGCTACCCTATTATTTTCTCTTGAGTGAAGGAAGGCTAGTAGGTTTACTAAGTTAAATTTAAACTCATGGATTTTTATATTATGTCGCATGTTTTCTTATCATTGGAGATTTTGATAAGTCACTTTATGATGCTACTAATAGAAGGATATGTTCTTATTTACAAATAGAGAGCATGTTGCAACAATAGTCTATTTTAGGGCATGGTAAAGATTTAAATAACTATCCTAAAGAGGGTTGCTGGGACATATCAAATTGACTCAATTTTAGATGCTACTAAATATGAAGTAGTGGGATGGAATGGTGAGTTATACTTTATTGAGATGCTAAAAGAGTTGCAACTAATGATGGCTAGGGTGTCTAAATCTAGCTAATTAGTTTGAAAACTTTAGTCATGCTGATATGTCCCCTCTTTTTTGGTTAAATTGTTAACCAAATATACTTTTCTTTTGACGTTTCTATATTTTTTAATCAAGACAAGAATTTGATTGGCATCACCCACTTTTTTTGATGCTTTATGATAGGGGGATAGTCATATGCTTTATGATGTGTTGCCTTGGTTCTCTAATAGTCAGATAGTGGCAACATTTCATCTTATTGAGCCCAAATGAAGTTAAGTGTGCTAAATTCAAGTTTTAAAAGAGCCTACAATCTATTGCCTTTTTAATGATTTTGTGGTTTTTCTGTCTTCGACTGTCTCAAGTTTTGACCAACACTTTCAATTTTCAAATTCTGCTACCCAAGTCTTAATATATTGTAGGTTAATGAAATGTGTCAAAATACATGTTTTCCATCTCCATCATTAACCTTACCTTTTAAGAGGTTAAAGTTCAGGGTAGAAAACACGTGATTTGATCTGAAATCTTAACCTCTTAAGTCAAAAAGAGTTAAATAAACTTTTCAAACACAGGGTCCATACCATTAACCTTAACCTCTGATCTAAAACAAGAGGTTAAGCGGAAAATCATAAAAACATGTTTCGGAGCAAAATCTTTTGCCTCTCTGTTTGAAGGAAAAGGATTAATAAACATAAATAAAAGTTAGTTACTTCGAGCGTTCACATCCGGCCAGCCTTAAACATCACACACTAACCAAGAAATTAAGTTTGGAAAAGTAAGTCAAACTTTGACTATTTAACACTTTTACTCTAGGAATGAAGCATTAGTGTGTGATGTTTAAGCCATTCGTTCACATCCACAAATGCGAAGCGCACAGATTATTGAAAGAAAGGAACATATTTTCGAAGACTTGATAAAGGCTGCCGAAATACATAGCATATTTGAACACAATGGAAACAAGTTAGATGATATTTGAAGTGGCAGAAGTGCAAGTGTAAAAATGGTGCATTTCAAAGCAAATTGCATATACTCCTTGGGCCAGCCGGTTGAATGACCTCTTTCATATTTAATAGCTCAGAATATATGGTGAATGCGAGCCTCAGTTGATGAGTGTATACTTCATCATTCAGAAGATGTGTGTTATATATTCCTTGCCTAGGTTAATGGACAAATGCCTTGGTGTGAGCCGCCGGTTAAATGTTTGTTCAGAAGAGGGAAGAAATTGAAGGAAAGTTATGTTAGCTGATCAACATAATATCACTCTCACCAACGCCTTCATCTAAGCAAGAACCATCACTACGTGGAGGTGGAATGCTTACAAACTGTGTGCAGATAAAGATATTAAGGAGCATATGCATATGTACACAAAGTACCAACTGTTTGACTAAATGCCCAAACTCTACAACTCGCGGCTATGAGGTTTGATTTAACAGTTTGAAAACTTCAAAACCACTGACCACCTCGAGGCACATGTCACAACCCACTCCATCTGAATTCCAAATAAAATGGAAATTCTTTCCTACGTGGATTCATTTTCTTGAACTATGAAACTATGTTAACTAATTTAATTATGTATTAGGGATAATGAGTCGGTTGTTATAAAAAGAATCAGTTACATAACTAAAAAAACAACCATTCAATGACTGAGATAAATATAATAAAATTTTTATGGATAGGGGGGGGGGGGCGGAAGGGAGGTCAATTATCTATCCATGACCAGCCTCCCATTGCTTTTTACCTTTCTTAAATCAAAGAGCATGTCACAGAGCATGACTGTGACAGTGCAATAAAAGGACGCTTCAATGCCTTACCTAAACCATACATCATAGCTGATGGCTTTCAGTAAAAAGAATACACAACAGAAGCTTATGACTTTTTCAGCAAGTAGAGTGGTGAATTGTCTTTGTGAGTGGATTAAGATTTCCATTAGTCTTTGAGAGAGATGAGGCGCACACTTTTGGATTTGCCGAATTAAGTCCAGTGTGAAGATAAGTGGTGATTCGCGTCAGCACTGTTTCAAATAGTAATTTTATCATCTGCTCTCTTTTAGAGGTAAGCACAAAACCTGCCCCTGTCCCAGTTTTTTTGAAAGTGCATTTGCGAAATGAAGTTACATGAGTTGGAGAGTTTCTTGCCAACTACATTTGCATGTTGTCTTTTGCCGTTTCATTGCCCTTACCCATGTCCTGCCATTTTATTTTCTGTATCCCTGGTTGCAGCTGGATTGTCATGCTTGAATCTTGTTTAAAACTGTGATACGATTTCAGTTTATTATCTTTTATGATCAAATGTTGTTGATAACCTATGACTGCAACATGGAGATGGCCACATATTTAGATTTTGGATTGTATGCAATCTAGGCATGTTTGACATTGGCTTAGCTTCACAAAAAGGTTCTAAGCTTCCGCTTGGTTTAGCTCAAGGCTCTCCTGCATTACTTATGGATTGGATGCAGTGTGGCCGTAGTTTGTATTTGACTAATTTCATATAATGGGCTAAAAAAAAAGACCTGGTTTATCTTAAGGCCCTCTAGGTGATCTATATGTTTGAGATTTGCTGCATCCATTTCTTTTATCAATATTAAGTGCATCTAATCCTAGAGCCCTTGAACATCTTGTTATGCTTGGTTGGCGGATGTGCCAGCAGTTATTGTTATCTTACTGTCTTAGTAATTTTGTAACGGCAACAAGTCTCTTCAGGTGACAGGACAAATACTCCCTGTTTCGTTTTGTGAAAAATGTTCTGTGCGTTTGAAATTGCTCAATACACAATGCAAAGCTATTCTGGGTCTAAGTCTGTAAAGATTCCTGAGTGTTGTATTGAAAACTCAGTTATTTACATTTTCGAATGCTGAAATCAATATATGTTAAACAACACAACATTGTTTCAATTCTTTCTAAAATGAGACAGACCTTAATATAAATTCTGTATAATGATTGAACCATATGAAAATAGTAATCTTATGAGTTCTTCTAAAGTTTCATACCAACAATTCTGTGGAATAAATATTTGGATTAACAGTAGTGTCTACCCTGAATTAGATATCTAGAGACATTTAAGTATGGATAGGGGTCAGTGACATGATTTAATTGAAATAAACTATGAGTCAATAAAAGAGTGATTGTACTACCTTATCATTATGTGGAGGGGTCCAAATTTTTGGAAGGAGTTTTTTTTTCCCTTAACATGTGATTTGGTTTTCTAATGGATATATGAGAAGGAAACTTATTGAGCTTAATTATTTTTCCCATGTAATAAATTGAAATATAACATTTGTGTTACTTGCCTTGCAAAGATGTGTTACTTGTCTGATTGAAATATAGACAATATGTTGCACAATTCCATTACCTTCTTGGTTTTACCTGTTTAGTCTCCCTTGTTGCCGGGCTGGGTATCTTTCATGTCAGGAAAGATTTCGGGGAAGCTTAACAGCTTCGTGGTAGGGTGGTAAAGCACTTCTACAATATTCTCGCCCTTGTGTTCTTAGACAGGTTCTAGAGCTCTTTTCAACTTGGTCGCTATGGTTATACCACCTGGTATTTGGTATCTGGTATTAGTAATCTGGTAACGAATTTACAGTTTCTTTTAAATTTAAGCATATATGTAAAGTTAATGATAGTTAATCAACTAATCTTAACTAGTCAATATTTAAAAGACTTTGACTCTCGTTGATTTTTCTGCATATTACGGAGATTGCTGATGTGGCATTTGTTTTGCAGGGGCAGTCTTTAGAGCACATCGTGGTGGGAAAGTCCGGATGCCTTAGAATATGAGAAGGATTGAAAATTCTATAATTTAATACCAATAGGAAGCCAATATTGTAGTATCATTGTGGTCCGACCAATTGATGTTGTGAATGATTGTTTCTATGTCAATATTCAAAATGTCGAATTATGACAAAGATCACGAGAAGAGTTTGCATCAAATAATTCAACAAATCAATGATTCAACTTTCTCAAGACATGTTCCAAACAATAAATTTCAACTAGTGATCTTAGTCATTTAAGATTAATTTTTGTAAGGTTAATTAAGCTCTCCAAAAGCACGTAATTGGGAAGTAGTTATTAACCACAGAAGAGTAGTTCTTAACCTCTATGTCTATATAATGAATCATTTTGGCTTTGTAAGGAGACTTTTTCGACTTTAGAATAAGGGAACACTTATTCTAAAATTTTGATGAGAAGACAATTTTTGAAAAGTATGTACAAATTTTGTCTATGAAATAAAAAATCTCTCTTATGTTCTTGGTACAAGAAAATAACATAGGATATGTGTTTGGGTTCTTTTTCTGAAATTTGAATTGTCGTAGCATAAAATTGTTGATTCTTTTTGTTTTGAATGTTCTCACAGTATTGTGTGAATGTTTATGAATCATGAGTCAACATGGTAATAATGATGATCTTCAAGCATAGTTCTTAGTTATCTTTATTATCAATTTATGTTAATTTAAGAAAGCTATGAAGTTGTTTGGTGCATTCGTCATCAGTAGCTTTCTTTCTCGTTAATCTTCAAGTTTGAATACATTTTACTGAAATCACAAATACCCATATCTTACAAGGGAGCTGCCCCTCTCAATCGCAGATGAAGATTGTAATTTGATATTCATTAGTTGCGATCTCTCCAACTGTTGGTGCACTTGTTATTGTTCACATGGAAAACAGGGTCATTTTCATTACCAACATGTTGATAGAGTCAAGTTTAGTTGGTTTAGATAGCTTACAAATTTAAATGGACAAGTATAAGTTTCAAATCAGAACTTGATGGATCTAAATATTTTGACTATTGTAATATCAATAATATAATAACTAATAAATATAATATGATTTACATATTTGAATATGATAAAAAAATATTATTATATGTGCAATTATTATTTTTAACTTTATTAAAAATTATAATTGAATAATGACAAAAGTAAGAGACTTGATCATACATGTTTGTGTATTTTGTAAGGAACAACATTTAATGTAATTAACATTTAAATGTAAATTTTTACAACTAAACTTCTCTTACTACTATTTGTCAATACATCTACTATATTATCTCTACAATAATTACTCAAAGAATTCAAACTTACATGATGCAATTGGACTTCTTGTTCATGATTACATGGAATGAATTTTTCTTCACTTAAGAAAATGGACAATATTCTAGATATTAAAATTAGTACATTATCAAGATATTTTTAAGTATTGTTAAGTCTAATACATTAGCAAACTACATACAATGACAAGGTGAATTAGGAGAAGGTGAAGAATAAGATTTTGCAATTTACCAAATCAAATTTGTTGGGGAAAAACAAATCTGCAATGATATATTCATACGAATTCTTTGAAGTTTTAAGGTGCATATCCTACTAGTATTATCCATTTAAAATCTCAAGACATAATAAAACTTAGAGCATTCATTTTAATAATCTTTAATTATTTGAATAGTTGGAGCTAGAGAGATCATTTGTACACAATCTCTTCCAATGAGACCACTTTTGAGAAACTATCATTCTTCACACTTCACTATTCAAACTCAAGCTGGATGTTCTAATGTAGACATAAAAACTTACAAACTCAATAATCCAACATATATCTAAACCATAATAACTAGAATACAGAACATCCAAAAACAACACTATTTATATTTTTATTCTTAAATTAATTACAAATTATTATATTTATCAAATCCTTTAACTTATCATGAATGATTCAAAACTAGTTATACCTAAATATGCATTTAAAGAGTTAATTACGGTACAAGTTATAAAATTAATGGGTATAACCTTCTCTCAAATATTTATGCTTTGCTTGTACCTTTGGAAGTTTTTTTTTTTTTTGAATGACGGAGTCCGTAAGAAATGGCTTTCAACGGTCATCCGCTTGTGTCCGTCACGTGATGAAAAAACCCACAACAAAAAGATGATGGGAAGATATGGTGCAAAATCGACAATTAATAGAAAACATCTAAACTAATAATAACGTAAAAGCCCCCTGTAAAACTTCAAAACTATTGTTTTGCCTCAGGGAAAAACATCTGAACCAACAACAAATCAGTGTTCACTCCGCAGGTAAATCCCAAAAAAGAAACATGAAGACTGGTAGGTGCGAATATTGTCTAGAATATTTGAGTGCTTTCCTATCAAGAAGGTGCCAGCACAATATCTGACTGTAGCTCCCCAATTCCATGTTCCAGGATGTCGTGTTCTAACTTGAAATTCAAATGACGTCGGAACTGTGGGGGCGGGGGCGCAATCTTGTTTAAACACAAAAAATGCTGTTGCACACACAATTTGGAATATTCAAATGCATATACTCATATTTGCCGGCAACCATATGAGTTGTAGTTAGTTTGTTATGCATTGAATATCAATTGGGTTTTAGTGATTTTGATTTAGGAGAGCAAGAGTTCTTAGTTTGTATGCATTGGATATCAACTGGGTCCGAGTGATCTAGATTTGGGACAGCGAAAACGTACAGACCTGGTTGATTCCATGTATTGAACATTATTTGGGTATGACTGATTTTCATTTTGGAAAGCAAAGATGGATAGATTTGGTGATTACATAATCCAGGGTGTAGGTACAGTTGCAGGGCCCCTGCAGTCATTTGGGGGAGCAGTGGACATAATTGTGGTGGAACAACCAGATGGGAGCTTCAGAAGCACTCCATGGTATGTCAAGTTTGGCAAGGTTCTTGGTGTCATAAGGCGCACCGAAAAGATTGTGGATATATCTGTGAATGGCCAGGAGGCAAACTTACATATGTACTTGAATCGCAGTGGACATGCCTATTTCTTGAATGAGGTTGAATCCATTGGAAAAGACTTAAATGCCCAAATAAAAGGTGAGCTGAAATAGGGAGTTCTTTAAAAATC
Source organism: Cupressus sempervirens (assembly GCA_028749045.1). Classification (NCBI taxonomy): domain Eukaryota; kingdom Viridiplantae; phylum Streptophyta; class Pinopsida; order Cupressales; family Cupressaceae; genus Cupressus; species Cupressus sempervirens. Next base: position 209,986,405 of record CM053784.1, read on the forward strand.
ATTTATCAGATTGTTTATGCTGAAATACTAGGTCAATTGTAAGGAATAAGACAGAGTTGAGCTGTTATATAGGTAATAAACATAAGGTTTTCATAGTCCATGAGATTGACTAAAAAACTTTTGGAAAAACGTTTTTCAACGTTTTGGATCAGGCTTATGTGATCCATCATCAGAATGAGAATAATGAGAAACTGCATAGTTGACCAACTCTGGCTTGAGTGGGGAACTGGGAAAAATGATAAAAACAGGGCCTGTCATAGCCAATTATACCTACTTTAACAAACTAGAGTGGATAGCAGAGAAGAAATTTGTAATGTAAGCCTTGTTGAACAACTATATGCCCGATCTTGCTAAAATGGGGAATTGAGAAAGTGGGGAAATGACAGTTAATTACCCAATATACCCTATTTACTTCATTGTTTCAACACTCTAGGTTCAGATTTACACAGTTTTAAGAAGACCTTGTCCAAACGACTTTAACAAAGATGGAATGCAACAATTACAATCTCAAGTCTCAGACTGTAATGTTCCCCAACGCAACAAATTGTAAAAGTTTGCAGTGATGAAATCTCAAACAATAAATTGAAATGAGGAATGATTTACCAAATTTTGGCTTAATTGGATGATCACGAAGAATGGGAAAACTGAGGCTAATTACTTCAGTTCACCTCTATCTTCTTCAATGTTCTCCTGTGGAATATTTCCGGATGAAACTAATTACATCCCATTATTGCTATTTAACTTTATGTTCCCTGCTTAAATAAATTAAAATATGAAACTAATTACATCCCATTATTGCTATTTAACTTTTTTTTTTTTTTTTAAAGAGGGGTAAACGCTTTGACCTGGAGCTATGAACCAGTGAGGCCACAAATGGGGGACCTCATCCCCATTAGATTCGAACCTTGATGACAAGGATAACAACTCAATAACTTAGCCATCACAACATGCCACTATTGGCTTGCTATTTAACTTTATGTTCCCTGCTTAAATAAATTAAAAATGAGTCTGGTGACTACTGTTTTCCCCTCTCTTGCTCAATATTCCTTAGTTGACCAAATAAAAATGTGACCCATTTCGAATAAACTCAAAAGGATTTTAATGGTGAGCTATCCAAGATAAAAAGGGGGATGGTTGGTGTTAAATGACAGAGAACTCGGTATATTTAGAATGCCATGAATCCACTGTTTTTAATATGTTTAATTAAGCAGCATGAGTGCTTATATGAGATATTTTAATTTTTTTAATACAGGGCTATAATGTGTTGTAACTGCATATATGAGGTATTTTGATTTTTCTTATTACAGGGCTATAATGTGTTGTAAATACAAATATGAGGTCTTTTTATTTTATTTTACTGCAGGCATGCAGAGTGTTCTATGTGCACACATGAAGTATTTTGTATTTCTCATATGGTTTATTTACTTGTGTATCGGTAAAATCAGAGTATTAAGGGTATGTGAGAGGGCTGGTAGTGTAGAAGGGATTAAGTGAATGAGGAGTGGCCATAAGAATTGATAAGGGAAATTCAAATAAATTTTAATTTAAATCATATGAACACTATTATATGATTTGTTGTAGTAAACGATTCCTGTGGTTTTCAGCAGATGCTATGGAAAACATTCAGCCAATTAATGACGGCTTTCTGGTAAGCAAGGCTACACATGAAATTGGCAGGCTTTCAAGTGAGACATGTTCTAAGGTTACTCCTGCAAATAACAACATTTATATTTCTTGGAAGAGGAAGCTTGCAAGGAAACGTTTACGACAGCTAAGATCAGTGATTGGATTAGTGTTTAGATACACTGCTCAGGGCTTTTTAAATTCCAAAAATAAAGGGAAAATGACACCAGATAGGTTAGCCCTTTTGGAAATGGCAGAAATAGCTGCAGAGCTGTTGGAAATAAAATGGTCTACAGGGTACTCCCAGGTGATGCAGCCCAAGAAGCAAACACTTGATGATAATGATAAAGATGGGGCACAACTTCATAATAACAAAACCCAAACAGATGATTCAGAGGTAGTTTTGATGAGTGCAGATGGTCATATGATGACTGCACCTGTTTCTTCATTGGATGAGCATTTAGGTCAGGCCCCTACAATATCATCATTTCATGATCAAGTTATAGTTACCAAGCCGGATCCTGATTCATCTATCCAATATTTTAAAAGTTGTCATCATAATAATATACTCATAGATAATACAATAGACGATGATGGTCTTAAAGAAAATTCTTATTCTCAATTTACATTAGATATGTTTAAGAGTGTTTGTGATATTCATGGGAATCAAGAGGAACAAATCGGAGACCCACAGAATCTAAATGGTACTGAGAGGAAGGACCTTTGTGATACAATGCCTTCTCTGCAGGAAATGGGTGTGCATCATTTTCTTGAACCAAAAATAACAGAAGTGGAAATCACACAGTCAAAAGACATTGCAAGTGGGTCTAAATTAGATTCCTTACATGGAATTAAGTTTTCACAACTTCAAATCCCCTCTAATTGTGCACTACAGAGGCAGGAGCAGGCATCAACTAATCCAATTTCCATGCAAGGGCATCACTCCAATGTTGAAAGCACAGGTGTGGAAATACATGATTGGCCTTTCCTTTGAATTTGTTTTTTCTTATCTCAAACAAGTGAGTCCTGACATGAAAATCTATACTTCTTAAAAGGAACTTAAAAATGTTCTGTTATCTCAGAAATTTCAGTTGCAAGCTTGGGAAGTGGGATTGAAAGAGAAAACTCAAGTGACTGTATACAAGATGGCATTGGTACTATTGCAGCAACAACATTTTTGGAAATATTTGGTCAATATTTAAATCAAATCCATGGAGAAATATCATGTTTTTCTGTTGCTTTTTTTTCTACATAGAAAGTCTTAATTTTGCCTGTACCTTGAATACATTATGTATGTTGGCTATATTGTAGGTAAAAGCATGCCACATTGCAGTTTCTTACTATTAGAAGGGGTAGAAGCAACTCCTGCTGTTCAGGCCTTTGACCAGGAGAATGTGTACATGAGTGAGCTCAATAGTTCAGGAACAGGTAACTAGAAAAAATAACAAAACTTGTCTTCAAAATTGGACTCAGCATTTCTTTTTGGGACAGTTTCACTTACAATTCTTGGAATGGCTCATTTGTCTTTAAATCAGCAGATGAATCAGAAAGTGCAATTGCCATGGATCACATTCAAGCATCTGAAAGTAAGAGGTATATATTTGATTTAGAGTTGATTTCTATGGGGGCCAAAAAGTTTCCCATTTTACTTGCAGAAACCTAATGCTCTTCAATGTAGCAATTCAATATCAATTTGAATAGATATGTTGCTAGTTTAATTACAGTTAGTAGGACTATTTACAAAAAAGTGCTCTTACAGGCAACCTGGAAGACAGAAGGCACAGACAAATACACCAACATCAGAGCAGTTGTCATCCCTGAAACTTAAAGAAGGTCCAAACATAATCACCTTCACATTTGTATCGAATGTATTTGGAAAACAACAGGTGAGTAAGCTTTTGTAGACAAGAAATAGTATATTGGCATTAAATCATTTTACATAACATGTAATAATATTTTAATATTAAATTTGAACATTTCACTAGTCTCTTTTAGTATTGATAGATCTCTCACCTTGTGTAGGTTGAGGCTCGAATCTATTTATGGAAGTGGAACACTCGAATTGTTATTTCAGATGTTGATGGAACTATTACCAAGTAAGTTCAAAATTCAAATGAGTTGTAGGTGGTAAATAATAATTTACAAGGCTTCAAGGATATCAATGTGCCATGGACTGCATTTCAAAGGATTGGGTTACCAATAGGAGTTTGTGTTGAGATAATGGGTGTTGCACACATTTCATAATATTGTTATATTGTATTATTTTATTTTATTATGTAATGTTGCACCTAGATGGACATGCAACACGTAAAGATTCCCATAGGATATACTTGATGAGTTGTATTATAAAATTGTGATAATATTTCAGGTAATTATTTAATATTGGGGAAAATAATTAAATTTTCAATATTAAATGTGGGGCAAATGGGTTAGGTAGCACATGGTTTTAACACATAGTTTATGTAATACCATTTGGTGGTTTTGTGAGACTTGCTACTATATAAGCAGCCACAAGGGTAGTTGTAGAGAGAAGACAGAACACAAAAAAGGAAAGAGTCAAGAGGGACAAAGCTTGACAGGTTAGCCAAGGGAGCATTTGTGATGGTTGGAAGCATGGGATGGGATGTGTGGATTCATACTTGTTCACATGGATTGCTTGTTGTGGCTATGGTTTTGAAGGGTTCCATGGTTGTATTGCAATGGTATTTTTGCTAAATAATACATGGTGATGGTTGTTTTTTGGAGGCTAGGTTCCCTCAATGAGGGTTTCCCAAGGTATATCTTGTGTCACAATTTTTGTGAGTATGTTGTCTATTCTCTTGCATGTGGATTTCAATTGCATATTTGTTTCAGATCTATAATAGGTTATATGGAAATGGTTATATTCTTTGTTACAAGTTTTCTTACAGTTTATAGAAACATGAAGTTGTCTATGCTTGTTGAGAACTTCATTCAAGTGGGGATTGAAGCAACGGAAAGGGGGAAATAGTAGTTTGATGTCTATCAGAGGAGGCTGAAACTTTAATTATATGTAACATTTTTTCTATGAGTGGAAAAAACTATACAATGGGTGAGACTTGTGCTTGTCTATTGTTCAAAATTATGTTGTTTTATTTTTAACTCAACTTTAAGTTATTTTATTCAATTTTTGTTTTAAGCTCAAGGTATGGTTAGTTCATCTTTTATCAAATTATCAACTATAAGTAGAAAGAGAGAGAGATGTGATAGCTTCAAATTTTAAATAGTGTTTGAATGGCTTACTACAGATATGATTTGCTTGGTTTTATCACCTACATTGGATAGGATTAAGGCAATGTGTATGTAGGCTGACCATGTACCCATCCAATATTATTGACCATATTTTAGATATAAACATGAATTATAATACATATAACCTCCTCCAAACATATCCATCATCTTTTTCACACAATGACAGTTTGTTAATCATATCATACAGGCACTAGTGCATATTTATAACAGCTTGGCTATGTGCTCTAGGCTGGTGACTTGTGGTTAATGGTAGTGACTTATATTGAAATGCTTCTAATTTATTTTGGACATATAAGGAAAGTGAAAAGATTTAGGCATACACTATTTTCTATGCTATTTTTTTGAAAATTCAAGGTCTTATATGTGGCTCTTAAAGTTGTTTTTATACTGTTGCAAGAAGCTACTAAATTCCCATATAAAATGGCCTAAACCTAACCCATTTTAATGTAACATATGTCAGTTACAAAGTTCAGGGTTAGAATATGTTGGCCAACAGAAGAATAACTTCTGACACCTTCCACAAAAATAAAATCATTTTTGGCTTCATTGGGCGTTGCTCCTTGACCCCATCTTGGGGGCGCTGTCCCCAAATCCCCTATTAGAAATCTAGGGTGAAATTGTGCCGAGAAAAGTGGGGAAATATTAACTTCCGAGTCTGATTAGGCTCCATCTAGCAACAAGCTAGTTGTCTATCTCTATAGCCCGTTGGGTTTCCGGATTCTCGTTGTGTGTTGCAAATTACAATCAATGAAACAAAAACAAGATTGTTTGCCCTCCTAGAGGTAAGTTTGTTCTATTTACCATAGTGAATGAAGCTATAAGTAGATTGGTTCTTCTCAACAATAGAACTAGGAATTTGGGATACTAGACAAATGACTAGTGTGGTTGTCAAAGACTTAGGCCCATTTGTAGTCCACAACTGAATTAGATTCTATTCTGCTATAATCTTTTCATCTAGGTTGGTCTTTTTTCAGATATCTTCTAAGAGTGGCTTTTTTTGTCCATTCGATACAAATGATGTTGGCAGTTATAGAATCATATATTTTTCAAATAGCCTTCCTGAATCTCACCTTCATCTCAACATTTTGTATGGGTATAACATTGCGAAGCCCTTGCATGTGCCACTTCAGGTTCATTGCCTAGATTATGTGCTGTGATGAATGTTTAATTGATTATGTTCATTGTAGAATTGCAATGTGAGGTCTTTCTCTTGTATAGAGGCCTTCATTTGGATAATCATATTGTTAATGTAATCATAGTCTAGGTGGACTGGTGTCCCCTGGCTAATGACTTTGGAGAAGCAAAAATGTTAGCATTGAGGTTGAAAAGTGAATAGGGTGAAAATAGGGCCTATCCTCAACCCTAATTTCCAATAGAAATGATCCAAATTGATTAAGCACAAGAAAGTGATCAATGTAAAAATGGGTCATGTTATGGAAAATAAGGAGGAAGGAGGTCTTATGATCTTCCTATTTGAGAAGTATTTTCTTAAATCTTGAAATAGATAAAAGACAAATACTAACCTTGAAGTAGAATAATTCGTGAAAATGCTGATTTTTGGTGTTTGTGTATAGTTTCAGGGATCTTTGCAACTTGTTTCAAACTGGAAATGTCAAGATGGAGAAAACCTAGAAAAATTTTGTCCTTTTGAAGGGAGGTCGACCTTGACCCTGATAACGGGGCACAATCTTACCCCAGGGCACAATTGTACCTCGAAAAGTCGACCTTGACCTGCACTGCTCCGACGAAATTTCTGTTTTGATAAAAAAGGTATCCAAATTTTCTCTTCAATTCGTTGTTCCACACCTATATTTGCAAGAAATATGGGTTTGTTGTTTGGATGGTGGGTTTGCCTTGGTCAAACCCTAGTTTGGAATTAACCTTGAAATTGAATTGAAATTGCAATATGTATAAACGAAATAAATGGAACTATTCACCTTGCTTATATTGAAATCCTTGTGAAGGATTCGAATCCTTGAATCCACAATTACGAATACTCCAAATGAATGTAGAAATGTATGTAGAAATGTATGTAGGATGTCTCAAATCAATGACATTAGATCTTGAACACCAATCTTCAATGCATCTTTGCATAGAAGAAGGTTTGAATGAATGTGGATGAAGAAATCTTCAACAAGAGGGCTCCATAGAGATTGAATCCTTCAATGGCTAATAGTGGACCTCCTTGATGAATTGGATGATTGAACATTTGAATGCTTGAATGCTAGTAGATCTTCACTTCATAGAATAATGGATGCGCTTCATAAAGGGTAGCTCCTAGTTCATAGAAAGTAGATGTCAAAATGAGGGAAGAAGGCTTCTTTATATAGAGATCTAAGGCACAAATTCCTAGAGAAGGCCGGCATGGGAGCATTAAATCCCAATTAACCTTACCCCATAGGAATAGGCCTAGATTAAATGTAATTTAAGAGTACCATTCCGAAACCTGAAACAACCAACCCAAAAGCAGGAAAAAGAAACTTTTCGAAGCTCGATGTCCCGAAACTCTCAGAAATTGAAAAATGGACCTAGGGTCAGGGTCGAGGTTGTCCCTGACCTAGGTCAGGGTTGAGACCGACCTTGACCTAGAAAGTCAAAGTCCTTAGTTTCATAGAGAAAGTTGTCGAAAATTGGCTGCAAATAGAGAGAGAGAAGCAAAATAGGGGGAAAACAACTAGATCCATGCAAAGACCCATTCAAGGCACTTGACATGACCCCAAACCACTTACTCGAAGGGCTAAACACTCTTAACATAGAAGTGCTTCCATTTGAAGACGATACAAAAAGAAAACAAATGAGGGTGTTAGGGATAGTAGAAGAGGTGTTGGGACAACAATCTTGTAAAAGTTGATAGAGGTGTTGTGAAGGAAAGAGAAAGATTGATATGATCCACACATATAATAAGATAAATATATAATGTAGTAGATAGATCACACACCGCAAGAGATGTTTGTGGGCCAAGATGCCCCAATGTCCAATAAATGCAGAAAGAGTAAACCCTTGAGGTAGGATTACACCATACAATACTTATTATGGAAGAAGCCACTCCATGTGATCTCTCCAAGACATCCCAAGAACATTATACTGAAAGTATATCCTAGCAATGGTAATCACCTATTTTATATGAGTCTCCTCCAAATAACATATTGGAAGGGTAATCCCAATGAAGGTTTACTCATCATTTACAATAGTTAATTACACAAGTTGTTAATGTGAATAATATAATTACACAAGGAATTCTAATTGATGACTTTTTCTCTTTACTATTTTTCTTTAGTAGTACTAATAATTTAAGTTAGTATTAGTTTTAGCTGGCTTAGATGCTCATTTGACCTATATATGTAGATGATAAAAAAAGAACAAATCCTATTGATTGGCATTTTAGTCTCATTGTGCTCAAATGTTTGGTATTTGGTATCTTTTTCGACAAAGCTTAATGTCAGTAGTTTTAAGTTGAAGTAATTTGGCCCTTTTGGTTTCATTAGGAAAACACACATGCTTGCTATGGCCCTTTATGAGTTAGCGGCAGAATTCTTTGACTAAAGGAATTCTCTTTTCTGAAAGGCATATTTCCATGCTTATTAATAAACATTATAAGAATTCTTTTCTCATACTGTTATATGAGATTGCATGTCTTGGATTTTTCGTCTATGAGACATTTTGGGTATATGGAGATGGCTAGAAAGTGTTCTCAGGGCTTTCCTTAATTGTCAAAAAACGTGAGGATGTCCTAGAAATGCCAAAGGTGTGGAAAGACAGCTGTCCCCTATAGTCCAACCAAATAAAAACTCAGAAAAACTGAGAAAAAATGATATCGAAATCATAGTAGCATTGGTTGTTCCATCTTTGGCATGTCAGGTATAAAACTCAGGTCAAGGTAGCTGCAAATGCAGATTCTTTAACTTACTTAGATCTGTATTTCAGCTCATTATCAGAGTAAATACATATAAGAACTTTGAAACTCCAGATGTTCAATGAACAATGGTAGGTTTGGCAATGATATTTTTAAATGGGTCCATGAGTGTGCCCATCAAACAATGAAATCTAAGCTCTGCCCTTGGATGTAATTCGTCAAAAGGTTTTGAAAATCTAACATTGTGCAGTCTTTCTTATCACTGACAATTGATGTTTGCAATTCTTTCCTTTATATAATATGATTATGTATGTTGTAGAAAAGCTAGACACAGGGCTGTGACTTATGATACTAATTTTTTGCTCTAGGTATTTGAATAGGTATCCAGATCCTAGTGTTTCACATATGTGGGACATGGTTTGATGATTGATACTTGTTGGAAATAAACATAATTTACGTAATTGAGATATTCTATATCAGTACCATTAAGTAGGACTGATCTATAGTTATTAGTTATGTTACTTATGTTTTCTAGAGAATCAGCTTCAAGAGTGAACATGAACATTAAATCTACTAAGGTTATTTATTTTCCCAATTATATTTTTCAGTTGTAGCCTTTGGGAATTTTGTTGTAATTGTTACATAATATATATGCAGACTGATATTGAAAGAAGTGAAATTTTGTTATTTGACTGTCAACTTTATTAATTTAATGTATATTCTCAATTGAGCTCTGTCATGCGATATGGTTCTATAATGAATATGATGAATGGATTATAATTTAAAATTTGAAATTTCTTATAATTTTAAAATTTTCCTTTTTTGTTTCCAATTATGTCCCTTGCTTTCCCCTAATAAAAGGCCTCTCATCTCTTACTGTCTTAGAAATACATCCTGCCATCCACTGCCATTCCTTCGAAATGCCATGGGATGTAGCTTTCTCATCACATATTTTGTAAATCAATAGTCCCATTATCTTGTGTCAAAAACAATGGTAAAGGCTGATTTCACAACCAATGCCTGATTATTACTTGGATTAATAGACATGGGTTTATCTGTCTGTAAAACAGGAGACCATTTTTACTGGGGCATTTTGTTGAGTTTCAAGGTCACATTCTGTAAACTCTACAAGCGTGTCCTTCAAAGGGTGATCACTGAGCTGTTGCCTTGAACTGGAAAGTTCAAGATTATAAAATGCTTGCCTCTACACATGGACATTAATCATTTTTTTGGTTTTTTCCACAGAATGTTTTTATTAATTATCCAAATTATTCAGCGATTTTCTTTGGCAAAATGTTAGTTGCATCAAGGTTTCCCATAAAGAGGTTAGTACTTCTAGTGTATCCCTAAAATTTGAGGTGTGGGAATCATTGAAATTCAGTGGCATGGGCTTAGAACGTGAAATAATTGTTTGGGCCCTCAAAGGAACAAATTCTTGGAAAAATTTCCTCAAACAAATGGTACAGCATCTTACCTTATGGAAAATTCTCTATAAAGGTTTTGGTTTGAAAACCCTAATTCTTATTATTGTCAGTGGAACTGAGGAATGCATCCCTATGGTTTTATAGGTGTTCTCTTGAATGACGGTGCTTGGGCATTAGTGTGGGTGGAGATGAAACAATCCTATTCTTGTGTCTAATACCGGTTTGGGAATCTTGGGAAGTGGTCAAACCTTGAATCCGACAGGGTGGAGATAACATTTGGTTTTGATCCTTCTTCCAATTGGTACTTGCTTTTTTGGTGACCAATTCCCATTAATCAGAGTTGGAACACTTGCTTATGAATTTCAAGCCTTCCCCTCTGTATACTGACATAAACTTTTTCTGACTGGTATACTAGGTTGATGAATGATAGCATGCTTGGGAACCAAATGCTGCCTTTTACAGCAGTGAGATAACTCAGCAATAATGCAATGGAAAAACATACAGCAGCAATAAACAATATTTAACATAAATGGATGCTCAACTGGCAATTTAAAATGATGAGATATTGGATACCACCTGTATTGAAATGAATTACTATAGATTAATTGTTTGCTAAAAACCTCTGTTGGCTTATTCATTAAATGTGTACCAGACTTGATATTGTTTTTAGTTCTAGAATATGTTGCGATGATATCAATGATCAGTAGAACTCATATGATATTGTTTTTAGTACTAGCATATGTTGTCATGATAGCAATGATCACTGATTCAGTAGAAGTCATGTGGTAAAATTTGAAGGTTATTTATTTCTATTTTATTTGATGCAGATCAGATGTACTGGGTCATGTCATGCCTTGGGTTGGAAAGGACTGGTCACACTTAGGGGTAGCACGTCTTTTTTCTGCTATCAAGGTGGTGGCATTCTACCCCATTAAAATGTTATTAGTATTGCTTACTTTTGTTTATAGAAAAAGTATTTAGAGAGAGGTGTGGGTTACAAATATACTTTCAATTTAACTTTTCTGTTTTGCTTGTGAGTACGATACACCTCTCTACTTCTTTGAAGCCACCAATTGCTGTATATGTTGGCACAATCTTGTCTTCATCATAAATTTTTTGTATAGCATCTTTGGGAACTTGATAGGTAATTTGGGGAATCAATAACAACATTAGTTGTTCATGTTGAATTGTACATATACCAATTCTCTTCTTTTAGCCTCAACTTCTCTTAGCAATTGTATCAACATTACCTTAATTTATTTTTCTTCACTTTTGTTGAGTGCTCTCTTTCCTTCTCTTCTTTTTGTTATCATTTTTAAAGAAAATGGAGGAACTAGACTCACCACTAGCAGCTTAGAAATAAGTGTTTTTTCTATTGAAACCTTTGATTTTGTTTTTACCTTGGAGTCTAGGAATAACTTGCTATGCTTTCAGACTATATTTGCCCTCACTCAATTTAAGGAGAATAATTGGACTGATTTGCTAAGGGGAAAGTTTTTGTCCATATTACTTCTGATGAATTGAGGTGAAAGAATATTTGTGTCATCATTAAAAAACCTACAAACTTCTCCAAAATATTATCAGAAAAATGGTGAATCGTCAAATGATTGAAATCCCTTCTCACTTCAAACTCATTCAACTTGCCCAATAGTTTTCAATCTTAGGAACATGCATGAATTTGATATCCAACCTCTCTTGCATGGTACCCATTGTGTTATAGATTCATCTTTTGTGGAAGGGTTTTGAAATTGAATGTTGTTATTTCTTCACCAATGAACTTAGAATTCATTATAGTCTTGCACTAGTAAACTCCTAGTTGGATTGAGAAACTAAACCCCTGCCTATGTCCCTCTCAAGAGATAGTGCACCTTGGAGACTTGAATGAAGATGCTCCATGATTATGACTTAGTAACTCGTGTATCTTGGTAACATGTTAAAGATAGGATGCACAAATCAGCCCAAACTACGATGAAAGCATTTATCTTCTCTTTGAAATCTCAATGTTTGTTTGATCTTCTGTCCCTTATACTGAATGCATAAGGAAACAATTATTCACTTCTTTGTCTTTGTTGACGTATTATAGCTTCAGTCAGATAAAAAGGAATATGACTGATTACAACACAAATTCATTTGTAGATATATAAGTATCTATATTATGGTACTATATTTATTAAAGTTTAAATAGCGAAGAAATTAATATGAAATTATAATTCAGAGATTATATATATATTATTAATCATATAAAGTTTATTTATTTAAACTGAAATCATATTATATTGTATCATGCTGTTTTTAAGGCAAACCCAACTAAGCGACTGCTTTGTCGAATGGCGGGAGTCTATTTTGTTTTGAGTGGAGACTTGTCCATGGGGGACGTGACTGCACAGGAAGTGGTGTCATGTCCCTTTGTGGACACGTCGCCTCCCTCCCTTACATATAGTCGAAACTGACAGGTATTGAGTTACAATGAACACATCAGTTACATCAGTCTTCTAATCTCATACACCGTCGGTGCATATCACATTTTGGGCAAATACAATCTGCATTTATTTCTAGAATAAGATCTGTATTCACTGCAGAAAAAAGAGACACAATTAAGAGTATAATATCTAAAATAGTGAAATTATTTATTCTGATAAATATCATCAGCAACTCACCATTAAAGGATTCTGATCGAAATCTTAACAGTCTTGTTTAAGAAATTCTGTGTACTCTAATTATGGCCACACATGAATATGCTAGTGTGGCTGTATGATGTTTACCCCAATGACAGTATCATAGAATATCACTAGGTATACAATGAAGATGCCTTCTAGAACCCAATATCTTTTCAGATTTTGTTAGTTGTTTGTGTACAATCATTGATTAGTGTAGACCAATCAAAACACTCGTTTTTGTTGCCAATGGTACTTGTTGTGTGGAATATCCGTGGCTTGAAATCGCAAGTTTTCTCTTGGTTTGTAATACGTTTCAGGAGTTTTGTCATGATTGAAAATTTATCTTTAAATTCACCCGTACTCAGACTTTGAGATGAAATTGACTTCTTTTCCATTAACCAAATTTTGTTGATTTACTTTTGACAGTCCACGGAATTGTTTTATTAATCTTTCTGACTTTCCTCTAAATCCACCTTTAATGATTTCTCAAACGGAAACATAAATGTTTTGAATGTCATTTGATCTGAGCCTGCAAACAACTTGCCATCCATTTATTTGATTTCTCTCTTTTTGGGGTCAGTGTGCTTGACACAAGCTACAATAAATTCTACACTTCATAGGGAATGATCCTTGAATGATACACTTTGCTTCCATCTTTTTCTTTTAAATTGAGGTTGAAATGTTTAGGGATAACATGACACAAGTTAGTTTTTACTGATTTTTTTTTGAAACTGAATAATTTGCTGATTTGTTTTTCTTTGTTTGTACTGTACAGAAGTCCTTGTCTTAGGTGCTTTTTTACTTATGCTTTTCTGTTTCACCTAAAGAACAAAAGAAACCCTCAAGACCACCTTATACTCACTACGATGCCTAAATTCATACTGAAACATATTAGTTTTGCCCTTGACATGACCTTGTGACTTAAAGTTGATCTCGACGCTGGTTTTTCTTTTGTTTGTTACTTGTCACTTGATTTCATCCCAATAGTAACACTGTTCAGGAATGCCTTTATGGAGTTCCCACCACTTAATAATCTAATCTACAAGCACACTAATGATCTGTTGTTGTCACTTAAATGCTTACAATCATCATCTAGGCACCTGTTCCTGTTGCCTCTGCTACTAATAGACATGCCTGGACTTGTTTGGCATGCCGTCCGCTGAACATTGGCACATAACACGGGCTTAGGCGTGTTTTCCTCTGTCCTCTCAATCACTCAAAACCCGACATTTAAAGTGTCAAGCATGCTATCATTGGTCATCTCTGTCACTTATATGTGCAGTAAACTAGCTCATATGTGTTCGCTTCTCTAATCTGCCACTTAAATCTGTTTCGACATGCTTAAGGTGCCTTGATCATTCATGCATGCCACCTAAAAGACTTCTTGTAAGATTTTTTGTCACTTAAGGATATGATCTGCCCCTTTCAAGTATGCCTTCTTCCCTCTTCTGCCACTGCAGATTGTCAATCTGCATATGTTAGCTGTCTATGGCATGTGAATTTTAAATAATGTCCTTGCATATTCTTCTCTAGAATGTTGTTACAAAAAAGGAATGAGGAAAGAAAACAAGTTATATAAATACAGTCATCACTTTTGTTTTGAAGAAGGGGAAAGAGGAAAACAGTTTGCCCACTTTCTGCCATAAAAACAGGTATTGCTGTCACAAGCTGATCTCTCTTCCCTGCATAAGATTATCAGCAAACTGCCTGTTCGAAACTCATGAAAAACAAATGTAGTTTGAAATGGAAGTGGAAACAAGGGCACAATATCGAAGTCAACTTTATTTAATCAATTTGATGAACAGTAATGACAAGACATGCACAAAAAAGGCTTGCACTATGAAAAGCAATGTAGTGGGGCAAGACATAACAAACTTCAAGCTGATATTAAAACATGAACCATATAAAGAGTATGCATTGAGTCAAAGCAAAGGCTATCTAAAAGGGAGAATGATTTCACAATTTAGTAATTCAGATTGAAGTAAAGAGTGTGAAATAAGCTGTGAACTTACTAGCTAGACTAATAAAAAATCATGAATACATTTATGAAAATTTAGACAATGACCATGAAATAGAATTTATTACCACCTATAAAGATATAGAGTTATCTGTACCTCTGTCTAGTGTAAGAGTTGCATTATTCGCTGAAAATGTCATGTTTTACACATTACTTCACCAAATTTCTTATCTAGTGAATGCCATCTGTACTTGAATATAAATTAGAATCTAGAAGGGATATAAATCTCAATTGTGTAAATGCCTTATTTCTCTTGTTTGTAAAATACATTTTCAAATATTTTTAATAAGGGTACGAAATGTCTTACAATTCTTGTAGCAAAACTTATGACAATTATAGATGTACAAAATCCAACGATCTGTTTTATTAAGCATTGTTTCTTGGTGAACTAACTCTCCCCAAGATTAACTTTTGTGTTGTGAGGAAAGTTTGATAAAAGCATGGATCATAGAGGGACACAGAGGAATGAAGGCCCTAAGCATAAATATTAAATGATCGCGACATATTGGTTTTCACCAAATTTAATGATTTGCAATGGTAGTAAATTTCTTTGTATTGTGTGGCCATCCTTATATATCTTGTTGGCCAGATATGTTAATTTGATTTACAATTTGTTTGGAGTCACTCTTCACAATCATCTCTAAATTTTCACCATAATTAAGTGACATTTGAAACAATTTCATTTATGCAAACTACAGATGGAAATTACAACAGGTAATTTACACATCTATTGATATAAAGTACTTGCAGGATAATGGCTACCAGTTGCTATTCCTGAGTGCACGTGCAATTTCCCAGGCACATGTGACAAGACAGTTTCTTCTTAATTTGAAACAGGTAGTACTTTTTGAATGAAGCTAATTGTCATGCATTCTTTATTCAGAAGTTGTTGAAAAGACCAAGGGTTATGCCTGTATTACATTTTTTGAAGTGATAAATGATATATTATTTAGTAGATATAATTGAGGATTCCTCTTCATGGAAATATATTGCAGGAGGGTGAGACTTTACCAGATGGTCCCATTGTGATTTCTCCTGATGGACTATTTCCTTCTTTGTATCGAGAAGGTAACTATTCTATTTTCTTAAATTTTTTGGCTGTGGTCCATCTGAATTGACGATTCTTGTTACATGCTCTATGATACAAACAACCATTCAATATGTAATAATTCAGATCTCCTTTTCTGAATGATAATGACATATTTCTCAATTAGATATTCTTATTAAATAATGTTGATATACTATGATAGAGAAAGAGCCTATGGAGAAGATGTTTAAGTTGTTGAAAGTCTTACACTGTACATGGATGCTTATCACCAAACTCAATTTACTTCATCTCCAGTTGAAAGATTGCACATTTTGGCTATTAGAATTTTTTTTTGTAGTGAGGTTACAATGATTAGCTGAAGATATTGAAGGCTTATAATGAAAAATGCTTATAATTTTGTTCATAAACATTCTCAGGTAAGTATCTTATAAGTTTCTGACTTAACCAGCATAAAAAGCTTGAAAATGTTTTTAACAAATGTCTCTTGCTCCAGAGTTTGCCATATCCTAGATCGCTTTAAGCTCTAAATATTTCATTTGAGTATGGTTACAAGTAAGAACCCTCAAGTTGCTCCAAAAACATTCATCCACTTTTCTTGGGTTACAACTTTAATTATTTCTTAAGTTCTATGTGTTCATTCATTTGTATACTCAGGTAATTATCTGTTCATATGGGACAGGCATTTATGCAAACAGGTATAATGTGCTTCTCCAAAATGTTTAGCAAAAAATTGCAACTTTTTAGTTTTAATATGCAGGCAATTTTGCAAACAGTTGGCATCTCATATAGTTTTGGCCTATTTGTATGATAAGTCTTGACAATATTATGTCCATGATATTCCAGAAATTATTCATAGCACCTCCTTTGCAAATTTGTTGGTACTCATTCAATAATATTTGAACACATATATAACTGAGATGCTGATATATATATATACAGCAGTCTTTAGGATGTAAATCTAACTAAATATGAGTGGTGAATGGCATACTGCATTGACTTCCTTAGTCTACCCATTGTCTGTGCTAAAATTTGTCTATCCCTTTGAAAGCTGTACTGAATAATCTTAAGGCTTAAATTCCTTTCTTTGTACCCCACCTCCTCTAATTAGGGTGTAGGGGTCTCCTTAGGATGTAGAATGGCAAGACGAGGGTGATGACTCCTTTGGCTTAAGTGCTCACCAATTGCAGTGTTGAAGCTTTCAAAGTCATAAAAGCCTTAACAAGAAAGATTTGAAACCCTTTAGACAATCTTAATGATATGAGACTCTGAGTGGTATGGCTGGGTACAATAATCAGCAAAAATAAAATATATATTTTGTTTTTATGTAGTTGATTTCTGTGCACAATGATTTAAGCTTCTGATCTTTTACTGTTCACACACACTACAATGAAAAATTCACTTTTGGAACAAAACTTTATTATTCCTATAACTCTTGTGAATTTGAAAGATATAACAATCTTGTTTGAAGCCTCTATTTTCCATTTCTCCACAATTTGTGACTGAATGAATCACACCATATTTATCAGTTTGGGAAGATCGACGCAATGCCAATCTTCATTTTATAATTTTTTTCCTAGTGACGTTGTTGAACAAACCTTCTCAACCACCACTATTGGGATTCCAATAAAATATCAAATGCCAAGAATGCCCAACTGAGTCTCTTTGTCCTTCTTTTATAATCCTCAGTGAAACATTTGGGAAAATCCATTTTCTGTAATCATTTTTTGAATAGTAACTTTTTTCACTCCATAAAGTGACTTTAAACTCCAACTAGATAATTCACATAAGTTGTCCTTCAACTTTTTGTTTTGACAACTTAATTATTTTCTGCCCCTCCAACCAAAGTTACAAAAACAAAAAAAATCCCAAAAAAGAAATCTGAATGCACCAACTTACATAGAAGCTCATTGGAGATCCAACTTGATATTTCCCAATCACAGAAAATTCCTCCAAGAAGTTTGAAATGTATCTAAAAATACAAAACTTCTTTTATAAAGCATCAATGGACTCAGCTTGATATTATCCTTGCACATACCACCATTAATTGAACTATTCTGACAAGGATGGTACTCCACAAAAAATTTGGAACTCCCAAGCATATTGGAAAGGCCACAAAAGGGGACATCACAATACAATAGGAAATGCTTTGGCTGTATACTTAGAATCATCAGGAACACATGGGTCTTGATTTACTCTCTGCAGACTACACTTCTCTAGTGGAAGCACACCAAGGTTGCCGTCTTCAAAAGTATATAAAATAAAAAAGGCTGGAGTGATTTATAGTGAAATCGAATGTTCATAGGCGAGACCTTGAGCATACCCAAGATGTTCTTGGACAAACCCAAGGGGACCAAAGGGCTGCCAAAGGAAGAAATTAAATGAAAGCATTAGTTTAAAACATTTCTATAAACAAAATGTGCCAAATACCTAATTTTTCCATGTAACATTGTGAAAATGACTTGCACAATGAAGATTTATATGGTTTCAAATGCCCAAATTTAGAATTATTGGAGGGGGCTTGACTCCTTTACCCAACCCCATGTCACGACACAAAACATGCCTAGGACATTGCCACAAGGCCACACAACCTCATTGGGAAAATCAACTCTAGACTCCTATGGGGAGTGCTACTCTTGACCCCACTGAATCAGTGAAGATCCTGAAGCTAAGAGATCTGTTGAGGATGCAAAGAATGTAGCTGAAAAAGAAAAGAAGGAAACAATGGATGCTCTAAAGGAAAAGGACAAAACGTTGAAAGAAAAGGGGGAAGTGCTATTCAAAACACCACAAGAGAATGTCATCGTGCAAGAGTACATACATGACAAGAATCAAGAGATTGAACAACTGAAGAAACAAAATGAACAGTTGAAAGGTGAATTGAAAACCACCATTGAAGCCAATGCCCTATTGAAGAAGTACGATGAAAGTTGTGCAAATTTGGATGAATAACTCAAGAGTTTAAGGATGAACAAGGAGATTAATGGTCTCAGATTTTCTGGAAAGTTTGAGATTGGCAAATCATCTAAGGAGAATAAGAAAGAAGAATCTACACCGAAGGTAACACAAAGGAATTCTGGTAAGAAATCATAACCTGTTTTCTTAACTGTCATAAGGTTGGTCACACTGCAAACATATGTAGGAGTAGGTTTGTAAGTAGGACAAGCACATTTAATGGGTATTGCTACAACTGCAATAGATTTGGACATGTTGCAAAGGACTTTAGATCTAGAAGTTTTGAGGGATATTGTTTTTATTGCAACAAATATGGTCACAAGGCTGATGAGTGCAGATCAAGGATTAATAATCAGAGGTTGCTAGTGAACCGTTCAAGCCCTTATTAAAGAAAAAGACAGTTTGATGTTACATGTTCTGCTTGTGGCAATGATGGCCATTTGGCTAATAATTGCAAATTGAGGAGTACAAGAAGTAATGCAGGATCCTGGTAAATTATTGGTATGGCATGCTTACACTGTGATAAGATCAGATACTTAGCAAGGAACTGCAGATCAAAGAATAGATCAATAAACCAGTCAGAAAGAGAAAAAGGAAAGAGAATTGTAGATGCAGAAGAAGTTGGACAAGAGATTAATAAGATTTGGAAGAAGGAAGATGGTAAGGCACCCAGTGGTACCACATCATCTTCTGGTGTGGGTGTTTCATCATCTAAGTAAGTTAATATTTAGCTTAGGGGGAGAAAAAATGTAAAATTCATCATGCAGATCCCATTAGATGAGCAGTAAGATCTATTAGCATAATCAGATACATGAAGAAATGTAAATATGTTTCTGAAAGTCTTGGTGAACTGGTTAAGTGCCCTAATGTATTGGTTATACACTTCATCTCAGTTGGTGAAAAGAAGAAATTCTATCGGTTACACATGTAATGTTCATGTCTAGGTAGGTAAAAAGAAAAATTCTTCACACTCTTTGCTATCTTGCACATTAGGAAACCTTCTGTAGAGAGGGAAGTGCATTCTATGCAGTCAGCAGCAATCAAGGCTGAAAGGTATGATTGCTTACATCAATTGGAAAGAGAAGAACAATTGCATTCTTTGCTGAACCAGAAGTTGATTCTTCATTTGAAGCCCTAGCAGAAAACTTTGAAAGATACATATCAGTTGCTGCTGTGATTAAGAATTCAAGATGGATATACCTAGATTAGACAAAATCTCTAACGAACATAGGCCAAAATTTAAGAAGCACTCATGGAAATCAATGGAAAATGACCCTGTGGGTGCTCTATCTAGCATGCCCCATGGAGTTATACTTACTGAAGATGTAAGAGCATATATTCACTGGAAACTAGAAATCTAGGAACATTTTCAATCTATGAGCAATTTAGAAACTATGCAGTGAGAGTACCATGACTTCAAAAGATGAACATAAAGGAATTGCCAATAAAGGTATATGTCATGTTGTTGACTTTCCATGTGAATTTGAAGAGGACCAGATAAGGTATGTTATAAGTAGATTTCATGGGCAGTATATGTGGCCGGATCAACCTTACAAGATTACCAAGGAGGTTATCATGCTGTAACCGGTCTCAGTGCAATTGGCGAGGTACCTATTTTTTGCAACACTCACATGGAGGAAGTAATGAGCTTGACAAAATTGAATTGGGTTGGACATGGCATGTCAGTGAATAACATTGAGGATGATGAGGTCAGATTTGGTTCAATGGTCATAGGGTGCAAGATCTGTCATTCCCACACGGTTAATTGCATATCAGTTACTTATATTTTACACATGATGTATGATGATAAAAGAAAATAAAGATTCTGATCTAGCTGAAACAATATGAGTGCAACTGATGGAGAACCTAGAAAAGATTAAAAGGAGCAACGGGCAGACTTTCAGATACAGACAGTTGATCATGTTCTTATTTTCATATGTTCCAAATACTTGGTCTAAGGATAACCCTGCTTTCATTCAGCTTAATAGAAGCATAAGAGAATTGGCAAACAACTTTACAAGTACTTTTTGGGGATATTTAAAGGAATTTCAAAAGAAAATGCATGCTAGAAAGAGATTTCCAATTGCCATTGTGCAAAAGTATAAGGATACAATATGTTTTATGGTGGACACTAACATCTACATGATTGAGGTAGTTGAACCTAGAACCACACGAGTAATGTCAATGGGATATGAAATTAAGGCTCACATGAGTAATGTCAATGGGATCTGAAATTAAGGCTAATGATTTGACTCTTCACATTGATTATTTGTTATCTATGCAAAGGAAACCTAGATTTTGAGCATACATTGAAAGTATACTTATGCTTGAGGCAAAAGAGAAAGAAGAGAAGGCAAAGAGAAAAGTGAAATAATATGCCAAGAAACTTCCTGTTGCTGCTGATAAGAGGAAAGAGAAGGATACCATAAGATGAGTACATGCTGTTAATGAAGGAGAGAATGTGAAGACTGAATCACAGGTGGAAGAGAAAGAGCCCGAATATAAAGGCAATAAGCATAAGGTAGCAGGTTCTTTCACAAAAAAGTCAATACTGGTAAAGCTTGACTTTAGTCAGTCTATTCATATTGGTGAAGATGTGAAGAATAATAATGAGAAGGCAAAATTTATTCAAACTGCAGAAGGGTGGAAGATTGATGATGTACTAATACCTGAGAGTCATACAAATGAACATCTACTAGAACAGAGAATAGAGGCTGCAAGTAACAAAGTGGGGGCAGAGTTACCTAAGCAAAAGTCAGTACAAGATGCACAACTTGTAGAAAAGGAACAAGAAAAGGTAAGTGATGAAGATGATATTCTAATAAAGAGGCAAATGAATGAAAGTACTATGAGTTCAGAAGAATGTTGAGATATGCACGAGCTATTAAAAAGAAGGCCTAAAGGGACAAGATAAAACAAGAAAGCTAGCTAATTGTTCAAGCAAGGGATATATTCTTTGAACTGATGCCGGATATGGAATTTGATGAGAAGGCTAGCCCGATCGAATAGTTGGCTGTATTGGTAAATGCTATAAGCTGTAAAATGGACAGTTTGAAGAACTTCAATTCTACTTTCAATCAATTGTAATCAGGTCATACTATTTTTAAAATCAATACACTAGGTACTTTATGTAATTCCTTTGACATTGTTGTCAAAGGGGGACTATGTTTAGAAAAAAATTGTGAATTGAGCTAAGATCATGCATGTAATTGTTAAGGGTGTAGCATCCTGTTAGAGTTGTAGCATCTGTCAGATATCTTCTATCTGATTATTGCTCAAAAGGAAGCACCGATACTCTCATAAATATACACATGTACACACACACACACACACTTACTTATCTATATATATGCACACACGTAATTATACATGTATATATATATACATACATATATATATATATATCTCTGTATGAGAGTATTTTAATTGACTATATTAAATTGATTCGATTTGTTCAATCTCTATACATATGCACCGATCATATCACAGTATGAATATGATTCCATTATTCACTATTTTCGTGAGCTGCTTCATTATGTTATATCACTGATTGAGATCATAAGTTGTAATGTCCCCAATTTTGTCGACATCAAAGTTTCAGGGATTAGCCTATTATTGTGATCCTCGTAGGTTAATTATTGTGGATAGAGGGCCTTCTGTGGCAATGGCTTGGCTTGGTTTGAGAGGGTCTTATCTTCTCCACATCTCAGTAAACTACACGTTGGTCTTTGTTTGCCTCAGGCCGGACTTTGTTTGGGCTTAGTTTTGTGTACTTACTATTTGTGGTAAGTTGGTGTCGATCGAGATGGACTCTTTCTATTTTTGGAAAGTGAATTTAGTCACATGGAGAAATAATAGGTATGACTCCTATTTCAGATGACATATTTAAATGATGAGTATTTTAAGACTTATTATAGTTTTAGTGACCAAATTATTATTAATTATTAAATGACTTATTATAATTTAACTTCATAATTTCATTTAAGTTGAGAGTTGAGTTATCATTGGAAAGTGCCATTTATTAATTAGTTAAGCCAAGTCAAGTGAGAGAATCTAATGGAAGTTCCTAATTAATGTTGTGTGGTGAAGCTTCTTGAGTGAAGTTACATTTTGGCAATAGAAGGGAATTTAGAGGTTATAAATACAAGTTCATTTCATTGGGAAAGACACTATGCTCCACGGGGACGCGTCCCCTGCCTCTGTACCCTAGTACCCGTACCGGGTACGAAACGGGGACGCGGGTACGGATTTTGGCCGTACCCTGCGACGTCCCGTTTTTGAAAAATTCAGAAACGTCCCCGAAACGGCCAATTTTTTTGGGCAGGAAACTTGGGGACGGCCAGCAGTATCGGGGACAGTTTTGCCGTCCCCTATCCGTCCCCGAAACTGCTGGCCGTCCCCTTTTTTCCAGTCAATCTGGTAAAGGCAAACCATCCCCAAAAAAACATTTTTTCCTAATTTTTGTATGTTCGTGTGGCCCCTAGTCATCTTAAAGACATAATAACAATATGCAACCCATATTTGGTCCATTAAAACACTAACTCTTCTACTCATTTTTCGATTTAACATACTTGATAAGAGGAAGGAAAAAAACATAAGAGCAGTAGCAGCAATGAGCAAAGATTGTGTTTAGTGAGGCAAGACTGCGTTCGGTATTTACTATTTACTAAAAATTTTAGTTGGACTTCTCCTTATTTCATTCTGATTTCAGCATGATACTTGAAGCCTTTAGGCATTTTAATTTTTGCTATATATGTATGTGATATTGTTATAATGGAAGCACTTAGTATTTGCCATTTGATAATATTCCATGTATTTATCTTCTAAAATGTCTATGGTGAATGGTTTATCAATGTTATGATATACATATTTGAATTTTGTCTCTATATTAAAAAAAATCCCCTATGTTTTTAATCGCCGTCCCCTGATGTCCCGTCCCCTAAATTTTGGCTTCGACCCGTACCCGTACCGGAAACACGTCCCCGTCCCCTAAAACGTCCCCGTCCCGGAAACTCCGTGGAACATAGGAAAGACACACTTGAATATATATTTGCTTTTTGTGCCTTTGTGGCTTTTTCTAAGTTCTGAACTGTGAGCCCTTGCTGAAGTATAAGGGTTTCTAAGTTTTTGAAGATTGTCTGGAGTCACTGCTGAAGATAGTGATTTAATTGGTTAAATCTCCTTTCTATGATTATTTGTGTCTGAGAGATTGGCATTATCATTGCAAGATTAATTGGAAGGTTGACTGCAATTCGTTGTTGAGGTATAATGCCTTTCACATTCTCCTACCGTTTTCACTGTAGCTTGGAGATTGGTTGATGATGATAGATTGAAAATTGGAAGAGGTTTGAACTGCTCTTCATTCTCATATCTGCCGGCTGGGAAGAAATTTTTTGACATAGAGGGAGTGTCAAATTCCATCTAGGGGCAACGTTTTAAGTCCTGGCAGAGTTCTGAACCGCAGTCTTTGATTGGGAGTTGGGCGGCAATAAAACAAGGCCTACGGATTGCTACTGGCCATGCAAATGATCTATTACCAGCCATGGGGCTAATTGTTGGGTCTGCATTTTGATACACAAGTGTTGGAAGGTGTATAGGTTGTGGTTGAGTTGGTTTTGCAACTCAATCAACGATAACTTCATTGGAGAATTCCGGGCACGTGAGACTGTATATGTTGGCTGCCTATAACATTTCTAAGGTAATTTGTTTTGCATCCTTGTGGCATTTTGAACTGGCATTTGACCTTGGACATGAGTACTCCATTCAGCTATTGCAAGTTGTTTCTCAAACCAGATTCATTCGATATTGTCTTTCTTTGGTTTGTGTAAACGAGTAAATAAAATTATTGCATATTTCAATAAGAATTCTGAATAATATGTTGTTTCCTTCAAAGTAATATTGTTAAACATAATTGAAAATCTATGGAAATTGAATCATTTAAAAAAAAGACAAGAGAAGTAAGATTACAATTTAGTAATCCCAATAGAAGGTAGTTGGGGTTTTTACAGAAGTTATGAATTGCTAGATACTGATCATGATCGGATTTCGTAAAGCACTGAATGTGATTTAGTATAATGGATCTTAACTAATGATTAAGGATAATTGTTAAGGGTCGTCTCATATAGAGACATGACCCTGCGTGCCCAAAGAGCATGTAGAGTCATGTCTCTACATGAGACATGTAACAAACACTTTTTCCTAGGTCTTAATTAACAACTAACATATTAAGAAATACAGTTATTGCTTCATTTTCATAGGAAGACAGTTATATCAGTCATGTTCATGTGAATGAGATTTACGGTTAAAATCAGTTAAACAAAATTTCATAACTAAGAACTGAAAACACCATCAATGAATTTACTATGGAAATTAAAATCTACATACCATGGAATTCGAGACCGAAATCAATCTAGGGATGCTTCTGCAGTCACCTAGGTTAGTCCATAAATACCACTATATCAAAATCAAATGACAGTTACCAATAAATTATCACTATATCAATTAGGGCATCACATACCGCAAAATCAATTAGGACTTCTATCATCATTGGATCATTTAGGGCATCACATACCTCCGTGTTAATTAGGGCATCAATTACCATTGGATCATTTAGGGCATCCAATACCATTGTATCATTTGGGGCATCAAAACCACTGTATCATTTAGGACTTCAGATACCACTATATCATTTAGAGCATCAATTTCCATTGGATAATTTAGGGCATTAGATACCACTGTATCAGTTAGGGCTTCAGATACCACTGCATTATTCATTTTCTGCCAATTTGCTTAACTGTGGCAATAACATAAGATTAGAAAATATGCGCATAATCATTATTCTTATAAATGAAAGGCTGAAATAACAATTCATCAAATAAATATATCTCTTGCAAATAAATATATTCCACATTCAGTTAGAAGATCAACTGATCTAATCGGTTACCTTATATATTGACGATAAGAGTTGCTTTCATTTAAAGAAATAAAAGTAACAATGTTACAACTCAATTAATCTTACCTTCTACTTGAACATACATCATCAAAGTAAAATACCTATTTTTGATAAACGTTTGATTGTATAACTTATTTTTATTTGATGCACGTCCGACATCTTATGGAGAGGGGAAACATTGTCAGGGACTTAACCACCCAACCTCGGACCATAACTTATCCCCACAATCTCTAACAAGAAAGGCCCTCCCTACTTGGAATAGGCATGGAACATCTTGTCATCTACTGAGCATCCTAGTATCTAATCACACCACTCAACCTGATAGTAGGAGAATAAAATAAACATGATCATGTATGAGCTATTAAATGATTCTTTTTAAAAATGATAAACATTGTTATGTCATAACTGATTGTATTTCATATTATTGCAGATTCTTTTCTCTCACCTATTCACCCTTTTCCTTGGCTATACAGTCGGGTGAGTCCTAGGTGTTTGAATCTCAGAGCAATTCAATTATGTCCATTGATTCTAAACTGAATCATGAATTATATATATATATTCCAGCTTATCACAATCTATGATTTGAAGAATGTGTTCTTTAGATTGAAGAAAATATCTTTTGAATTCCAATGGCATATTAAATCATGATTTCACAACATGGTTACTTGGCTTTTACTTGCCATAAACAACTCTCATTTAAAAAAGGTCAATCATATGATGTTAAGTAAAATGATTTGCATCATGTTGTGAACTATAGCTTATTGCTGTATTATTAGAATGCAGTAACAATTGATAAAGGAAAACATATTACAACACTTGGGATTCCGGTTATCTACATAACTTGATATTATTTGGTCAGAAGATGAAGTCTTGCTGGATGCTTAATCATTCCGCCTCGCTCTTTACAAGAGAGATTCTTGAATTCTAATCTTCAGTATGAACACTGCTTATGATTTCAGCAGAACTAAGTATAACAAAGAAATTGTGGCAGGGATAACAATGCAATGGTTACAATGTAGTATACTACAGAGATATTGGTTGCTAGGAAACCATTGTCGGGTGTATGAAGAAGTCAGAAATAAACAAGGAAAATTAGGTGATAAACAAGGAAGTCGGGCGCTTGATCAGGGAAGTCTGATGTTTGATAAAAATATATCTATCTCCTCTACCTCTCTATTGACTTCAACAAGGATGAACAACATATGGAAGACTTGTAACAAGAAAGGCACTGCTATAAACTACAAAGATTTCAAATGGTTTTTGTAGAGTATCGGGTTGTAGATGGTAGCCAGAAATGAACAAGGGATCGTGATTAATAAAAGGAAGTCGGGTATGCTTGAAAATATATTTCCGTCTCTCCCGACCTATGATATAAAAAGGACTCTTTGGCTTCCGTAACTTAAAGAATTATCTTGGCTCTTTGAACTCCAATTAATGTCAAGTGTTCAATCGGTGTTAAACAAAAGAAGAATAAAAAGTGGAAAAAGAGTTGGAAGGTTATAATTCAAAAATTATTATGATTTATATTTATATATGTACATGTACATATATTGGTGAGGTGGCATCATTTTATTATATGAAAATAATATGATGGTGTCACTTCATTTTTATATGTGTACGTACATAGATATATATTATAATAATATGGTGAAAGATCATTTAAAATCTTTTGAGGTACGTATTATATTTTAATTAAATTATTTTATGTTTTAAATTATTTATTTAATAGCTCATGCGGTTCCATCGATTGTATCCTGATATTTAAGTCGCTAGGTCCTCAACCATGGTGATTCACGATTCATACCCATTTGCCCAGTGGTGGTGATGCTCTTGTGCCCAATTCTTTTCTGACAATGCTTCCACCCCTTCGACGTGCTTTTTACAAGAAAATTCTCCACAGTTAAGTCATATTACCATAACAAGTTATTAATCATAAATAATCATAGCGGCTAATTGCCTTTTCAATTCTATGAATTCATGATAAATAATCAACTAGCATGTTATCTTCACATGAAATTATAACGACTAACCATCTTACCATTTCACAGGATTATAACAAATTTAACTGTCAACTGACTTCATGTGAATCTCAATGGTTATATGAACATTTTAAATTAGGTCAAAAATTGGGATGTAACAAGACACAACCTCTAAATCCTTATATTTACAAAGTGGTGATCATTTGGTAACACATCAATAACACATGCTATTACCATTGATCAGCATACATCCACCTGCGATTAAAAGAAGAAAGCATCAGCATTATTCATCGAAGGATTCAAATACAAGTAAGATATCAAGATTCATTTCTTGAATGATCTAGTTATATCCTCACTGTGATAAGTATCAAAATTAGAGCAATCAAATCTAAACATAATTGAAAGAATTAGTTCTACCTCTCATCTTATTTTCCTTAACATGGTATCAGAGCTTGGCTGGTAGAACGAGCACAAAACTGACTGTGACTGATTCAAGATCACTAAAATTTTCTTTATTCATCATAAAAACCATGGAAAACAATATAAGAGTTGAGGGTAGTCTAGAAGACACCTCTAACTTTGTTTTGTGGAAAATTCAAATCACAACAATACTTCAAGAACTTGAATTGGAGACATTTATAAAGGAAAACAAGGAAATACCTAAAGATGAATCAGAAATAATAACATGGAAAAGATAGAATAATAAAGCTAAGAAATTAATCATTGATGGAGTTAAAGATCATATTCTTCAATCAATAGCAAAACTAACAATTGCTTATGAAGTGTTGAAAACCATTCAAGATACATTTGAGATAAACAGTGCAAGTAGATTGCTTATATTAAAACAAAAACTCCTAAACATCAAAATGGACAAAGGAGATACATCTACTTCTCCAAAATCTTTGAAGTAAGAGATTCTCTACCATTGGAAACAATGTTGAAGATGTCAAATTATCCCTAATAGCCCTTAGAGGACTACCAATATCATGGGAATCATTTATTCAATGCATCAGTCGTCCCTCTATACCCAAATTTGATCAACTTAAAAATGAATTTACTTAAGAAGAGGCTTGACTAATCTCAAGAGGTATCATCTCTAACAAGGAGGATGAGATTCAAGTATCTCATACAAAATCAAGCAATAAGAAGGGAAAATTTTAACGGAAGAGAGGAAAGAAACCTATAAGAAAAGAGATCTGTCAAAAGTCCAATGTTACAAATGTGACAAATTTGGACATACTCACATTTATTGTTCAAAAAGGAAGAAAAATTCTGTCAACATGGCTAAGATCAAGGAAGCAAACGACAAGAATGAAAAACATTCACTATTCTACATTGCCTTATCTAGTGAGTTAAACACTAATAAAAACACTTGGATAGTCGATAGTGTAGCGTCTAGACATATAATCAGATTTAGAGATAAATTTGAGACTCTTGAAGTATATTCAACTAAAGAAGTGACCATAGGCGACAACTCCACTTACCTTATGAAAAGAATTGGGACCTGTTCAGTACAACTAAATACTAGAGTTAACTTGCACCTAAAAGATGTCCTATTTGTTCTTGGAATCAAAAGAAACCTTATCTCTATTTCCGCTCTAGCAGATCAAGGATATTGGATTGCTTTTCAAGAAAATAAAGTTTTGTGCTGGTCAAAAATTCAAATATTAAAAATGCTATTTCTATTGGAGTTAGAGAAGGGAGCCTATACAAAATTTGTAATTCCACAAATCTAGCCCTAAATCAAAAAATAGGGAAGACAAATGAGATTTGGCATAGAAGACTAGGGCATCTGAATTTTAGAGTGTTACCCTCTATAGAGAAAACTGTAGAAGGCTCACCTAACCTTAAACATTAACATGAAAGAATATTTAAAGGATGTGCATTAGGAAAGAACCCCAAAACTCCTTTTCATCCCAGCGAACATAAATCTAAGAGAATCCTTGAACTCATTCATACTGATCTGTGTGGACCCATGTCAATACCTTCATTTGGAGGATATTCATACTACATTATCTTTGTGGATAACTACTCTAGGAAAACTTGGATATATTTCCTCAAATTGAAAGATTCAAATAAGGTTCTATCCAAATTTAAAGAATTCAAAGCTTTAGTTGAAAATCAAGCTTGGAAGAAGATGAAAATTTTAAGATCTGATAATGGAGGAGAATATATCTCTAAGAACTTTAAAGAGTTCTATATATCTGTTCGGATTAAGAGGGAGTATACTATACCATATAATCCTCAACAGAATGGAGTAGCAGAAAGAAAAAATCAAACTATCATTGAAGCAACTAAGGCAAGGGTGCACAATCAAAATATGCATTCAACATTTTGGGCTGAAGCATCTAATATTGCTGTATATATTCAAAACTGATGCCCTCATGCAATTCTAGAAAACATAAACCCTGAAGAGGTCTTCTCATGAAATAAACCTGATCTAAGTCATTTACAAATCTTTGGTTGTCCCGCATATATCCATATTCCTAAGGAGAAAAGAACTAAACTAGAGTCCTTTGAAAAGAAAGGCATATTCATTGGCTATAATGATTCTTCCAAAGCCTATTGAGTATATGTGCCATGATCAAGGACAACTAAAATCAGTAGAGATGTCAAGTTTGACAAGATTTTGCATACAAAACTTGTAGAGATATAGAAAAACCTAATGATGTTACCATTCTTGAGAATGACGAAAGTTTTATGATTGAGAGGGGGAGTGGTATAGAAGATAATGGACCCATTACACCTAATCCTAAGGATAACCCAAATCCACTCAATAAGAAAAGGCCCTTATGGGAAAGATAAATGTTTGAAAATACAATGTGGCCCCTGATGAAATGCTTAGAGAAACCAAGAGGACAAGAAATCATTCATGTTATGTTACCTAAATGAGTCCAATAAGTCAGAACCTTTTGATGTTGAAGCTCTAAAAACCCAATCCTGGAAAGATGCCATGATTGAGGAGTGTTAATCTATATTAAAAAACAATGTTTGGGATATTGTGCCAAGACCTAAAGACAAATTTGTTGTCTCCTCAAGATGGTTATTCAAAATCAAACATGCATTTGATGGCAGTATTGAAAAACACAAAGCCAGATTTGTGGCTAGAGGATTCTTACTAAAGGAAGGAATCAATTGCAATGAAACATTTTCTCCTGTTACTCGTTACACATTTGTGAGAACCATACTTGCAATAGCTACATCCAAAGGTTGGAAGGTACATCAGATAGATTTAAAGACGACATACCTTAATGGAGTCATTAATGAAGAAGTATACCTTGAACAACCAGAAGGGTTTGTTATTCATAACAAAGAGTCACATGTATGCAAACTGAAGAATGCTCTCTATGGTCTTAAACAAGCTCCCATGACATGGTATGAGAGAATAGATAGCTACCTTATCAATTTAGGGTACTCAAGAAATGAAGCAGATCCTAACATGTACTTCAAGAAATTAGAGGGAGATATGTTAACACTAGTTCTCTATGTTGATGATATTCTAGGTATAGGTGAAGACCATCTTATTGTTAAATGTAAGCAAGACCTCCTATCTGAATTTGAAATGAAAGATTTAGGTCTTCTACACTACTTCTTAGGATTAGAAGTAAGACAAAAGGAAGAATACATTTTCCTAAACCAAGGGAAGTATACTACTGACATTTTGAACAAATTTGGCATGATGGACTGCAAACCACTATCCACACCTATGGAGACAAATCTCCATAAACTCAAAACTGAGGCACATGAGTCTGAGGCCATTGATCCTACATATTATAGATAGATAATTGGATCATTAATGTACTCAGTAAAAAACCATCCTGATATTCACAAATGCACTAAGTCAGTTTATGTGCAAACCTAAGAAGATTCACCTCACGGCAGCAAAACATATTTTGAGGTACTTGTGAGGCACTATTGGACTAGGTTTGAAATATGAAAAAGTTGAGTTACAACTTCATGGATATTCAAATTCTGATTGGGCCGGATGTTCTACTGATCAAAAGAGCACTACACGATGTTAATTTAGTCTTGGTTCTACAATGATATCCTGGTTTAGCGAGAAGCAATCTTCTTTTGCTACATAGCCACATCCATGGCAGCTTGAGAAGAAGTGTGGTTAAGGAAGTTATTGGTTGGACTATTAGGAAAGCCTCTAAAACCTACAGTCATCCATTGTGATAATCAAAGTTGCATCAAACTCTTAGTGAATCCAATCTTCCACTATAGGTCCAAACATATAGAGATACTTGTTCACTACATCAAAGATATGGTAGAAGTGTCATCAAGTTGGAATACATCAACATTGAAGAGCAGTCTGCCGACATATTCACCAAACATCTTGCAAAGTTGAAAGTGGAATACTTCAGAGGAAAACTTGGTATGATAAAACTATAATTGTAACTCCTAACATGATCTCCCATATATATATATATTGTTGTTTAAAGAGTTACTATTGTGCACATGTGGTTGTTTATGAAAGGTGACGATCTTTCATTTTATGAGATGTTAGAGCTCTATTGTAAGGTGACGACCTTAACAACAGATTGACATGTTATCATAGACTTCACTAAATTGTTGTCCCAGAATGTGCCTATTAATATGCTAACAAAAGTAACATGAATGACTTCTATTGTTGTCTGATGGGGACACAACCCAAGAACATAATGAACACAACAGAAAAGGGAAATTGTATTAACTGAAAAATAAGCTAGTACATTCAGTACAGAGAAAATAAACTTCAAAACATGCCCTAAGGGCTTACAAATAGCATAAATGTGGAGATAATTTCTCCTTTCAGTACCTCCTCTCAAACTCCACTCCGAACTGCCTTTTACAATGCCAAGAATCTCCTTAAATAGACCCCGGAGGGTTAAGGACTAGGAATACATTCTAGAAGGTGCTAGTAGGCATCCACCGACCAAATAGAAGGCTCCAGAAGCTGCGTTAGAAGTCGGCGCAAATCTAGAAGAATCCAGAAACGGTAACCGAACTTCCGAGAGGCATAACTTTTGAACCGTAGCTCCGATTGACGAACCGTTTACATTTTCGGAAAGCTCTCGAAGCGCTCTATAGCCCTATGGACAAGCTTTGCTCGTCCCCCATTTTTCGGCCCTTTTCGAGGTCATTTAATGCCCCTAACTTGACTTTGAAGCATTCTTAGGAGGTCTCCAAAACCCGAAAAACTGCAATAACTTTCAAACCGTGGGGCCTTTTGACCTGATTCTTTTTCTGGAATGTTCTAAATCACAATTACATTCACCTGGCCAATTCACACCTTCTAATTTACCAAAATGATGGCCCAATTACATGCTCCTATTTTTTCGGGATTTTCTAGCACACTGATAGTGGAACTGTGAGAGTTGGAACCTTTATTTGACCCAAATGGGTGTCCAAAAATGAAAACACATGAAATAGAAACTAAGTCTAAGTACATTTTTTTTGGGTGACACAGGATTGCCCTTATACCTCTGGATGCTCCTGCATCATTGTCCCGGGATGAGTTGGAAATCATTGTACTACTTGTGTTGTGTGTTTTATGAGTTCTTGATCCATTTGTCATATGTTGTTCTGGACTATGTCAAAATTCATAACAATAAAATCATGATAGACTACTTTTGTGCCGGATTGAGTTCGAGATCACGATTCTATATTGCCTTAAGATCAAGATCAACATTTGATAGACTATACCTAGCTATTGTCCCGGAATGTGTTGGAAATCAAATAATTTTGTTGACTTGCATTTAAATCTTAGATTGATGAAATCTAGATTATCAATTTTTGTGACATAGTCATATCCTCCCTCGCTAAGAGGAAGTGTTGGAGTTGTAGCATCTGTTGGATATCTTCTATCTGATTATTGCTCAAAAGGAACCACAGATACTCTCATAAATATACACGTATATATATGTATGTATACACACACACACACACACACTTATCTATCTATATATACACACGTAATTATACATCTATATATCTGTAAGAGTATATTTTAATTGACTATATTAAACTGATTCAATCTGTTCAATCTCTGTACATATACAGCGATCATATCAGAGTATAAATATGATTCCATTGTTCACTATTATTGTGAGCTGCTATATCACTGATTGAGATCAGAAGTTATGAATTGCTAGATACCAATCATGATCGGATTTCTTAAAGCACCGAATGTGATTTAGTATAATGGATCTTAACTAATGATTAAGGATAATTGTTAAGGGTTGTCTCATATAGAGACATGACCCTACGTGCCCAAAGAGCATGTAGAGTCATGTTTCTACATGAGACACAACCTCTAAATCCTTATATGTATAAAGTGGCATGATTTTTTGGAAACACATCAATAACACATGCTATTACCAGTGATCTGCATACTTGTATCCCCCTATGATTAAAAGAAGAAAGCATCTGCATTATTCATTGAAGGATTCATATACAAGTAAGATATCAAGATTCATTTCCTGAATGATCTTGTTATATCCTCACTGTGATAAGTATCAGAATTAGAGCAGTCAAATCTGAACATACTTTAAAGAATAAAATTCTACCTCTGATCTTATTTTCCTCAACACATCCAAGGGGGAGTTATGCATTTTCATGCTATCATGCTTTATACTTGGCTGAAATGCTTTGATGAATGTAACTCATGCATTGCAATTTCAAAATTTTGTCTAAGTGTTGGCATCAATGCCAGAGGGGGAGATTGTTGGCATTTGAGTAAGATGATGGGAGATTGGTAATGGTTTGGTGTTGTCATTTCTGACAACAAGATTGTGGCATTGCGACAAGATCAGTTGGATGGATGCAAATCATTCTTTCTCACAACTTGTGTGTTCTTGTTTGACTATGTTCTTGATGTACTAATCATGATAGAATAGGTGAAGTTGGAGTTATATTATGAATTATGGTGCACAGCCATGCACATAATTTCTAGAGGTGTTTATTACGCTATATCTATGATCGCACATGTTTATGATAAGTTTGGTGCAAGTTATGGTCCTATTGGTGCATACAGAGATTTGACTTAGCAATATTCAGCAATGCAGGCACAGAGAAGAAGCTTTGATCACTGTGCTATACAAGAATGGGATTAGGTGTTGCAGTTGGAGATATTGGACCTTGATGATGATGTCATTGAGCTGCTGTTGCAACCATGACATGTTTGGTGATTGGTAGATAAAGTTGTAAGATTCTTAAGTTCTGACAATGAAGAAAAGTTAGTTAGATTCTTAATCAGTAAAGTTAGATCTGTTTGTGAGGTCGACTGATGATTGAAGGATATGTGATGATGTGTCCAGAATGACATGGAATGTTAGTTATGATTCTTATTGGTCAACATGATTGATGAAGAGGTGCATTGTAACAAAGGTTTTTCATAACAAAAACAAAGACAATCTATATAAACATTTTCCAACATTTATTGAATAGATAACTGAAATCCCTTTTTATATGACATTAACTATTTAAACAATTCACTAAAAATAACCATAACCATTTCAAAGATTATCTGAGAATAACTAGTTTAATGATTAATTGAAAATAACTATATTCATGATCATCTAAAATAACTAGATTAACAATTAACTGAAAATATATGCATTAATAATCAACTGAAATAACTAGATTAACGATGAACTGAAAATACTGTATCAATGATCAACTGAAATAACTAAGTTATCGATTAACTATCTTTCCTACATACAAGTAAATGCTTATCAAGAAAAGAAGAAAAGAAACATACAAGTATCTTCTAGAGGGTCTTTAGCTGGTTGTGCAAGTCTTGGTTTTTGGTAAGAGGAGAAGCATTGACATAGGCTTAACCTCCCAACCGCGGACCATACTTATCTCCACACAATCTATTGAATTAAAAAAGCCCTCCTTACTTCAAGATCGGGCTTGGGATGTTCTTAGTCCAGTCACTTAAGCATCTTGGTATTTAGAATGTCTGCACAGTTATGAAATGGACACGTTTGCATAATTGGCACCACTAACATCAAGTGATCAATAGATGGGAAACATGCCTTTAAACTACCTTGGCCAAGGATTCCTGATGCTCGACTTGACAATAGGTTACATTATTAGGGACGAACATGAGCTAATTAATAATATGTTTTAATTCTTTATATCAGATTTTTATTCTCTGCCATTTGCAGATTCCATGTCACCTCTTCACCTTTCCATGGCTATACAAGCGATCAGTCCCAAGTGTCGATTCTTAGAGTGATTTTCTCTATCCGTTGGTTCTCAACTATTTCATGATTGATATAAATATATATTTCAACTTATCACAATTTGTGATTTGAGTAAAATATTCTTAAAGATTGCAGAATTTATTGTTTAATTCAAATCTCTATTGGCATGATGATTTATGAATCCATACTATGGTTACTTGGCTATCACTTGCCATGAAAAAAGCTAAATTAAAAAGAAGTTCAATTTGTAAAATCAAACAAGATATCATCATGATAAATACTGAAACTTGTTGCTGTGAAATTTGATGTTATTGCACCTTTTATACAAGGAAATCAAATTGGAAAAATTGGTTTCGGGTGTTTCACATAACCTAGACAAATTGAAGATATTGTCTTGCTGAACACTTAACTACTTCGCCGCACCTTACTTGCAAATATCTAATCATAGCTCCAACCAAAATAGCACTCACGATTTTTGGCAGAATGTCTGAATGGGCATGAAATCGTGGGAGAAGATACAGACTGGTATTAGTAGAGATATTGACATAAGAAGAGTGTAATTGGGTGTTATGGGGAGGTGGAAATGATTATTGGAAAACGTAGCACAAACAAGGTAGTTAGGTGTTTGGAAAAAGATGTCCGCCTTCTTCTCATGGCTTCAATAAAAAGGAAAAGGATGTAACTTCTTGGCTTCCATAACATAAGAATATTTGTCAATTTAATACGCCAAGTGTTTAATTGGTTATAAACAAGAAAAAGAATAAAAAAGGAAAAAGAGTTGGAAGGTTATAATTCAAATATTATTATAATTTATATCTATATATGTACATGTAAATATATTAGTAAGGTGGCATCATTTTATTATAAGAAAATAATATAACGGTGCCACTTCATTTTTATATCTATATGTACGTACATATATATATCATAATAATATGGTGAAAGATCACTTTAAATCCTTTGAGGTACATTTTATATTTTAATTCAATTATTTTATGTTTCTTAAATATTTATTTAATAACTCATGCGGGTCCCACAAATGTATCATGTGTTCAAGTCGTTAGGTCCTTACCAAAGAAGTTTAAGGTCATACCTATCAATCCTGTTGAATAGACTAAGCAAGTATCCCATTCTGATGATCCCGCTTAGCAATGCTTCCCCCTTCATCTTCTCCTACAATCATCCGTGAAAACACTTCCACCATAATAACAATTCCATAATAATTTTCATATAAACATTTAAAAGACTTTAAATTATTAACCATAATTCCAAAATCAAGCAATTGCTAAACATCATATAACAATTAATGCTTAACGACCATCTTCATTAACAGTTAATACAATGGATATAAATAACTACCTACTTCACATGATCATGAAAGAAAAATTCGTTAAATCCAACGGCTATGAGAGATTTTTAAAGCTAGGTCAAAATTTTTGGATGTAACATGCATGAACCCACGGAAGTGAATACGTTTTGACTCTTGTTGTCAAATTGATATGTGATTGGACCCTGTTGTTGATGCAAATAGGAGAAAGATTGCTACTTGCTTGGAGGATTTATAAGAAGGGAAATTTGAATTTCATTACAAATTGTTGAGGTGGTGGAAAATCCTAATTGATGGAAAGTCTTAAGAAGAAAAGAGAGTGTAGAGATCGTGTGTGCGATGATGACAATTTGTGTTTCAGGAGTTGTGATTCAGAAGCTAAAAGTGTATGTAGGCATAGTAGTGATTGAGCTTAATTGGATATATTCAAGTAGGCAAGAAGTGCTATTTATCAGATCATTCCACTTATTGGTCCCCAATAGTTGCAGCAAGCTAAATCCCTTAATAAGGTCATGCTTAGTAGCGTGAGCAGGATTTTTAACAGGATCCAATGGCCAAAACCTTTAACAAGGTAATATGTTAGCATGTGTTATGAAGCTCTTAACAGACTAGTTTTTAATAGGAAATTCTAGCTCTTGATAGGGCTAAGATACTCTTAACTGGTGGTGTAGTCACACCTCGACATCTCACCACATTTTTCATAATTTTGACATTAAGTCATCTCAAATTGTATTACAATGTAATTGAATGGGAATTTGAATGATCTTAGGGTAGTTGAATGGTTTGTAACCATTGAGGTGGTCTTTAAATAGACATCTCATATTGTAATAGAGGGGATAGAGGGAAGTCATGAAGAGTGAGTCTTTTTAGTGTGCAAATAAGGAGGAAAGGATCAACCCTTTGGCCTTTAGCTAGAGAGCCATGCATGTAGAGATTTTTGAATTGAATGTTACGATTAATGAAATTAATGTTTTGATTTAGTGTCTATCCTTCTATCTCCGTGTGAGTGTTTGATGTTATAAGTGTTATTCCTTCGCACTTCCCCATAACTATCGGTTTTGATAGTGATTTGCAAAGGAGGAAGAAATGGTTTAGTCATGGAGAAGATTCGGTTATGGAAACCGATAACAATGGCAAGTTCTTGTTTTGAAACAATAATGTGAAGGAGAAACCCGATTTTTGCATTTTGCGACTGCATTTGTTTGCAAAAGGGTGGCGAATTAAATCACCATATGGGTGAAGCCCGTATTGATTAAAGCATGTGGTGTTCAACACAGATAAAGGAGTAGGCTCGGGTTTGAGAGAAGAACCTGATGGCTTTCAAAGAAAAGGTGGGACGTGACTCGGGTTTGGGGAGAGGTAATCCGATGGCAAGGAAGAGATGTTAACGTAGCAGCAGTGTGAATGGATGCGTGGCAATGGAAAGGTGGTAAAATGTGACCCGAAGCATTTGTGAGGGAGCCAGAAAATGGAAAAGAGCAATTGGTTTCTAAGATTGGAAAGAAAAACCAAATGTTGAGAAAGTTGGTTGGAGGAGACTAGGAGTAGTTGTGGGATGCCATCGACATGTTCGAGTTACACCCGCAAGGTGGTGAGAGTAGCCAGGCCGTGGACAACCCATTCGACATGTTATAAGCAATAAAAGTAAACCACCCATTGGTGAGTGTGATTCAGTGAAATAACGGGGTTCAATCTTGGTTCGTGGGGAGGTCAAATAGAGATTGGTGAGATTTATATCAAAGTGGATATTAGTATATCAAGTTAAGGCATTATAATGTGTAGTTGGTAGTATCGCATTTGGGAAAAATAGAAGTGTTTGAGCCTCTAACTCGATAGTTCCAAAGAATGATAGGAAGATATGCAGATTTGTAGACCAGATCGATTTCCTCTGCATCAACTGGGTATGCCTTTAACAAGGTGGTTGTATTTGGTCTTAATAGGCAATATTTTATTTAGCTTATTGATATATTGTGGGTACCATTCCCATCGTGGTTTTTCCCTCTAATAAGGGTCTCCACGAGATCAAAATCTTTGTGTCTTGTGTCAATCTTTGTGGATATTGGATGTGATAGTGTTGTACATTGTTTTTAGTTTTGCATGTTGGTTTTTTGCAAGTTTGTAAGTTCAATTTTTAGGTTTATTGCTGTAGTGATTCACACCCCCCTCACATGTAATGTCCCCATTTTTGTTAGCATTAGAGTCTCAAAGATTATTCTGATCCTTGTAAGCTAATTATTGTGGATAGAGGGTCTTATGAGGCAGTGGCTTGGCTTGGGAGGGTCTTGTGTTCTCCACAATTCAGTAAGTTACACGTTGTTATTCATTTGGCTTAGACTGGACTTTCTTTGGGCTTAGTCTTGTATACTTACTATTTGTGATAAGTTGGGTGTTGATTGAGATGGACCCTTTCTATTTTTGGTAGGCATGACCCCTATTTCAGACGACATATTAAAATGATGAGTATTTTGCGAGTTATTATATTTTTAGTGACCAAATCATTAGTAATTCATTAAATGGCTTAATATAACGTTATAATTTAACTTGCTTATTACAACGTTATAATTTTACTTTATAATTTCATTTAAATTGAGTGTTGAGTTATCATTGGAAGGGGCCATTTATTCAATTAGCTATAAGCCAAGTCAACTATTAAATAGAAGAGGGCAAGGAATTGTTTTTCATTTAAAAGAATCTAATGGAAGCTTCTAATCAATGTTGTGTTGGTGAAGCTTCTTGAGTGGAGTTTCATTTGGGAAACATATGGTTTTTGGAGGATTATAAATATGGGCTTGTTGTGAAAGGAATGGCATCTGATTATTGTTTAGCTTTGTTGTCTTTGCGAGAATTTTTTTTGAGGTTGACATTTTCTGTGCCCTTGCTGAAGTAAGGGTTTGAGTTGAGAAGTGCATTTGAATCACTGCTGCGGTATAGTAATTTCAATATATTCTGGATATTTATTTATTCTCCCTTACTGTAATTGTCTGTGGCTGGGAGTTACTGTGTGGCAGAGAAGCATTACTGGCTGAAGGAAAAGGTATATCTCATTGCAATTGTGGGGTTGCACAATCACTGGATTTCTTATCAGAATTTTGAGTTTGAATACCTGGCTGTAGTCCTTCAGTAAGGCGTTTTAGATTTGTTAGAAGGTAGCATCCAATCAGTTTAAAGATTGGGTGTTTTCGCAATTCCAGGGTGGCTGCATTTGTTGAATCGATTCTCAGGGACTATTTATACCTGCAATTCTGGTTTGGAAGACTGTTGAGTGAATTTTGTAGCTACCGATTGGTCCCAAGGCAGCATTTAGAATTTCTGGGGACACTCATTGTGGCTGGTGATTAATATTTATGAGCCTGCATTCCGTGAATAATGGCAAGGTCTGTGATTAAAATAATGGAAGCCTGCGTTGGAGTTTGGCAGCCTGTAAACATGTCTGGGCTGTCATTGGAAGTCTGAGGGATTGCGTCCTTTTTATTGAGATCTGCATTTCAAATTAGAGGGCTGGCAATCAATTGCAGAGGCCTGCAAAAACCAGTTAGAGGCCTGCTTACATTTATTGAAGCCTGTGTATGACCTTGGGGAGCTGCATTTTTGCTACAGGAAACCATTTAGAGGCTTGGCAATTAATCGGGAAGAGGTTGCAGTTCATCTTGCATTTGGAAAAGTCATGACAAATACAGGTTCTGAATTTTAGTTTGCAAAGGTTATTGTTTGATGCAAATGACTGTGAAAGAATTGTTGTTTGGTTCATATAAATTAAAAGTGCAATAGAAAGTTAGTTTATGGTCATAGTTAGCGTGCGCGCGCCCACACATGTATTGTGCAAATGAGATTGATATATGCACAATCTCTTGAGATCTTGGGGAAGAGGGTATTATCAACATTGTCAGTTCTATTGATATTTCATTGGATCTCATTGGTAATAGAAATTTTAAAACTCCATGTCTTTATTAATATTCAATGCTTATTATGCCCCTACAAAACTTTTTCTCTTATTATATGTAAGGTTGTTGTAGCATTTTCTTTTCGTGTGTGATGTTTAGTCATTTCTTTTGTGGAATTCATCTATTTTTGACTTTCACTTTGCATCCTTTTTGTATGAATTTAGCAATGCACTGGGGAATTTAATCTCATATCCATTGTTACAATCTTTACGAACTTATGTTCAAGTTTAGGCTATTTCCACGTTGTTGCAATATGATATAACATAATGAAAAATGTTATTTGATTACAATTGCATCAGAAACCATTCTATGATTAATAACAAACGTTTACCTATATATGTTCCGTATTTGTTGTTTGCAGTGATACGACGAAATCCTCATGAGTTCAAAATTGCATGCCTTAAGGTAATTGTTCATATGTCTAAAATCATATTTGTTGATTTTGATATTATGGAATTATGAATCAAAGCAATGTTGAACTTTGGATCTATTCATCTTGTTAAACTCATCCTCTTTTGATTTGATATTGTGATATTCATAAGGAAAAATAAACAATATCAAAACTTCCATTGCTGTTATAACTTTGTCTTTGACATCAACTTTATT
The DNA here is from genome assembly GCA_028749045.1 of Cupressus sempervirens. NCBI lineage: Eukaryota > Viridiplantae > Streptophyta > Pinopsida > Cupressales > Cupressaceae > Cupressus > Cupressus sempervirens. The sequence continues at coordinate 210,028,249 of CM053784.1, forward strand.
ATTCCTTCATACTCAGTTTTCTGTAGAAAAATGTGTCACCAAACATTTAAGTAGCTTGATTTATTCTCTTTTGCAGTAATATTGGGAATGTGTACCGAACTGATATATGAGCACACATCCAATCTATTTAATAGCTAATGCAGGATCTAATGGAAAACAAATAATTAAATGAAATACATCATTATTCCTTAAATATTAAAATTAATAAGTGGAACAGTCTAGCATATAATATGAGGCAAGTGCGTGCATGTGTTATTTGCAGAAGAGAACAAAGCCTATAGTGTGTGTCAAAATGTGGATCAATTATTGAGTAGTGTTAAGGTCCAAATGTGTTTATAAATTTAGCTTGACTGGTCTCAAAGTTAGAACATTTTCACTATGCAACGGGACCTCTCAATGTGGGTAAAGATCCCAGTAAGAAACCATTAAGATATGATACCAGCAACAGCAGTAGAGGGACAATATTAAGGTTATTATCCTTTTATCTTCTCTCTAATTTAAACACATTCAACAGAAACATATGTTGCCGGTTAGAGTGTGGTGGTTTGGCAATTTGTTTTTGTGTCTAATATAACTTTTTTCAACCGTACTATATTTCCCTTCATTAAATTTATTATCTTCTGTTTATTTATTTACGTTAATAACTTTTTTTCATATTTATATTTATACATATTATATAATAGAAAAAAAAGAGACAAACACTCTTCATTGTCCTGTATTAAGAATGTAGATTGTGATGTAAATTCGCTCTCTATTGAACATGCCTCAAGACTGATAGTGAGAAGGGCAGGGGGGATCTTCACCAGATTGAAAACTACTGCACACACCGATCACTTATCTTTATCCAGCTAACTATCAATGCATGAAATTGTAATGAAAAAGAAACCTAAACAGGATTTTTATGTGGAAAACCCACTGTGGGAAAACCATGGCGGGAATCTCATTCATTATATGAATAAAAATTTACAAGTGTTTAGGCCACGGTCCAAGGAGCACTATGCACTTGACAAGAAAAGCAAGATACAAGAACTTGCAAATCATTGAAGATCACTACTTTAGGTAAGATATAAGTCTGCACAAGCTGCCAAAAGACTGTCTTCTAGCAGGTACAATAATATTATGAACTAGAAAGATATAGGATCTCTTGATCAAACATTGCAACAACTCTATCGAACTTCACATACTCACTTTTTCTCTTTCACATTGACTACACATTCAATCCAAGTACAGTCTAAGTCAATCTACACTTCAACAGAACCATCCACTCATCTATATATATCAACTTGATCATCCAAAAATGCAATTATGTTGGCGATTGTAAAGATAAGCATCTTTTACACAAAATAGGGTACCACAAACACTCAATGTGGTCCACCCTAGAAGCTAAACGGGACCCAATTACATCATCACAAGTATTCGAAAAGTGATTTAATCAAAGCTCATGCACTGCAACACTCTCCAAAATCAGTACCAAATGTAATGTGTAGCAAGGCATTAGAATATGTTAACAACCTAGACCAAAAATATTCTTCAAGGCTCATAATTTAATGTGGACCTCGACACATCATTATGAGATCCATATCAACACTCTAATTCTTCATCCAAAGCTTATCTGGACCAATAAGTTATAAATCAACTCATCAAAATAAACTGAGTTGGCAAAATACCAACACAAACAACAATGTTGAACACAAAGCAACGTAACTTTACTTGTGGAGCCAACCAATGTAAGATATGCAAATTGGAATAATGCGCAAAGGTTAGGAACTTGTCTACCAAAGAACACACCTGGAAACATCAATATAGAGTATTGTCCAGACCAGTCCTAACTATTCCTGATAGCCAATCTCAATATCAACAGACAACACAACATTACTTCAAACTCTAAACTTTTGTGGACTTGAAAGTAGGATAGTGTTGTTAGAAAGTAAAGTCCACCCACACAACTAGGGTGTGGGGGTGAATTAGTTGTGACCAAATTAAACTTATATCCAACTTATTAAATCCAACTTCAATAACCAAAACAATGAACCATAATCCAACTTCAATAGCCAAAACAATGAACCATAACAAGAGATAAACCATACACAGTTACACAATAATTTGTTAACTAGGGAAACTAATCAGGAAGCCACAAGATAGTGTACTAATATAAATGTTCCTTGTGAAAGGATATGACCTTGTTAGGAGTCAAATACAATGCAATCAATACAATGGTTCTAGCTAAAGGACACGTCCTTGTTAGGAGACTTTGAACCTTTGTTAGAAGGGTCAAACGCTAATTTAAAGGCTTGAAGGAAGACATTTGAAGCCACTGTCCAAATTGCTTCAGTCAACAATGAAGAGTAGATCTTCTAGATAACAAATACAATAATTGAACTAACCAATATTGCAATTCGATTGCGAATATAGTTCCTTTCAAGTTCCAAATTCCAACATCCAACTCTATTAGCACTTTTCTTTGATCAAATTTGCATCCCCTAACCTCATACATTCTAATACATACTTATCCCTAATGAAAACATCTTTCCTTTATGCCTTGTCCAAATAGCTAATTAGGTTGGCCTATTAAGGCATTCCCAATGTACAATGATTATGTAGGACCACACCAAGGCATACATGCCTTCTTAAGCATCATTACAATTACTACAATAATGTTCTCACATGCTACAATACAATTAACATTTTATCCCATAAGGTTCAACACGTTTCACTAACAATATTAATTGCTAGTAAAACATATCGCATGTTTAGCATCCACGAGCTCTCTAGAATAATCTCCAACATATGCTATCACGACATAGCATCACGAACATGTCTTCAATCACTATCCAAGCTTTCTTATATTAATTAAACTTTATTGATAAGATACAACCAATCTACCAACAATCGTCTCTAACATAATTTCCTGCACACTGGTCTACTACTAGTCTTAACCAAATGAACTGTAACTTATCCAATAATCAATATAATTGTAAGCAAACATAGATGTAGCATCTAAACTCATCCATGAACATAATCCTAAGCTTGCATAGCTTAGCCTATTCAGTGCTAACTTCGTTGACTCAATAAACCTCTGGGATGTGCAAAATCCCTATTTGTCATGAACTCAAACATATATGCTGACATTAATGACAACCTTGTCACCAATACAACACATCATCAGTACAAACAAGTGCCAACCAGGCCTATAATTCTAACAAGTGCAATATTCACAGATCATGCATAACGACACCAAAACTACAAGTCACCAACATATGTAGAGCATTGTCCCATAAGCACTTCAAATAGTTTTTCTTGTATACACCAAATGTTAGAATGCGAGGTTGATTCTATCTATGCCATTGTCATCAATGGTCATTAATGGTTGTCATTGATGCCAATGTTGTTCTAGCCTCTTGGTGTGTTGCTTGTGTACTGGCTCGTGTGTACCATTAGGTATGGTGTATAGGTTATGTATTGGTCATTGTTCATCGATAACTTGTGTATCAGTTGATGCGCTCACTAGTGGATGTGCTTTAAATGTTTTATCCTTCTATGTCTTGGGGGTAAATAATTCTTGGCGTTAGAAAATATACTTGGTGTGAAACATGTGGTGGATCCTCTTTTGTGTCGATCCAAGGTGAAGTGTGTTATTTTTGTTTCGATCCTAGCAACTACTTTGTAATGTGTTCATCATGACAATTGTCACTGAAGATCGTGTTGATGGCATTGCAGGTTGGATAGTTTGAGTTGTCTTATTTGTTGAGGTGGTCTACGTTTCATTCCTTTCCTACCACAGGTAGGTCTTCGTATGACCTATTTCAAATCGATTATGGCTGATAGGTTTGAGGGAAGTAAGAAGTATAAGTAGAGAGATGATTTCAGCTGGTGAGTGTGCATGATGCTTGTATGCAAGGTATATAGTGTGAATCTTTTGAAATAGTTACTGCAAGTTGGGGTAAAGAGTGGCAGCCTATGTTGCAAAGTATCGATGACTGTGTAAATAGTGGTGAATTTAACTTTCATTTCTTATATTCTAGCTATAAACCTGATTGTATTGGCAATGAGCCTTCATTATATTTTTGGTTGGTTAGCCACAATGGTAGTGAGCCTACCGATACAGACTCAGATAGTAGCGAGCATTATTGACAATGTGCCTCTTGTAAAAATCACTTTAACTAGTGTTGCCTAATAGATGTTTTATTTCATTAGAATTAGTTTCTCCTTGGTTTTTCCCAGTTTGGGTTTTCCATGTAAAGCTTGGTGTTCTCTGTGTCAATGTTCTCGTACTTTTGATGTTACTTTTTTTTTGGATGTTTACTGTGCTTAATTGATAGATCGATAGTTTTTACTAATATTGTTTATGAGTTTACTAATAGAGAATATTTATAATTTGTGTGGGAATAATTGATTCACCTCCCCCTCTTAGTTATTCGGCCTATTCAACAGTCAATGTTAAAGATTGGTTCCTTGATTGTGAGCTTAATTGCTTGAGGCCTCTCCAATGGTGCACAAGTTGAGTGTCCCTATGTTCGATGGATCCAACTACAACTCATGGAACGATCAAATGAAAGATTACTTGGTTACATTTGGTTACAAAACTTGGAAGCATGTGGAGACAAAGTATGTGTTCCCTCAAAATGGTCTGCAAACTCAAGATGAAGTTGAAGCTTATGAGGAGAATGATCAAGCAAGCTATGTAATCTCTAGTGCTTTATCAAAGACTGAACTAGCTAAGGTTATTTCCTTGAAGTCTACCTAGAAGTTTGGGAAAATTTGAAAGAAATTTAAGAGGTTCAACAAGACCAAAGTTGAAAATAAAGCTGATTATGTTAAAGCTGCTTTGTATGTTACAAGAAATAAGACTGAATAACTAATTGATAGTGGTTGTTCATATCATATAATTGGAGATAATTACTTGACAAATATGATGGTGGTCTTGTTAGATTTGGTGATGACAAGGAAACATATATCATTGGCAAAGGATCAATTACTTTTGATAGTAAGAATAAACAATGTTTATTATGTGAAGGGTTTGTAATACAATTTGTTGAGTGGACACATGTATGAAAATGGTTGTGATGTCATATTTAAGACTGAAGGTTGTGAGATCAGAAAAAGAACTTGAGCATTAATTGCATCTGGTATGAGGAATGGTAGAAACATGTACGAATTTGAATGAGCTACAAAAGGGTGTTGGATTTCTCGGGTTGATGACAGTTAGCTTTGGCACTGAAGGATGTGCCACATCAAATTTGATAACTTGGTTAGAATAAGCTTATCCCATGTTGTTAGAGATTTACCAAGAATAAGGAAGCCGGATAACATTTTATGCAAGGGATGTCAAGAAGGAAAAAAAAGGAGAGAATCTTTCAAGGAGAAAAGATCATTCATCTACCGGTTTATTGGAACTGGTCCATGTGGACATTTTTGGTCCTATTAGAAGATGTTTTCAAGGTGAGTTATTTTATACTTCTTTTGATGATTATTCGAGATATACATGGGTTGTATTTTTTAGTGAAAAAACATAAGCATTTGAGAAGTTCAAGGTATTCAAGACCAAAGTTGAAAATAAATGTAGTAAGAAGCTTAAATGCTTAATATTTGACAAAGGAGAAGAGTTCACTTCCAATGAATTTGAGATATGCTATGAAAGACATGGCATCAAAAGACAATTATCTGCAACTATAACAACACAATAGAATGGTGTTGTGGAATGGATGAATTGAATAATACAAGAGGCAACAAGGACAATGATCATGGAGGCAAGTCTACTAGAAGTATATTGGAAAGAAGCTATGCACGCTACTGTGTACACTTCAAATGAGGTTCTATATTGGAAGAAATACGACAACTTCATATGATCTGTGGCATGGAAGAGCACTTGCTATGAAATACTTCAATTTTTTTGGAAGCAAATATACATTCAGAGAGTTGAAGGTAACTTGGGCAAGTTTGATAGTAGAGCTGATAAAGGAATATTGTTGGGCTACTCTACTAGGAGCAAAGTGTATTGGTTCTATAACAAAAGTTAAATAAGATAGTAGAAAGGGCAAATGTGAGGGTTCATGATGATTTTCAGAAGACCCCAAAAAAGCATTGAGTCTAAATATGATATAGAGGGAAAGGACAAGAAAGAAGAAGAGACTTAGTAGACAATTGTATCTACAAGTAATGAATGGTGCTCCCTTTAATACCACAACAAAGAACAGAAATAGAGAACAACACAAATTGCAAGAACAAAATATGGTCTTCTTATTATCGCTGCAAATGCAGAATTATAGAATTATAATATGAAAACCCATATGGGCACCTTCCTTACAACAATCTGGAAATAAAGAGCTGCGACTATCATCCAAAATTGGCCTAGATATCCTATAGGCCTTCCTTAAATAGGCACTTTTAATCGCCTAGGAAGGTTCTAGACATAAGCCTTAACCCTTGAGGCCGACCAACCTCATATTATATTATTCCATTACACTATATTACATATGATCAACTCAAGACAATCTACAAACTACATTTTCGGATGGGTCCACTTTTGGAGACCATAACTAGCAAACCGTTGACCCGGTGGGCTATTATAGCCCTATTCTAGAATGCTTGGCTAGCGATCTACAACAACAATTTGTGCAAGCATCAATCAGTCAAGGTTTTGCCTCGTTTCAGAAGCATTTAGATCTTCATCGTTTGACTTGAAGTTTGGATAGCCCAAATTCACACCAAAAATCTGCAATGACTGCACCAATACATATGATATGACAATAAAACGTGTTTGGTAAGCTGATATGTCAAAGATGAACGTCCGCATATGAGATAGAACAATCTGAGCACATAATGCCTGCTTACTGAAATTAGCAAGCTCCCTCAAATAACAACTATGTATAGGAATAACCCTTATTAAAAACACAAAAACTAGAAAACTGGAAATAGAAATATTTTTGGGTGATGCAAGATTTCCTTTACACGCAGGATGCTCCTGCATTTTCTGAGATTGCAAGTGAGTCAGAACGGTAAAGGCATTTTCATTTCTCAATCCAAGTATGTGAAAGAATTGTTGAAGAAGTTCGGTATAGAAAATTCAAAGCCTGTTTGCACTCCTATTGTTACCAGCTGTAAGTTAACTATGGAGGATGATTCACTGAAAACAAATGCAAATACAGATCGATGATTGGAGGATTACTGTACATGACTGCCACTAGACCAGACATTATATATGCAATATGCTTGGCAACCGGATCTAAGCAAGAACTGAAAGTGTCACATGTTATGGCAGTAAACAGTATTTTTAGATATTTGAAGGGAACTGAAGATATGGAATTAGGTATCCAAGAGAATCAGATTTTACACTGACAACATATGCAGAGGTGAATGTGGAGGCTGATTGGATAATCAAAGGAGTACCAGTGGTGAAACTTGTTCTCCTTGGCTCTTGGCTAGTTTCTTGGTCAAGAAAGAAGCAATATTTTGTAACTTTATCAACTGTTGAATTATAATATATTGCAACATCATCATATTGTACTCAGGTATTATGGATGAAACAAACCTTGAAGGATATAGGAATTAGTTTTTATGAACATTGCATGGGCTATCATTTAATATCATCAATGGTCTGAGATAACACACTACTTCATATCTGCAACATTTAATGCTTCATATGTGCAGCAATTTTATTATTAATGCTCCATGTTTGCAACACATATATCATAGGTTGACATCAGTTACAACACACTTTTCTATATCTGCAAGACATCTTTGATTATTTTGTATCTGTGCCAACATCGATAGATATTCTGTCAGGTTGAAATTCAAACTCAGCTGACTAATCAGCAACATCATTTTTGGATGTCAAATTTGGAACCTTACATGCTTCTAATTTTGTCAATAGAGTCAACTTAGTGGTAAGTTTCGTGGAGGCCTACAGATTTCAGCTTTTATGAAAGAAGACAAAATGAGAATCAAGTGCCTCACCATACAAGCTTGCACAAATTAATAGCTCAGGCCTCAAATTCTTAAGGATACCTATGACAGAATCATCAAATCTAATATCAAATAAAAAATAGAGTCATCCTCATAAACTAGAATCTATTTCATTATAAAACCACTCAATAAAAGATGATGTACGGTCATCCTAAGAAGAAAAAGAATAATTTGAGAAATCATTTAACTGATCCATAAAATAATCACTTAAAGCATTGGTAGTCTCAATCTCAAAATCATTCATAAAATCAGCAAAAGCTTGGATTTGCATATCACCTTTTGCATAGTCATGCCCATGCAATTTTGGTAGCTGATCATAAACATCATTTGGTAAGGGATTGGGACAATCTGATGGCCAAGATATTAGAGAATTGTAGCTTCGTCGGATTACTTAACCGATGAAATTAAATGCATAAGTGATGTATTGGCATTGAGCATTTGATCTCTATCCTGTTATATAGACTGGTCCGATTATTTCCTATGATCATCACAATGCATTGTCAACAATTAGTATATTAATATCTATCTATCTATCTATCTATATATGATTGGGTTTAATATATAATAATTATAAATCATGCTATGTATCGATGTTGTCACAACTTACATGATAATTTGTTAATGATCGGTGAAGACTTGTTATCAGGTGGATTAGTTATGAAAGCATGTCTCATGTAGAAGCATGTTCCTACGGAAGACATGCCCCCTAAAAATCCTATATAAAGAGACTGATATCAGTATCAAGCAAGTACAGAAATCAATTAGTACAAGCAAAGATACAGCAGTGACTCATAATATATCTCAACAATATTACATTGTCTCATGTTTGATATTGAATAATATCTCAGCGATATCATACTGTCACAAATTTATATTTATTCATAGGAATTAATACTGTCATTATATATCTGAGATTGATATTGATAATAAGATTATAGCAGATACATATCAAATTCATATCAATCTACATCCACATGTTATAATTGTAAAATTGTGATCAACAAAGAATATCAAACAAAGTATTGTTCAATCTGCATTGATTAACATATATATCTGTAGAACAGTGACTAAAATTAAAATTCCTAATAGCATATAAATCTGATCAAACATTAGCACCAGGTAAATCAGTTTTCCTTTTCTCATCATCACAGAGGGGCATTCTGGGAGGTCCAACCTTCTGGGCACATGCAGCAGCAACTTGAAGTTTTGGCTGCAAAAGATCTTGCTCAAGCACTTTAATTTTCTGCATCAGAATGATATTACAGACACAAGTGAATGTCTGTTGGGATCAGAAAAATATTCACAATCTTATCATAATAGGGAACATATTCACTAGAATACTCTTGACACTCATTCATCATAGCAAGAGTAGGTAGACAGAGTATTAAAAGAAGAATAATCAAAAGACTGCCCCCATTTGATATTCATTTTTCCATATTCTCAAGTATACATACCTATGCATCCAAGCAATTTACCATTGCAAGTTCATGGCAAGTTCCAGAGATACTCTGTTTTTGACCAGTTTGAATTTTCTGTCATCACACACCTAGATGTTTTGTGATATGATATGCCTCTTATGCAAACCCAAAGAAATTGAAGGTATGAAATGACATGTCGGTTTTTCTTTTTATTCTATCTCCTTTACAACTATATGAATACTGATTTTGAAGTGGAGCAAGTTCACCCTTTCCTGGAAGAATGTTATTATATTTCTATTAACCTTTTGCTATTGATTTAATACAGGGAAAAAACGGTAACGAATGCATGACTAAATTTGATATGCAAAACGAAGCACTGAAGGTGGATGAATCACAGAACTGAGAAATCTTGTTGCTTGACTGCTGTATACACTGAACAACGTTTGAATAATAATTTTAGGGGACAGCTTGTACATAACCACATTAGAGTAAGATTTAGAGGCAGTCAATCAGTTAACAAGATTACAAGAGTCTTCTGAGTATCAATTACCATGAAAATTATGCATATCTATTACCAAGAGATCTTACCTTCTCATGGCTAGACATTATGTTTGGAGGGAACTAAAAGGATGCCAAGTGCAGAATAACACTTCCAAATGCTAAATCTAACAGGAGAGATGATCCAGAAATTTCTTACAAACCCTCAAAACTATTGCAAACTAGATGAACACATGCAGAATCAGATTCAAACAAATAAACTTACAACAACAGCTATATGTGGGAAAAACCTTTTGGGAAAAAGACCACACTCCAAAACCTAGACTCAATTGCATTATCAACAACAGCAGCAGTTTCAATACAATGCATAGAGCCAATGCTTTTCGGGAGTAATTACAGCAGCAAAAAATTCTAGAGAACATTTGGCACATAGACATTCATTGGAAGATATCCATCCTATATCTATAAAATAGTAAAATACAGTATAGAAGCCATACATATATAGAGCCCAGCACAAGCAGAAAGAACTCATGGTTTCCAAAACCATCTCTAATGAGAAAGAGGTATGTGATGTCATAAACTACAGCTTGTTAAACTAATGACACATTCACATAGCAATTTCCAATGAAAAGGAACATAATTCATTCATAACGGTCACTTTTCCATATGCAACAGCTACCTTACACTTCTCACAAGTGAACTCTGCCATAAAATAAATTAGCATGTTTGGATTCTAAGGTTGAAACACCTTAATCCCAACAGAGACAATAATAAATGTACTGAAATGTTTATGGTCTGTCCCTTAAACAGTTGGGAGTTATATATTGGCTGCCACACAAGTGTTAGCTATATTAGCCCCATTGGTCTATATGGTCCATCTGTCATCTGCAAAGTCATCCATAGAACAATAATCCTTCATTTTTATATAGCCATTGGTTTGCAATACTTTCTTATATCATAATGTTTTTTGTCAGGACTTTGTTACACAATATCATTGTTTTCCGGTCTCTTTTCCACACTTATAATGTATGCACTGCCTATTACAGGGTATAACATGTATTTCAAATACTTTATTTTACAGGATATAAAAGCTTTATTTCCTTCTGATAGCAATCCATTCTATGCGGGCTTTGGGAATAGAATAACTGATGAGATAAGTTATTTAAAAGTTGGAATACCAAAAGGAAAAGTCTTCACTATTAATCCCAAGGTACTATTCTAGACTTCTGATAAGATGTTCATTTCAAAATTCATGATATAAAGGATGCTGATTACTGACATGAACAGGGAGAGGTGGCTGTAAATCATTTTGTGGATGTCAAATCATACACATCACTTCATAACTTTGTAGATCGCATGTTTCCATCTATGCCTTCATCTCAACATGTAAGTTGTTCTTTTAGACATGATTGTTGTTTTCCTCAGTAGCATCTTAGGCTGTTGTGAACTAAACTCTTTGTTTTTAATGAAATTCAGGAGGACTTCAATACGTGGAACTACTGGAAAGTGCCTCTCCCAAGTGTAGATGATTAGTTGTCACAATGGCTTGCCATTTTTTTGTATAAATAGCTAGTACTTTAGGTTTTCACTAGTCGATGATCATTAATAAAATTGTAATCTATAACTTTACAACACGTGTTCTCCATGTTTATGTAATGATAAAAGTCTCTTATGAAGGAAATGTCATGTCAGTTACACGTGCATTCATCACTTTCATTTTCATGGCAAGGTAGTTTTATAAAAAATATTAATTTCAGTTTTGCATATATTTGTTGTCTTCTAGGATGCTTGTTGTAAACCACTTACAACTAAATGATTGAGCATGGAAGCATTATGATTGATGATAATTGATCTAATAGATAGTAAATCAGCAACCTTGCATGATTTTGTCTCTTTTGTTGCATTAATTCCCCCTTCCATATTTTAGGTACCCACCCAAGTTGAAAACCTAAAATTGGTTGAATGTGGAAGTTGTTGATTTTATTTTGAAGTCCAAAACTCACATATGGCTAAGGCTTGATTTGCCAAGCTGTCATGGTTTCCTTTACACTTATGCCTCCTTGGAGCATTCTCGATCCCTGAGGTTCGAAGCCATGAGTTGTGCCTAAATTTTGAGTTTGTCATCTTTTCAAACTATCAGGGCCTTCCTTCTTGTATCATTCATCCATCTCTTCAATCTCCAAATTCTAAAACCTAAAAGTGGCTAGGTTTTGTTATCTCCATCTTTTCAAGTTTTCTTTCCTTACATGTCTTTCCTTTCCTTGCACAACTTGAGTTGGCCTAGTAGTGGTGAACTTGTGCTCTTGAAAGAGAGGACACAAGTTCAAATCCCACAAAAGGGTATGGTACGTGTGCCTCTCTTGTGCTATTTGGTTGGTATAATGGACTATAAAAAGACCTTCCCTTTCTCTTTTAATTCTTGAAGTTTGACATTTAAGTAGAGTCTAATATTTGTTGTGTCAAAATTTTGGAGATTCTGTAATGCCCCCATCATTGGGCCAATTGATTTAGCATATCTTAGATCCATTTTTATTTTAATTGTTTTTGTATGAGTTTACCATGTCTTCTGTCGGCACATAGTTTCTCACTAGACGAGGTATTTATGTCGGTGAGGTGAGTTGGATTATTTCATTGTATTGTGGATTCCTGTTGGAGTTCCGTGTTGTTCTCCATTTCAGAAGTGGAAGATCTTCCTTAGTTGGCTATTTTGGTTTCGGTGGGATTCAACCCTCACCCTGTCTCGCTTATGGATGACTTTGCTTTGGATCTAACACATCAGGAGTGCCATCTTTATCTATGAATATACATTTCTTAACTTGATTGCAATTATCTATATTGGTGATTATCTGTGTCACTGGCATTTATCTGTGCGAGTGGCAAATGTCTTGTTTATATTATTAATTCCATCTACATTGGGTTTGGCATCACTAACAACACACTCTAAGTCTAGTATCTTCATCCACACCGCTAGCCAATTCCCACCACCATATGCCACTCACCTCTTCCTCTGTATGATCCCAGGTTATACCTCTATATGACACTTCTTGTAGCCACCAAATACCCCCTCTAGCATACAAACTTTAACCATCCGTATGGTACACACTTGTATGATACATACAATCACCATATGGTACACCCTCATTGTATGGCAACAACCAACACCACCATATGGTACTCCTGTAGCATACTGTACATCCTCATTTGCATCTTCCATTTTACTATACAACTCAAGAATCACTGTGCAACATTAAATTCACTATACATAGGCTGCAAAGGAAGCTACCAAAGTTTGCAACCGTTGTACAACCATATGGTAATTCCATGCCGCAATGTATGACATGTACAACATCTTTGGCCACTATACGAGTATCCCAACGCACATACAGGAAACTTAGTTGCCATACACACACAACCTCCTCTAGTGAGCCATCAAGTATAATATAGGGGTATCAGATCAAGTGATCCTGCTAGCCTGTGGATAATGAATGAAAGTTTATAGCTGGAAATGAAGGATACCTCACTTAGTTGATAGACTGATAGATTCACAAGAACACACTCCTGCTAAAGTCATGTCATTATTGAGGTAGCTTTCAAGGAATTAGGCACAAATCAACAACACTCATCGACTCATGGAAGAAACTGCAGAAATTGGCTAAAAATAAAAAATCTAACGAACAAAATGGTTATAGTGAGGATTCTATTTTGAAAATGGAAAATCCTCATTTGACATGCTCTCGGCCCTCCATTTGATGGATCTAGATCAATATCTTCTCAAGTATGGGTATTGAAGGTCTATACCTACTTTCAACGCAACCCAATGCCAGAAGAGGGAGCGATTAAACTTGCAACACTCCACTTGGAGGGAGTGGCACATGGATGGTGGCATCATGGAAAAATTACACTAGGACATGACCAAGTAAATACTTATGCAAAATTCATTGAAAGGTTGACATATTTTTTTGATGTCAAAGATCCAAAACTTAACTTTAAAGAACTCGCACAGTTATGGCAAATGAGATAGGTTGACCATTACATCGTAGAATTTCAAATCTCTCTATATTGGTAATGGGCATTTCTAAATGGAGACATAATACTATTCATAGATGGATCAATAGAACCACTTAGGGGATGGGTAAAGAGTTTCAATCTTGCGACTCTCTCAAAGGCTACCAAAAAGGTGCGAAGTATTGCATCATCATCAAAATCTTCCTCTTGAGGTTACTCCCACTCCAAACTGCCATTGGTTTCAAGGGAAAAATACAACAATCCTCCTTTGAAGAAGGTTTCTTTGGACAAAGCTCCTAGACAAGAACTTTGAAGGAAGAAATTATGTTTCACTTGTAAGGAGTCATGGGAACTTGAGTAGAGATGCCCCAACAAAGGAAAGATGCACTACATGGAAGTCTTATTTAATGATGAGGATGATCAAGAAGATTTATCCACAAAGGGTGGCCACCTATAGGAGGACTCCCAAGTTGGTCAACCTAAATCATATAGAGAAGATCATTGCATTGGTATGGTGCAAATGAACCATCGCCCTGGCTAGAAGCCCGAGATGTACAGTGTTATGAGTACGAGGAACCCTTCAAGGATAAAGGGTCATTATGATGCTGGATAACAAAGCCATTCTACACTTTATAAACTCATCACTAGTGAAATGAACAAGATTACCTATAGAGGCACACACAGGTTTTCAAGTCACAATTGCCTAAGGAACACTCTTACCTTGCATGCACCTTATTCCCTAACTTAGTGTCACCATGTGGAGGTCATTCTGGGCATATAGTGAATGGAGTCACTAGACAAATACACACATAAATTCAAGTAGATGGACTTCACTTTTGTTGTTGATGGAAAGAAGGTTGTTCTTAATGGGATGACCAATGGGGGACTGAAGGTAGTTTCTACGTAATGGATGGAGGCCATTTTTTGGTAGGATGACATTGCATGGGCTGCACATTACTTTATTTTGGAAAAACTAATAAAAGGGTAATAGGTATACTAGCAGGATGATGAATTGTAGGCCATTTTGAATACACATGATAAATTTTTTGCAGACATTCCTCCTGGCATACCTCTCCATCATCGTTTTGAGCATACCATCAAACTGGAAGTTGACACCAAACCAATTATCACCACATCGTACCACCATCCTAGAAAATTCAAAGATGAGATTGAGAAGATGATTCAAGAACTACTTGAGAAGGAATGGATCCATCCCAATTTTAGCCCTTTCACATCATCAGTGGTGTTGGTGAAAAGGAAGGATGGGATGTTACACGTGTGTGGAGTACTGTGCATTAAACAAGAAAACAATAAAAAATAGATACCCCATTGCTAGGATTGATGAATTGCTTGATGAGTTACGTAATGTAGTTCACTTTTCTAAAACGAATCTCTGCTCTAGATATCATCAGATACACATGCATGAGGAAGATGTAGAAAATACAACTTTCCATTATCACTATGGGCTTTATGAGTTCCTAGTCATGCCATTTGAATTAATAAATGTGACACACCAACTACATTTCAGTCTTGCATGAATTACATCTTCAACAAACAATTGCATAAGTTCTTACTGGTATTTTTTGATGACATTCTTATTTATAGTAAAGCATGGGAAGAATATTTAAAACATTTGGATGAAGTCAGAATCATGGAAGTACAATCATTATTTTCCAAACAATCAAAGTGTGAATTCGAGATGACAAAGATATTATACCTAGGACATATTGTCAGTAAATAGGGAGTATAGGTCCACCAGGAGAAGATTGAGGTTATCCTTGATTGGCCTTTTCCAAAATCACTCTCAGAGCTACGAGGTTTTTCTGGGTTGTGTAGTTATTACAAGAGGTTTGTAAAAGGTTTATCTCAACTTGGTGCACCATTAACATATTTGACTAAAAAGGCTCCTTCCAGTGGAATGAAAGGACACAACACACTTTTGATAAGTTGAACAAAGAAATGAGCACTTGTTGATTCTTGCTTTACCTAGATTCACTCAACCTTTCATTCTAGAGTGTGACGCTTTAGGAGAAGGCATTGATGTTATATTGAAGCAGAAAATACACCTGATAGCCTATGAGTGTTAGAAACTTACATAGGGCGAACACTTATACTCTAGCTATGGCAAAGAGATGTTGGCCATTGTGTATGCCTTGACGAAGTTTTGACAATATTTGGTAGGTGCTAAGTTTGTTGTCTGTACCAATCATAATAACCTATGATATTTTTTGAATAAATGAGATCTGAATGAGAGGCAACAAAAATGGGTAAGTAAGATTCAAGCTTTTGATTTTGACATTCAATATGTGAAGGGAAAGAATAATGTTGTGGCAGATGCTTTGTCAAGAAATCTCGCCATCTGTTCATTATCTCATATTTCAGCTGATTGGAATACGTGCTTATTAGGTGGAGTACTCCAAGAACTCTTTTGCGTGATGGATGACAACATTCAAGATGATCAATATAATGTAGTCGATGAAATCATCTACTATAAGGACAAAATATATTTGGTACCTTAATCCACAATGAAGCATAAAGTTTTGAAGGAAATGCACTCCTCGCCTTTAGTTGGACACCCAAAATTCCTCAAAACTTATAGGTAGATCAGAGAAATATTCTCATCGGAGGGTATTAAGAATGATATTCTGCACTATGTGTAGGAATGTGCAACATGTCAACAAAACAAATCTAAACACACCTTAATAGTGGGCTTGTTGTAACCCTTGCCAATAGCAGAAAAAAATGAGATAGCATCTCAATGGATTTTATTACTAGACTTCTGAAGGTAAATGGAAAGGATTGCATTTTTGTGGTGGTTGACAAATTAACAAGTATGCACACTTCTTCACCATTCCCATAAATTTCCAAACTACCCAAGTAGCATATTTATTCTTAAAGGAAATCTTTTGCCTGCACAAATTGTTACGAAACATTGTAAGCAATAGGGACTATTGTTTTCTTAGCCTTTTGGATAGAACTATCGTGGTTGGCAGGGATGGAATTGTCACCAAGTAGTAGTTATAATCCCCAGACCAATGAATAAACAAAAAATGTGATCAAGTGGCTAGAAGGATACCTCTGCAACTATGTTTTGACATGAAAAAAGGTGTGAGTTAAATGGTTACACCTTGGGGAGTAATATTATAACACCACTTACCACATGTCCATAAGGATAGTGCCCTTTAATTCACTCTACATATACAAAGCTTTCTCATTTGTAGATACAATTCTAACTAACAATCATGTACCAAAGGCAAAGGATTGGCTACAAAATGAACATGACATTTTGAGTGTCTTAAAGGAGAACCTCCAATGGGCACAAAATCAACAAAAGATACATGCAAACACCATCAAAGTGAGAAAAAAATTTGAGGTAGGTGATCTAGTATATCTCTATCTTCAACCGCACATGTAGTCATCATTGGTATGTTTTTCCCAATTAAAATTGTTAGGATGGTTTTTTAGAGTTTTCCTACAAGAGGTGTATCTTGGAGTTTTGAGTAGTGATCACCATTAAAAAAATTCTAAGTGTCAAAACCCTTGTTGCTTGTTCCTAGCCTTCGCATGTTACAATTTGAAGTTGCATTTTAAGTAACCAAAGCGAGGGGCTTATATGGTCAAAGAGGGACTCCTTTGATATCCTAGCACTATGACTTTATTTATTTCCCTACGTGCATTCTTTACTTTCTTAAGTCCCTAGCTTTAATTTCGAATCTTGCAGTTGACCTTGCATTTTTATTTATTGTGTGGGTCCAAGATTAATCAACCATCCTCATGTTGTCATGGTCTTAACATCCTTTCATGCAAAAACACAAGATGTTTCTAATTGGCAAAAGAAATGGGCCTACACTATTTTTTCATTGTTATTGAGTAGAAGATGATCAACAACTCACATTTTTGTGGTTTTAACATCCTATTTTGCAAAAATGCGAGATGCTTACATGTGGATCAGAGCTAGGCTGGAGACACAATCAGTGGGACCTATTTTGTTAGAGGGCCTTGAATATGATTGGTCCACAATGAAATTTTTTAGTGGGACCATAATATTGCTTATATGAGTGCGGTCGCAGAGGATGATCAAACAACTCTTGTGTTTTTGCAGTTTTGATGTCCTATCTCGCAAAAACACAAGATCATTCCACATGTCTCAAGGGATAGGCTCTAGTGGTAAATATAACATAGACTACTAAAAGGTCTCAAATTGTTCATGTACTAAAATGGACGGAGATCTTTTAATCTAAATGGGAAGTTTCTTGGGGGTTAACTCTAATGTAACAAAGGCTTTGATTATACCTTAGAAGTAGATCGATGACCCTTGTATTTTCAAAGCTCTGACATTTTGTCTTGTGAAAATATGAGTTGATGCCACATGGTCTCTCCTCCAAGTGAAGGTTCAATTTTCAAAGGATCTTACATGACAATATTCTTTGCTCCTATTGGTTGAAAAGATGGGCCCAACTATTGACGAAGGTTTTCAATGCAGGTCAAGCTATTTGAGAGTTGTCAATATATTGAGTTGATAAGATCAATGGTGCAGATTTGGACATTGGCTAAATTTAAAAAAAAGAATGCTTCATTTATTGAATCAATCCACACACTTTACATTTTTAAAAGCTTCACCTTGGGTTTTAATGTTGCCACTTTAGTGTTTTTCCTTTGTTTTGTTGCATTTGTGTGATCGTTGTAAAGATAGGATCACATGCCACTGAAGATTTCCATGCAAAATTGAAGAAATTTCATGGAAATAAGGCCACATTTGGTGATACCCTAGTTTTATAACTTTGAACTATGTTATTTCCTATGGGCAATTAAGTAGGGTTTTCTTGTGGTGAATTTACTAGTTGATTCAAAAAGCATTTTCAAATGCCTAGTTATGCCTGTGAATTAAATTCAAAACCCACTATTTATAAACTATAAATTTGTGTCACATTACCTCCTTTAGGACATTCTAGAAAATTCAATTACATTAAAAGGCACCTCCAGGATGATTTTCTCAACTAATTGCTAGGGTCAAAAGAAAATAAGTCAGCCCTAGAAGAATGGAATAATTTAGGGGTAGAATTGCGTAAGGTCTTGAAGGATAAATATGGCTTGACTAAAGATATACACATGCCTCAAACATGATTAGAGATTTTTAAAATGTTATGGGCAATCAAATATGGGAAGGCTGTTATACAATGTATGATAGTATGACCTAGGTAAGTTGGTTGTTCCCAATGCATTCATGGACGTTGATCTATTACTACAGTTGGTTGAAAAATATGACCCTATCACTTAGACAATTGGGGATTTGAATGGGAATTTCCTATGAAAGATTGATGTAGAATCAATAAGAAAAACCTTCAAGATTTGTACTCTTCCCTAGATACCACAGATGACATTGATTTTAAGGAATTTGAGAGGACACATTTTGATGCTAATGTTAATATCATATGATGAGTTACTAATGCCTTTTGGAAAACTATGGATGAGATTAAGCTCACCGCTGAGGATTTAGGGACCAGGGTAAGTAATGTGGATAAATTCGATGAAATCATGACATACACCCAAACTACTCTGTATCAAGTATCGGGGCTACCCAATAAGGGAAAGTTTTTCAAGGCTACCCTTTGGATGTGTCTTTGAATTCAAACAAGTGGTTTTATAAGCATATATAATTATCCCTCCTACTTGGAGGAGAAACTCAATGAAGGGTTAACTACTTTGCACAAAGGAGAGACACAAGAGTTCCCTTGGCACTCCTTGCTCATACACATGATTTTATATCACAACATTGACTATTTAAACTAACATATGGATTTAGAACTTGAAAAAGATAGTGAGGTGTTACTAGTTAAATTATGGTCAACCATCCTATCTCCTAATTGGAATGATCCTACTTTTGTTATATTTGAGAATATATTTACAAAAACTAAAAGGCCGATGATCATGTCAACGTTTGAAGCAGTTCCAAGTACCTTGCTGTTATTCTTGAGACCATTGTGATTTTAAGCCTCCCTTATCTCACCAATGGGTTGACATTTATTTTTACCCTTACACCATTGTCTTTAGAATTTATGGCTTTCCATGAAGACCTTTGGTTATGCATAGAGAGGTGCTTGAGAATTGGGTGGTTATAGATCATGAGGCAAATTGGAGAATTACAAGACATCGGCCTTCCTCCTGGAGTAGGTAAGGGAACTTTTGTCCTAGATGTAACTATTTTTCATCATTTTGCAATGATCGAGGGAGGATGGAAAGATTTTTTTTCTTTATTCAGACCTTATAAAATGGGGGTCAGGACTAAAAGGTTAAATTATTCAAAGGTTTCTATCAAATGTCAATGGAAAGGGTAAATTTGGAACCATGAGGGTCTCATGAATTTGAATTCCTTCAAGATATAATTAGGAATGATTTTGATCTTGAAACCCAAGATAGAAATAGAAGGAAGTGGTTTTCCTTTGAGTACATGTTAGAAAGATTCATGAGTTTGATCTTGATTATGATCCACTTTCATCTATAGTGTTAATGACTAGAAAAATGCATTTCCTTTTCAATAATTTTGTTGATACATATTTACTATGAAAAAAAACTTGGAAAACCAAAAAAAAGAAGACCACATTTACTAAATCTATAGAAGGATTAGACCTCTTACTCCCAACATCAAATATGATTCCCCAAGAGGAGGTTGGATAGAAAAGGCCAAGAGATGAGATAAAACCAAAGATTCAAGACATCCAAGAGGATAAAGAAGGATGGTGGTCCTAGAGTCAATTAGAAGAAAAAATTTGCAAGAGGACCCCATACACCTATCATTTATTAGGGGCAAGAGGAAGAGGACCCATAAAAAATATCAGCTTCTCCTCCTTATCCACACCCACCTCCTATTCCTTCACCAATAGGTCACCATCATGATTTATTGCTTTAAAAAGATGACACTCAAATTGGTGTAATAGCAACTTTGGGTGGGGACAAGGGGAAGAAAATTCAAACATGGGAGTTTGATGTTGAGATGGATGTATCCCTTCAAGAGGAAGGTGAAGAAGAAGATATCATCTTTGTGACTAATGATCTGATGAGCCAAGGAGCACCATACATGCATATTGCACCTATGTTAGATATATCTTCTCAAGAGATGAAAAGTTTAATGTCAAATTTGTCAAATCCATTTGTTTCAAAAACAATTTGCAAACGAATGATTCAGAGGAGCAAGGATAAGGAAGAAGAAATTATGAAAGAAGAAAGAATGATTCAAAGACTTGAGGCTAAGGAAGAAGAAATTATGAAAGAAATTGAGGATTAGATGATGGCAAGATTTGATTCTATTACTCCCAAGGAATGTAGACGACCAATTCAGGAATTAGGAATGTTAGTTTTGCCAAAAATGGACATGTTTGATGCCAAAGTTTTTCTTTTAGTTATATAAAGCATGAAGATAGATCTCCCTGAGGCTAGAACATTAGATAAGCTCATGAAGGGGATCTATTATGGCAAGGATTATGCCATATTGGCAATTTCATCTATCTCTCCCTCCAACACACAAAGAGGGGCTATTGACATGGATATTGGCATGAGGGGCAATATTGTTTTGTAGAGAGTTGGGGATGCTAGACTGAATGATGCTACTGGTGGGCTGAAGCATCATGTCACATATGTTGATGATGTTTCCAAAGAATCTGAGAAGAAATATAAAAATTTGACCCTAAAATATAGGCACATTTTCCAAGCGTATGAGGAGAAGACAAATTTCTTCACATCATTATAATCCAAAGTAGAAGAATTGGAGAGAAGGGTAGTTGAACTTGAGGCTTCCAAACCAACATGAACATAGGTGGCAAGCCCATCTAATCATTTGAGTTTAGTTCGGGAAACACAAAGAATCCCTCCTCTTCCAATGCAATATTTTTCTCATGGGAAATATAAAGACAATGAGGTTTTACAAAAAGAGTTTGATAAATTGAAAAAGATAGTTGAAGAGGAGACTTCAAAGACTTTGAAATAAATAAGAGTGGTACTTTTCATACCACTTTATTATGTTTGCATGAGAAAATAAATCCTAGAATGCATAGGATTCATGAAGTCTATTCTTTGATTTATTTGGCCATGAGTAAATTTGAAAATGATAGAGCATTTGATAAGCCTAAATTTGAGAAGTGGGCCCAAAGAGTGAAAAAATAAAAGCATGGACAAGGATAGATACTATTAAGCCACCGAATTCTATTATAGCTGCAAAGTTAGTTAGATCACTAACTAGTTTTACAACTATGATAGAGCATATTGAGACTAAGATGATTGAATTGAGAGACAATTTTGATGGGTTTAATGACATGTTGATAATTGGGAAGTTGGTTAACTCTTGGCTTTACTATGAGAACTTTGAAAGGGACATCACACAATGTACTATTAAATATAGTCCTTATAGACAAGTGGCTGATTAAATCATGACACACAAATGGCCAAGTGATGATGATAATGGTGAGTGGTTACAAAGATACATGGCAGTTGATGACTCAGCTACTGAGGCCCCACTAGAGCTACAATAAACATGAGGAAAAGTTGTTGAAAGGGTAACATGCTATTAGAGAGAAGTAATAACAAGTCACAGGTGCTAAAAGATGTCAACATGAACATTTTATAAGAGCTAACTATAGGCATATTCCCATATTCCCCTTTTTTATCAGATTTGGTTGTTGTAGATAATTTGCATGAAATTGTAAGTTTTATATGTGTGTCATTTTCCCATGTTTAAATCTTGTTGCTTCCTTCATTATAAAAGGATTTCCAAGATTTGGTTAGGGGTCCGAGATATCATTTTGTGAATGATATTCCATATTTTGGTCAATCCTTGTATTATGTAAATAGTTGATGCCATGCTTGTATTGAAATGTGTAAAAATATTGTCCCAATATGTTGATCATATTTTGAGTTTTGACCATACATTTTGATGTATTACATTCAAGAAATGAATACAAAGGTGTTGCGAGGAATTTGTCATTCTCAATTTTGACTTCCTTTAAAATGTTTTTTGGCTTTTTGTGTTTTATGAACAAATAATGTAATGTAGTTACAATTTCCTACAAATTGTACTATGTCTTATTTTGTTGTGCTATCGAGCTAAGGGATCAAGTAAGTTCTTAGTGTTATTTGATAGAGTTGTAGAATTTTCAAGAAAGGATTGTTGACCTTTATGTCAACAATCTCCCTTTTGACATTAGTGACAAAACACTTATCAAAACAAAAATATGATCATACAAAATTGTGAATCAAAACTTCCTTTGCCAACATTCTGTATCTTCAAATCAGTTCTGTTGGGGCTCGGTACATACTCTATTATTCTGATTTTTCAAAATTGCTTTTGTGAAAGAGTTTTCTGCTTATATTCATACTACATTATACTTCTCCTGATTGAAAAAGGAAATTCGTTAAAAGAAAGAAATTGAATGCATTATTTCATCGCAAATTTACAAAGCTAGTTGAGAAGAGAAAATTTAGAGCCCCTAAGAAATTTGAGTACTTGTTGATTTAAAAAAAAAAAAATTCAGTAAAACCCTACCAAGCAATGACATCTTGTAGTAGCAACCATGGCTTCATTTCCTCACTCTCTGGGCACAACCTTAGTGAAATTTGGCTCAGAGATAGGTTCTACTGAGTTGGTTTTGGATAACATTGCTACACCAAGCATCGAACCAAGCTCTAAATCTATTCAACTAAATATATCAATAACAGAAGTGCCTATCACTTCATCTGCTGAGCAGCAAGGTCCTCCATCATCAAGCTTCATTGAGAAGCAACAAGGTATTCATGTTGTTAGTGCTATTTCCACTTTTTTAACTAGTCCATCATTTTAAACTATTAATTCTATTCCAAGTATATCTATAGCAAGTATAATGATAGTTGAGAAAGAGTCTCAACCGAGTACTAAAGTTCTAGGCAAGGGGAAGCAAATTGTTTCCACCATTCTGAAGGAAAAGGAAAAGAAGTAGAAACAATTGATAAGGATGAGAATATAGTTATTCCAAATTGAGATATCTCTATTCTCACTCTTGATCAAATGAACACCATGGGTGAATTACTGAAGAAGAGAGCTAAGCAACATAAGCTCAGAGAAGAAAATAAGAGTCATAATCAAATCTTTGAAGACATAAAGATCATATTTGTTGTTGCTTTGAGTTTTGAGGTTAATGACACACAACCTATTTTGGACCAATTAGCAGTTATTGTCCAAAAATTCAATGAAGACTTGAATGGATAGGAAAAACTACTTCAGAGTGTAGAAAGAAAGTTTGAGAATAGAGTGTTAGAACAAGTTGCACAAAGGGTTGTAATAGACCAAGTAGAGTTAGCTAATATTCTTGGTACACTAGAAACATCTGTTAACAATGTTGTATCATTATTTGTCAAGTTGAGCAACACAATTATCTTTACCAAGGATATCAAGGAGAAATTGTCCAAGATAGATGAAGACATGAAGGCAAGTGCACATGAGCTGTCACTTGACCCAAACCATAGCTCTGCACATTATACAAAGATCAAATATTTGGCCAATTTGCAGACAAAACTATTAAAGGAAGACGTTAGGATTAGGGTCACATGTGCAGAAACACAAGGCATGATTCTTCCAAACATGGATGCATTATAGAAACATATTGCACATGCAAAGATACTCATCCATTATAACAACCTCTCCATAACTGATCACATGCTAGAATTATCAGTAGAAGTTCAGATTGCATTACATGCAAGCAAGGTGCTAAAAAAAATTTAGATAAGACAATGATACTTATTCTGAAGGTACATTCTAAATTCTTGTCACATTTTGGTGTCTGTGTGTGTGTGTGTGTGTGTGTGTGTGTGTGTATTATACACCTTTGGAATTTATATCAAAAGGGGGAGAAGTGTATATGCATAAGAATAGAGAAGTATACTATACTTCATTTCTATGTATATAAGGGAGATATATGTATGGAAGAGCAATATAGTGTAGTATGAATATAAGCAGAAAACTTTTTCACAAAAGAAATTTTGAAAAATTAGAAAAATAGAGTATGTACCAAGCCAAAGCAAAACCAAGTTGAAGATACAAAATGTTGGCAAAGGAAGTTTTGATTTACAGTTTTGTATGATCAGATTTTTGTTCTGATAAGTGTTTTGTCACTAATGCCAAAGGGGGAGATTGTTGACATAAAGGTCAATTTTTCTATCAGTGACTCGACACTTAGTCAATTGGCTACATTACTATTGAGATCTATAGTTGCTATCAAGCTTATCATTCAGTTTGTAGTGTTAACCAAGTGATTCAATTGTTCCCGAGCTAAGTATTCAAAATATAGTGTCTACCAAGCACTTGACTAAGTTTGCTATTTTTTTTGAGCTACGTAGTGTTTACCAAGCTTCAGAGGCAAAGTTCAGTGCAAATTGAGAATAATAGAGGCTACTGAGGAAGTCAGTGGAAGTGAAGAAGATCGTAGTGTTAATGGAGCTCTGCAGTGTTAACCAAGTCCAATCGTATCTATCGAGCTCACAAGGTTAATGAAGTGGATCTAATGTTGACTAAGTCATGTAGTGTTAACCGAGTGATCTAGTTGCTACCAAGTTTTTCAAAGTTCACTGAGTCACATAGTGCTAGCCGAGTTCAATCTACTTGGAAGTGATTAGTATGGACTGAGCTTCAAGTTCAATAGAGTGCCAAAGATTGCCGAGCATTTTGAAAGTATTTTCCATGTATTAGAACATCACCGAGTTTTTCTTCAGAATGTGATTTATAGAAGTTGGGCCAACTTTTTGGATTATGATAAAATGGTATTGTAGCCGACTCTAGTAAGTTGTGATTTGAATTGGTATATATGTAATGCATTATGTCATATCCAAATAGAGATATATGTGAAGAATATATGATGAGCATAAGTGTGAACTGAAGAAGGCTACAAACAATATAAGGGACATAAAAGATTTATCTATTATAGTTAAGTGATCATTATAATATAAGGAATCTCAACCAACAAATTGGAGTTGCAGATCAAAGATTAGACACTGGTTCATCCTAACAGATGCATCAATCAAATCCCTTAACATGGTAGACTTAATAGTATTTTCTTAAATCTCTTAACCAAGTGCATACTTCATTGTATGTTTGTAAATCCTTTGACAAGGTGGACCTAACAATCCTTATTACTCCTAATAGGACAGATCACCAAAAGTGGTCAATTGTAAGTCTTAACAAGTTAACTTTATATTGTAGTACTAAAGCTTGTGGGTATCATCCCCACCCGAGTTTTACTTTCTAATTGGAAGGTTTCTAGGTCACCATATCTTGTGTCAAAGTGTTATGAATGTTTATTTTCTTTTGTTCTTTCATACATGCAATTAGATCTGAATATTATATGAATGATTAGTTGGTGAAGTGAGATAGAGTTTTATTAGTTCTCGATTCACCCCTCCCCTCTTAGTAACCTTGCCTACTTCATATTTCCAACAAGGATTATCTTAAGAAGAAATTTCATAGTGATTAATTGATTTTTTATTTGTAAAGTAAATGAATAGACCATTGAGTCATGTTGTATAATCAAAGGTGGAATATCCCAATGGATAGGGCACTAAATATAAGATCAATATCAAGCAATTATTAATTCATTTCATAGTCATAAAAAACTATTTTAAATCTTTTTAATTTCATTTAAAATTGTAGATCTAAAATGATAACCTTCACTTTGCTCATGGATAGATAAATGGGTTGATTGGCTATATATTTTGTGTTATCTTACATAAGTGTAGAAGATTATGAGGTTATTATTTTCTTTGCTAAGGATTAGAGTAAAAGTGTTGTCATAGAGAGAATGGATCTAATCCTAGGGATACTTGCTTGAACTTTACAGAGTTTAGAGTGTAGCAAGATGAGTTTCTTTGTCTATTGGTCCTTCTTCCTGTTGGATGTACCAATTATGGGAATTAGGTATTTCCTAGGTGCATTTTATAGTTTATAATGTAGATTAATTACTAGCCTATTAGGGAACAACAATCATCTATAAAGGCTAGTGTCAAAGAAAAACTAAGGCCATGATTCAACGATCTGTACCACATAACTCAACACATAAGTAAAGTGGCCTACAAGATTAATTTACTAGAAGGGAGTTAGATCCATAATATTTTCCACGTATCCTTCCTGAAGAAGGACATGGGACAAACCTTCCTTGTATTCATTGACTTGCCTCCTTTGAATGATGGATGGAAGTTGATATTAGAGCTTGCCAAAATCTTTGATGTATAGGAAAGAAAACTATAGAATCACACCATCAAGGAATATTTGGTATGCTAGAAGCACTTGCTACATGATGATGCCATGTGGGAATGTAAAAATGTTCTCTATCATCCAAGACTACATTATCTTGAGGGCAAGAAAATTTTGGGATGAGAGGATTGTAATGTCTTGTCATAAAATAAATAATAAATTTGAACTTTGTTTACAGACCAATCTATTTAGCATATCTTAGACCCATTCTTATTTTAATTATTTTCATAGGAGTTTTCCTTGTCTTTTTTTGACAAATAATTTCTCCCTCGATGGGGCATTTATGTCTACAAGGTTGAGTTTTTTGGCATGCAATTTGGATTATTTCACTGTACTACAAATTCCTATTGGAGGTCTTTTTTGTTCACATTTTTAGAAGTGAAAGATCTTTCCTAGTTGGCTATTTTAGTTTCAATGGGATTCAACCCTCACCCTATTCTGTCATTGGATTACTTTGCTTTAGATCTAACACATTTGGAGCACCATCTTTGTTTGTGAATTTCTTAACTTGATTGTAATTGTCTATATTATCAATTATATGTGTGATTGACATTTATCTTTGCGAGTGGTGAATGCCTTGTTTATATTATTAATTCCATTTGCATTGGGTTTAGCATCATTAATGACAACACACTCCAAGTTTAGTATCTCCATCCGCATGGTTAGCCAGTTCCCATCACCATACACCATTCACCTCCTCCTTCATACAACTCATCCATACAACCCTAAGTTATACATCAATACAACACTTTTTATAACCACCATGCATCAACCCCTCCTCTAGAATACAAACTTCAACCATCTATACGGTACACACCTATATGACACACATAAAATCATTGTACAATACAAACCCTCACTTTATGGTAACAACTAGCACCACTATACAATATTCCTGTAGCATATCATACATCCTCATTTTCATCTTCAATTTTACTATAAAACCCAAGAATCACCATGCAACATTAAGTCCACCACATATAGGATTCATAAAGGAAGCTACCAAAGTTTGTAACCACCATAAAACCATTCTATAATTCCAAGCCACCACATACGACAACATACCATATGTGATACCATATGGGCATCCTAGGCAACATATGGGAAACTAATTTTTTGTACACACACAACCTCACCCTCTATTGAGCCATCAGGTATATGCACACCCCCTATTGTCATTTCCTTAGTCTTTTTTACATCTAAAGTTTAAAAGTGAAATCTCCTTAGTATTATATTTTTCAATCATTCAAACTATTGACGTTTCCTTAGGATTAATGTTCATATCTTTCTTGATACCTCAAAACCCAAAGCCTCCAAAAGTCTATCTTTTATTCTATAGACTGACAAACTTAGTCATCCATCTCCTTTGGTATTTTTTATTTTGACTCCTTGATGCCTTAATCCTTGGCTTGTCAAACTTTGTAATATCTATCATACCTTTCCTTAAAGAAATTGATTCCTCAACATTTTTCTTGATTTATTCTAAATTTATTCTATATGTTTTAGACTTTCAACCTTTCTCATCTTCATGCTTTCTATCCATCATCAAAATCTTGAAAGTCTTCCTTTCCTTTGTTGATGTCACCTCTTCATGACATCATATATCCCATGCAATTCTCATCCATATCAGCTTCATCTATTAGAATAAAACTTTTGGTCATCCCTTGTGTAATTGTCATTAGGGAACTCTAATGGAAAACTCCATTCTAACTAAAAAGCTGGTGTAATAATTTAAAAACCTAATGTAAACTTCCTAAACACTATTGCACTATTCACTTAAGCATTAATTACATTGATCATTTACAATGTACATAGTAAAAAAGTGAAAGTAACACAATCTTAAATGTACATTTTCATGAATGTAATACTATAATTTTAGTTTACTTAAGTCTTCTTAGGCTTCCCTAATGTCACTACTTGAAGCAACTATGTATTGCATATCTAATCATCTAAATGCATCAATGAATTGAGACTTATAAACATTAATAAAATACACCATACAATTTCTACAAGTGGGTACTCTATCTTCTAGATTTATTTTAGAGCACCAAATTAAATACTGCTAATTCTTTTTTTCCCCAAACACATGAACATTAATCTAAATATAGAATCAATACCAGTTATTGTTCACCTCTATCCTACACCCATTTACCTTATTTCCATATTTTTTGTCATTAAATAATAATATTCATTAAATTTTTATAGGCAAACTATCATAAGAACCATAAGTTATAGTACTAAAATTGCACATCTCTCATTCAACCTTTCTTCTAAACACATTTTTAGTATGTCCAACCTTATGATATTTAAAGAAATTTGAATTACAAAAGTTTGTACCATTTTTCTTCTAACTTTCCTTTTGGACTTGTTTCAACATCTTTATTTTTCTTCTTAATACCTAATGACTCTCCAAATTCATAGCTTGTATACCCTAGTTGATGACAATCTTCATCCAACCTTTGATTGTTGAGTTTCTCATCCAATTTTGTAATTCTTTTATCAAATTTCCTTAGCAGATCATTGACATCTTTTAGCTCATTTTTTAACATTTCATAATCCTCCTTGGTTCCATATAGTTCATTGGTCTTTTTTATATCCTTTTGTTGTCCTTTTGACTTCAGTTTCCTCTTACAATCTACTTTACAATGCTTCCAATTTATGTTTTTGTTTTCCTTATACAATTTTTCATTCTCCAAGGTTAATTCTTCAATCACTCCTTTTTATGCCTTATATCTATTCTAACTATGACCTTTTTATTTTCTTCTAATTTCTTTTCATGTCTTTGAACCCTTAATATTTCCATTCCTTCCTTAAGGATCTCCCAAGCAATTGAAATTTCTCTTAGGGAACCTAAGTGCTATGATATCAACTATTAAGATAGAATGGATCAAGATTACTTGGGGGGGGGGGGGGTGTGTCAAATCAGTAATCTATTTGTTCTCCAAACATCAAAACCAAACCTTACATCATAATTGATAACATTCATTATATATTTTATCATGAACATGTAAACATCAACAATAAAGTAGCTAAAAAAAACACCCACTCATGAATATGAAATCAATATTTTATCATGGAAACTTTGAGAATAATAGAAAATGACATTGGGAATTTTTCATCCAAAATTTCACTAGTGCACCGATAAGATCTACCTTTTTAAGAGCTTGTACATCATCAGGTTTGGGGTACACTTGCTTATAGCCTTGTTAAAATCTAATATGAGGTTTTGTTAGAACTAATTTTCTAGAGGATTCATGTCTCCTTTTGAGAAATCAGTGAGTCAAATGATTTCTACTCCAAGTGTGTTAAGATCTTGCTCACTCTGAAAAATAATCTATTAACTCTATGAAGAGCTTCTCAATTCTCAATAAGTATATCTTGAACATAGATCTAAAAAATGACAAACTATTTGATAGATCCACTTTTAAGCTAAAATATAATACTCTACCAATCCAAATAATTACTTTGTGCCATTTCAATCATTGTTACAATAATCTCTCTCTCTCTCTCTCTCTCTCTCCTCTCTCTCTCTCTCTCTCTCTCTCTCTCTCTCTCTCTCTCTCTCTCTCTCTCTCTCGTGCTGTGTGTGTTGTGTGTGTGCATGCGTGCGGTGCGTGCGTGCACGTGTGTGTGTGTGAGTGAGTGTGTGTGTGTGTGTGTGTGTGTGTGTGTGTGTGTGTGTGAGAGAGAGAGAGAGAGAGAGAGAGAGAGAGAGAGAGAGAGAGAGAGAGAGAGAGAGAGAGAGAGAGAGAGAGAGAGAGAGAGAAAGAGAGAGAGAGAGAGAGTGCATGTGTGTGTGTGTGCGCATGCCTACATGCTTGTATGCATGTGTGTGCATGTGTATTATATTAAGAACACTAAGTCGATGTGGTAATCCTAAAATGTATTACCAAAATTACCTCCACAAATAAACTTGAATTTCATTTGCAGTCACATCTGATGACTTCCATACTTAATATCAAGGAATTTAAGAAAAAGAAATATAACTGATATATGATAGATAATATTTTTTTCTACAAATTATTAGTGAATAATAAGTATTTCCTTGGCAGTACATAAGTGAAATGTAACAAGGTGAATGGAGTAAAGAGAGATAAAATTCATTGAGGTAAGTGTAACCCAATATTTGGGATGGAGGGAAAATCCATGAGTGTGTACAAAATTAAGATAACCAAGAATTGAATAGATCTAATGTGTCCTTAATGGTTAACCTTGAAAATTGGGTAGCCTACACACCTTACTAATAATACAACAAAAGTGCATACAAAGATATGGTATCAAAATTAAAAAAGACAACAAAGTGCATACAAATATACCATAACAACTGAAATAAAATGCATATGAAGATGGTAGAGGACCATATAGATGGTATCAAATATTAGAAAAGTACAACAAAGTGAATATATATAGATGATCTAGGACCATATAAGAATTGATAGCAATTTATGCTAATTAGAGAAATCAACAATATGCTGGTCTCTCTATGTTTTGTTGTCTATTAGTGTCAAAAACTTAGTCATATATAAGATAGAGCCAGTTGGTCATCACTACAAATGAGTTACTTTATATAGGGTGAGTCATGTAAAGACTTGTAAATAATCATGTATATGTCAAGCTCTATAGGAGTCGAGCAAGTCTTTGGTCACAAAGTACTTCCATATAAGCCAAGTACAATTAATGCTGAGAAAATAGAGCACATAGATGCCAAGTCATATAGAGAGAGCTGAGTTAGTTAAGGCCAAGTAACAATATGAAGAATAGTTACAATTGAGCATTAGAGATAGTATGTGCCGAGTAACATAGAGTGAAAAAGAATGTCTAAAATGGTACAAAATTTGAAGTAAACCTTTTTTGAGCCAACATGTAAATAAAATTTAATGATTGTAGAGTTTTTTACAAAGGTTATTACTTGTTTTGACATGGATCACCAATCCTTACAAAGGGAGGACAACCAATTAGGTGAAGATGCAAAAAGGGAAGCATCTAGAAGACTCTACAAATGTCTTTAAATAGGCAGGTCCAAACCCTATTTTGATATGATGATAAATAGATAAGATGGAAAAAGATAAGTATTATGCATAGGAGTTAGGTTTTGGAGGCTACATGTGAAAGTTGTGAAGCAATAGAGTTAGCAACCTAATGACACAACGAAGGAAAAAATAAAAATATATTAGATAAGAGATCGAATCATAGATTGGAAGGATGAGATCTGTAATCAATATTCTAAGTGTAGACCGAAGGATCAATTGCTAAATTAGTTTTTTTAGATTGAATCATGGTAAATCTCTTAACAGAGTGGTTGTAATAGACCCTTTGCAAATCTCTTAACAAATTCCTTACTTTATTGTAAGTGTTAAATCCTTTAATCAAGGTACACCTAACTGTCTTGTAAAGCTCCTAATAGGGAAACCTGCTTACATGGTAGACCATTAAAAGTGATGAAAATTGTAGTCCTAATAGGCTAACTTTGTTATTGTAGTAGCCAAGATTTGTGGGTGTCATCCCAACCCAAGTTTTACCTTCACCTTGGAGGGTTTTTGGGTAAACAAAATCTTTTGTGTTATGAGTTTACATTTCATGGATGTGATACATAGTTATATTTATTTCAAAATTTGATATTTCAAGTTATGTTATGCATAAACTAGATATTAGATGCTTAATATGGTGAATGCACTCAAGTATTTTTGAAGGTTAAAAGTTTTATAGATCCTGATTCACTCACCTCCCCCCCCTCTCAGTATCTTAGTTTCTCAATAAAATTCCAAAAATCGGTATTAGAGTAGTGTTCTCTTCAAAGAAGTTTAGAAAATTAAGAGTTTAGACCTTAGAGATGGAGGCATACAAATTGGGAAAGATTATTGAAAATCAAATGATTGGCATCCAACTCATATTACAACAACTTAAAGCAACAAGAGAGGAACTGAGG
This sequence comes from Cupressus sempervirens, assembly GCA_028749045.1. NCBI lineage: Eukaryota > Viridiplantae > Streptophyta > Pinopsida > Cupressales > Cupressaceae > Cupressus > Cupressus sempervirens. The sequence goes on from CM053784.1 coordinate 210,061,322, forward strand.
AAATCCCTAAGAAAGAGAAAGATATGGCTTTTAAAAAAAATGACACTTTATCAAGAAGTTGAGACACAAGGATTGCTTGATGATGAAAATTCCAATGAAAGTGATCTATTGGAGAAGAAAAATATTTTGAATGAAGAATTCAGAGGATTGAAAAGAGAACATGAAATATAGTCAATAAAGCTATGTGAATTGATTGAATATAATATGAAGAAGAAAAAGTTATGGCCGAAGAAGACAAAAGAAAAATAACTATTAGACATGAAGAAAGTTCATCTAATGTGCAAAATATAATAAACACAAATCAAGATATGATGAGTCAACTGATACTTGCAAATTAAGAACTAAATAGGAAAGGCATGAAGATAGAAAATTCGAGATCACAAAGTGAGCAATTGAGGAATGAGTTAAGATTTGAGAAAGAACTTGTGAAAATAATGAACAAGCCCAGTGAAGCAATAAGATATTTTGAAGAAGTCACATGTGAGATCACTTGGGCCATACAGTGACACCTATGTATTAGGGCATATCAAACATTATTCATCTATTGAAGAAGGAGAATCATGCAAAAGTGTGGATAAAAAAGAAATAACAAATCAAAAGGAAAACCTATATGGTATCATTTTGGTAAACTTGGACATACATCAAACATTTGTAGAAGTAAGAAAGGTATGCAAAACCCTAAACCTAAGTTTATTGGTAACTACTTTTATTGGAAGAAATAAGGTAATATAACACATTAATATAGATCAAAGATGAACAATACAACTTTTGCACCTAGATTTGAGGGATATTTCTATAATTGTCAAAAGTATGGGCATAAAGCACATGCATTCAAATCACAAAAAAGGCCTAATTAGACAACCAAAAAGGAAGGATAATGCACCTAGGAAAGTTTGTCTTATTTGTCACAAGGTTGGAGATGTGAGTAAGAATTATAAGACCCAAGCATCAGTATTAAAAAAATGTACACATCAAAGGTAAAAGAAAAATGGATGTTGAACAAACAAGGAAGGAGATGAATCAAACTTGGAAGGAAAAGGTGGAAAATGGGAAGTAGTGGAAAAAAATGAAGACAAGATCACCCAATCCAATGGAGAAGGTGATCACACTACCTAAAATTGATCAATAGAGGTATGTGAGGAACTATATACTTAATGAATTATCCCACATAAGTCCTTAACATAAATTGTGCCGAATTACATATATGCATGAGAAAAGATGCATTAACATAGATTTATGGAAAGAACAATACAATGGAATAAATTATGTTTTTGGTGCTGAGCATTAGTAATATTGTCTCTATGACTAAGTACCCCCAATGACAAACTAATGTATTGGACAAGGTACATGCTATTGGCTGAGCTATACATTGAACTCTTAGAAATGTTTAGAATAACTAAGAGGGGGGGTGGGGGTGAATCACTTACTTGAGGTCCATAAGTACCATTTGAACAATTAAACATTCAAGCATTCACTTGTTTTTCTTATCCTACTATTACTTGATCTCTACTGTACTAATAAAAAAATTACTATCTTAAACATAACCTACTTTTAATAATATCAAATTTCCACAATCCATTACTAAGGATGATTTTGCTTCTAGATTTGATTGTGTATGTTTTTTCATCATCAATGTTTTGGATTAGACTCTATGATCCATCATTAGGATGAGAGAAGGATGTAAGATGCATGTAGACTAGCCAAGCCAAGTAGAATAAAAAGGAGAAAAGGGAGAAGGAGCACACACCTTGGAGAAGAAAAAGAAAGAGATGAGAATAAATATTAAAAATCCTCTAAACTAGTAATTAGAATAAGAGAAGAATAAAATGTAAGAGAGAAAGAGAGAAAGGATACCACTAAGAGGGTTAAATGAAACAATTACAAAACAAAAGGAATGAACAAACAAATGAAAAAGATGGAGGGGGGGGGGGGGAATGAAATATAGAAATATAATATGTGTGTGTGTGTGTGTGTGTGTGTGTGTGTGTGTGTGTCTCTATATATATATGTCTATATATATGTATATATACATACATACATATATATATATACACATATATCTACATATATATATGTATGTATATATAGGTATATATATGTATATCTATACATATATATGTATGTATATATATGTATATATATATATATATGTATATGTATATATATAAAATATATATACATACATACACACACACACACACACACACACACACACACACACACATATATATATATATATATATAGAGAGAGAGAGAGAGAGAGAGAGAGAGAGAGAGAGAGAGAGAGCAGTGACAAATAAAAATAACTATAACTACACTTATATACCTAAGTGCTAAATCTATGTTAAAAAAAACCTAACGAGAAAGAAAATAAGGGAGGTTATACAATTATATAACCACAAAAACTAAATGACAAATATATGTGTGTGTGAATATGTTATATATTACTAAATCACATATTATAACATGTATTTGTGAAAATGAAAGATATAACACACATTATATTGAAAATAATGAAAGAGAAACAAAAGAAGAAAGAGGGGACACAACACAAAGAAAATCTATAAAGGAAAGGATATATATATATATATATATATATATATATATATATATATATATATATATATATATATATATATATATATATATATATATATATATATATATATATATATATATATATATATATATATATATATATATATATATATATATGATCGGGACACAACCCAAGAATAGAATGGACACAATAGAAAAAGGGAAATTGTATTAACTAAAAAATAAGCTAGTATATTCAATACAGAGAAAATAAACTTCAAAACATGCCCTAGGGCTTACAATAGCATAAATGTGGAGATAATTTCTCCTTTCAGTACCTCCTCTCAAACTCCACTCTGAACTGCCTTTTACAATGCCAGAAATCTCCTTAAATAGACCCCAAAGGGTTAAGGACTAGGAGTACATTCTAGAAAGTGCTAGTAGGCATCCACTGACCAAATACAAGGTTCCAGAAGCTGTGTTAGAAGTTGGTGCAAATCTAGAAGAATCCAGAAATGGTAACTGAACTTTTGGGAGGCATAACTTTTGAACCGTAGCTCTGATTGACGAACTGTTTACATTTCCGAAAAGCTCTTGAAGTGCTCTATAGCCCTATGGACAAGCTTCGCTCGTCCCCCATTTTTGGCCCTTTTCAAGGTCATTTAATTCCCCTAACCTAACTTTGAAGCATTCTTAGGAGGTCTCCAAAACCCAAAAAATTGCATTAACTTTCAAACCGTGGGGCCTTTTGACCTGATTCTATTTCTGGAATGCTCTAAATTACAATTACATTCATTTGGCCAATTCACACCTTCTAGTTCACTAAAATGATGGCTCAATTACATGCTCCTATTTTTTCAAGATTTTCTAGCACACTGATAGTGGAACTGTGAGAGTTGGAACCTTTATTTGACCCAAATGGGTGTCCAAAAATGAAAACACATGAAACAGAAACTAAGTCTAAGTACATTTTTTTGGGTGACACAGGATTGCCCTTATACCTCTGGATGCTCTTGCATCAGACACCCAGGGTAGATTGAAAAGTGACCCTGTCACTTTATGAATGGTAGAGGAAATCCCAAATGGAAACCTCAGCTGCTGAAATTCAAGTTGAGTCCTTGATCGGTTGTCCTTTCCATTTGACCAAATACTCTTCATACTGCCTATTTTTGGTACTCCTACCCACACGATGATCTAAAATGTCTTCTATCTCCTCCTTCTTAGAAGTAGGAATTGGACATGGCTCTAACACCAGCTCCTCATCTGCACCATCATCATGATACTCTGTTAAATCTACAATGTTGAAAATGGGAGAAATGTGAATACCATCTGGCAGCTCCACTTCATATGCATTTCCTGAGTCACGTTTCTTCAAAATTTTGCAGGGGCCAAATTTCTTCATTTTCAGCTTGTTGTAAGTACCGGCTAGAAATCTTTCTTTTCGTAACTGCACCATGACTAGATCCCCTACTTGGAATTCCTTATGTCTTCTCCTTTGATCAGCCCTAGCTTTATACTCTTGATTCATCTTGGTAATGTGTGCTTGAACCTCCTCATGTAGACACTTGATATGTTCAGCAAATTCCTTAGCTTCAGCACTTGTCCTCTCCCCTTGTTCTATCTTCCTCAATTCTGGTGCAGTCCTTGGGCTATTCCCATTTACAATTTGGAATGGTGATTTTCCAGTACTCCTATTTATAGAGTTATTGTAAGCAAACTCTACTTGTGGTAGAATCAAATCCCATCCCTTGGGCTTATCCCCAACTAAACATCTCAGCAAATTGCCCAGACTTCTGTTTACCACTTCTGTTTGGCCATCAGTTTGTGGGTGATGCGTGGAACTAAATTTCAAGTTGGTTCTTAACTTTTTCCACAATGTCCTCCAAAAATACCCCACAAATTTAGTATCTCTTTCAGAAACTATACTCCTTGGAAGTCCATGTAGTCTTACCACCTCTTTGAAAAACAAGTCTACAATATGGACAGCATCATGAGTTTTGTGGCATGGAATGAAATGTTCCATTTTGGAGAACCTATCAACCACCACGAATACTGAGTCATTACCCCTTTGTGTCCTTGGAAATCCAAGAACAAAATCCATACTTATGTCCTCCCATGGCCTTGATGGAACAGGTAATGGCTGATATAGGCCAGTATTGTGACTAAACCCCTTGGCAACTTGACAAATCTGGCAACTCTGTACAAACTTCTTCACATCCTGTGAAATTTGAGGCCAAAAATAATGTTCTCTAAGAATGGCAATGGTCTTATCTCGACCAAAATGTCCTGCCATCCCTCCACTGTGTTTCTCCTTAATCAGATTTTCCCTCATGGAACTCCTTGGAATGCACAACTACCCTTGAACAACATGCCATCCTGAATCAAATAGTCTAACCACTTGGTTCTATCTACAACAACAGGTTCTTTACAAGCTTTCCATGCTCCAAAAAAATCAAGATCCTCAGGGTACAAATTCTTGAGTTCATCAAACCCAACTACTTCAACCTGCATTACTATAAGCAACAACTATCTCCTACTTAGTGCATCTGCAACCCTGTTAGATTTTCCACTTCTATGCTTCAACACCAATGTATAACTCTGCAAGAACTCTACCCACTTCATATGCCTCTGATTCAATTTACCTTGGCTATTTAGGTACCGTAATGCTTGATGATCAGTATACAAAACAAATTCCTTTGGAAATAAATAATGCCTCCATTTCTTTAAGGCTTGAACTATTGCATAGAACTCTTGATCATAAACAAAATACTTCTTCTTTGCATCATCCAATTTTTCACTAAAATATGCATTAGGCTTACCTTCTTGGCTTAATATAGCCCCAATAGCACTACCACTAGCATCACAATCCACCTGGAAAACCTTTCTAAAATCTAGAAGTGCCAACACAGGTTGTTCTGTTACCTTCTTCTTCAGCAATTCAAAACTTCTCGCAGCTTCTGCAGTCCATTTGAACTCTTTTCTATCCCCTCTTATTGTATCAGTTAGGGGTGCACATATGCCACTAAAATTCTTAATAAACTTCCTGTAAAAACTAGCAAGACCATGAAATGATCTTACCTCAGTAGAAAACCTTGGAGTAGGCCATTCCAAGATGGCTTTTACCTTCTCTGGATCCATTTTGAGACCTTCAGGTGATATAACAAACCCCAAATAGACTAACTCCCTTTTTGCAAAGATACACTTCTTCAGATTAATTAATAGTTTCTCTTCCCGTAGCCTTTCAAGGACACTACGAATATGCAGTAAATGTTCTTCCAAAGTCTTGCTGAAAATTAAAATATCATCCAAATAAACAATAACAAATTTTCCCAAGAACTTCTTAAGTACCTCATTCATGAGCCACATGAAGGTGCTTAGGGCGTTCCTCAATCCAAAGGGCATGACTAACCACTCATAAAGACCCTCCTTGGTCTTGAAGGCTATTTTCCACTCATCTCCTTCTTGAATCCGTATCTGATGATAGCCACTCTTGAGATCTATCTTTGTGAAGTACTGAGCTCCACTCAAGCAGTTCATAAGATCATCCATCCTTGGCAAAGGAATCTGGTACTTGATGGTTATCCTATTTATAGCTCGAGAATTTGTACACATCCTCCACTCTCCATCCTTCTTTGGTGTGAGTACTGTAGGTACTGCACATGGACTCAGGCTCTCTCGAATCAAGACCTTCCTCAACAGCTCTTGAACCTGTCTATTTAGATCCTCTATTTCAGCAGGAGTCATCCTATGAGCAGCCTTATTAGGCAAACTAGCTCCTGGAATCAAATCTATCTGATGACTGATTTGCCTTACTGGTGGCAATCCATCTGGAACATTATCAGAGATAATATCTCCAAATTCCCCTAATAAATCTGAAACTTCAAGTGGTATTTCACTACTACCTTCTTTATATTTCCTAGGAATCAAAGCATAGCACATATGTTGATGTTTCATGCCATCTAAAAACTTCCTTTCATCAACAAGACAAATCCTAGCACTGCTACATACCTTTTCACCTTCCTTTTTCATGGGCTTCAATTTGTGGCGAACTCCATCCTTTGTCAGAGAGTATGTGTTTGCATGTCCATCATGTATTGCATGTCTATCAAACTGCCATGGTCTACCCAACAATAGATGGCAAACATCCTTCGAAATAACATCATAGAGAACTTCATCATGGTAACTCCCAATTTTGAATTTCACTAAACATTGTTCACTTACCAGGACCTTATGATCATCTTTTACCCAAGCAATCCGATAGGGCTAGGGATGTTTCTCCCTCTTGAGCTTCAGCTTAGAGACCATCTCTTCTGATACCAAGTTATCAGTGCTACCACCATCAATGATCACGTCACAACATTTATCCTCACACTTGCATCTAGTACGAAACAGACTCCTCCGTTGTCCTGGTTCAATCTCACCACTTAGTAGGACTCTTTTATTTACCAAGGTCTCTCCTCTTTTTGCATCTTCTAAATGTGATGATTGTGCATCTTCATCCACATGAGCAACCCTAGCTTGGCCCTCAGTTCTCCTATATGTCCTTCCTTGTCGTTGAGGGTATTCGAAGGCACAGTGACCTTCTTCATTGCAATGGAAATAGGTACCACGAAAGCTACCTCTTCCTTGTCCATGTCCTCTACCTCTTCCTCTCTGATTTCCAAAGTCTTGATCATGGAAGCGGTTGAAAACCTCATTCCTCTGGTTCCTGCTAGTACCCACATCTTCATTTTTCTTTTGGGTTTCATTGCAGCCTCCAGATGATCTACTGCTTCCCCTTCCTCCTTGATCACGCCCTCTTTATCTTCTTTCAAACCTTTTATTAAGCTTCTCTTCAACTCGTAGGGAAAATTGGTATGCCTCTTCAACGCTGGTCATTCTTACCAGACTTAATTCCTCCTGGATGCTAGGTCGCAACCCACTGATATAATGAGCAACCTTCTCCTTATTTGCTTCTGCATGCCCCGCTCTAATCAAGAGTTGGTAAAATCCCTCTATATATTCTTGGATTGATCTTCCTCCTTGCTTTAACCCATGCATCTTCTTAAAAAAATCAAGCTCGTAGTCCATAGGAATGAACTGCTTCTTCAATTTGTCCACCATGCGATCCCAGCTTGTGATCTTCTCCTTTCCTCTTCTGTTTCTTTCCAATTGGACCTCCTGCCACCAGATTTTGGCATGGCCTTTCAGTTTGGCCTTTGCAAAATTAACCCTATCTGGGTCCCTAATATCCTCATACTCAAAGTATTCTTCTAGTTCATTGATCCAATCGATCAACTCATCTGGTTTTAGATTTCCTGAAAAATACACCCACTTCAATTGTAGGTCTTTTTCCAAACTTAGTAATGGCCCTAAAAAGTCTTTCCTCTGCATGATTTAGAACTTCCCCGTCAAATTCCCCTTCTGGTCCAATTTCATCTTCTTCGTTGTCATCTTCACTCTCATCACCTGTGGCCACAATTGTTCCTATACGGAGCTCCTCCTGCAATGCTTGTACCTACCTTTGGAGGGCTCTAACCTCCTTAGGATTAATAGCTCTGGCCCTTCTGCCACACTCTCTTCATGGAGGCATCTTCTTACCTCAAACCCACAACCACATAGTCCTGGTGCAAACTGCCTCACAGTCGACACTCTGTTTACACACTCAGAAAAACCAGCTCTGATACCACTTGATGGGGACACAACCCAAGAACAGAATGGACACAATAGAAAAAGGGAAATTGTATTAATTGAAAAATAAGCTAGTACATTCAGTACAGAGAAAATAAACTTTAAAACATGCCCTAAGGGCTTACAATAGCATAAATGTGGAGATAATTTCTCCTTTCAGTACCTCCTCTCAAACTCCACTCCGAACTGCCTTTCAGTTGCTCTAAATTACAATTACATTCATCTGGTCAATTCACACCTTCTAGTTCACCAAAATGATGGCCCAATTACATGCTCCTATTTTTTCGAGATTTTCTAGCACACTGATAGTGGAACTGTGAGAGTTGGAACCTTTATTTGACCCAAATGGGTGTCCAAAAATGAAAACACATGAAACAAAAACTAAGTCTAAGTACATTTTTTTGGGTGACACAAGATTGCCCTTATACCTCTGGATGCTCTTGCATCAATATATATATATATATATATATATATATATGAAAATAAAAATAAATAAATATACATATATATACACATGTGTGTGTGTGTGTGTGTGTGTGTGTGAGAGAGAGAGAGAGAGAGAGAGAGAGAGAGAGAGAGAGAGAGAGAGAGAGAGCATACAATAAATAAACAAAAGCAAATGCCAAACCCAAATAGAGAGAAATTGAATGATAAGTAAAAATAAAAATAAAAAATAAAACAAGTGAAAGATACACAAGTACGAAAGAGAGACAATAAAAGAAAAGGGGTTAAACATTCAACAATTAATCACTTACTTGAGGTCCATAAGTACCATATGAAAAATTAAATATTCAAGCATTCACTTGTTTTTCTTATCCTACTGTCACTTGATCTCTATTGTACTGATAAAAAAATTACTCTCTTAAAAATAAAATACTTTTAATAATATCAGATTTCCACAATCCAGTACTAATGATGATTTTGCTTCTAGATTTGATTGTATATGTTTTTTCATCATCAACGTTTCAAATCACACTCTATGATCCATCATTAGGATGGGAGAAGGATGTAAGATGTATGTAGACCAGACAAGCCAAGTAGAATAAAAAGGAGAGAAGGGAGAAGGAGAACACACCTTGGAGAAGAAAAAGAAAGAGATGAGAATAAATATTAAAAAACCCTCTAAACTAGTAATTAGAATAAGAGAAGAATAAAATGTAAGAGAGAAAGAGAGAAAGGATACCACTAATAGGGTTAAATGAAAAATTATAGAACAAAACGAATGAACAAACAAATGAAAAAAAGAAGGCGGGGTGGGGGGGGGGGGGGGGGGGGGAGGTGGAGGGGAATGAAATATAGAAATATAATACATGTGTGTGTGTGTGTACACACACACACACACACACACACACACACACATGTATATACATACATACATACATACATACATACATACATATATATATATATATATATGTGTGTGTGTGTGTGTGTGTGTGTGTGTATGTATGTATATATACATATATATATATATGTATGTATATATAGATACATATATATATATATATATACATACATATATATACACATATATCTACATATATACATATATGTATATATATATGTGTATGTATATATAGATATATATATGTATATGTATATGTATATATATACATATATATATTATGTATACGTGTATATATACATATATATATTATGTATACGTATATATATATATATATATATAGAGAGAGAGAGAGAGAGAGAGAGAGAGAGACCAATGACAAATAAAGATAACTATAACTACACCTATATACCTAAGTGCTAAATCTATTTAAAAAATTACCTAACAAGAAAGAAAATAAGGGAGGTTATGCAATTATATCAATGCAAAAACTAAATGACAAATATATGTGTGTGTGTGAATATGTTATATATTACTATATCACATATTATAACATGTATTTGTGAAAATGAAAGATATAACAAGCGTTATATGCAAAAGAATGAAAGAGAAACAAAAGAAGAAAGAGGGGACACAACACAAAGAAAATCTATAAAGGAAAAGATATATATATATATATATATATATATATATATATATATATATATATATATATATATATATATATATATATATATACATATATATTTATAAAAATAAAAATAAAAATAAAAATATACAAATGTGAGAATATACACATGTATGTGTGTGTGTGTGTGTCTATATATATATGAGAGTGACTACAATAAATAAACAAAAACAAATGCCAAACCCAGATCGAAAGAAATTAAATGATAAGTAAAAATAAAAATAATAAATAAAACAAGTGAAAGATACACAAGTATGAAAGAGAGACAATAAAAGAAAAGGGGTTAAACATTCAACAATGAATCACTTACTTGAGGTCCATAAGTACCATTTGAACAATTAAACTTTCAAGAATTCACTTGTTTTTCTTATCCTACTATTACTCAAACTTTATTGTATTGATAAAAAAATTACTATCTTAAACATAACACACTTTTGATAATATAATATTTTGACAATCCATTACTAATGATGATTTTTCTTCTGCATTTGATTGTGTATTTCTTTTTATCATCAACGTTTTGGATCACACTTTGTGATCCATCATCAGGATGCGAGAAGGATGTAAGATGTATGCAGACCAGCCAAGCCAAGTAGAATAAAAAGGAGAGAAGGGAGAAGGAGCAAACACCTCAGAGAAGAAAATGAAAGAGATGAGAATAAATATTAAAAAACCTTTAAACTATTAATTAGAATAAGAGAAGAATAAAATGTAAGAGAGAAAGAAAGAAAGGATACCACTAAGAGGGTTAAATGAAATAGCTAGAGAATAAAAGGAATGAACAAACAAATGAAAAAAGGGGGGGTGCGGGGAACAAAATATAGAAATATAATAGATGTGTGTGTGTGTGTGTGTGTGTGTGTGTGTGTGTGTGTGTGTGTGTGTGTGTGTGTGCACGTGCACACGCACACGTATATATGTGTATATATATATATATATATATATATATGTCTATATATATGTATATACACATATATATATATATATAGATATGTATATATATATACATATATATATATATATGTAGATATATGTATATGTATATATATTTGTTGGATAATGTTGTCCTTGATGTCACCCAAATGTCATATCAGTCATTAGTCTCAGGTTCACCGAGCTCAGACAGTCTGCAATGCAATCTACAGTGCCAACCGAGCTCACTCGATCATCGAAGGAAATGTGGAAGACAGTGTTAATCGAACTAACTCGGTCAACAAAGGAAAGGTGAAAGACAGTGTTCAGCGAGCTCACTCGGTCAACGAAGGAAATGTGGAAGTCAGTGTTAACCGAGCTTCACTCTATCTCCAAAGGGTAGTTTCCACCGAGCTCACTCGGTCATCAAAGGAATCATGGAGAAGTTAGTGTTAACCGAGCTTCACTCGGTCTCCAAAGCGTAGTTTCCACCGAGCTCACTCGGTTATCTCAGGAAACTCAGTACTTACCAAGTTCTCTCGGCGATTGAAGGATTGTCATGAAGTTTGTTGTATTAACCGTGCTCAGTTAGTTAACACAAGAATTATTTTTTGAACAAAGTTCACCGTGCAAGGTCGGCCAGTATAGGGATTTGCTAATTAATTACTTCTAGCTGACTATTGTAATTATTTGTTTAGTCAGTGATTTGAGCCGACTAAGATAATTTGAAAGGTATATATGGTCATTCAAGTTATGAATTAAAAAGTGTGTGTGATTGTGAAAAATAAGTTATGAAAGCAAATCATAGTATGAAAAGGCGAATGATGAGAAAAGTATGATGAAGGATCAGATGTGTTGAAGGAGCTATAAAGTTGTATTTGATCAGTAAGGATCCAGTCAAGCATAACAGAGATCTGCAATCAACAAAGATAAGTTGCACATTATATTAGGTCACTTCATTGTTGCTTTCTAACCATTGTAACAATGAATTCAAAATCTCTTAATAGAGTTGGTTTAACAGCCATTCAACAAATCCTCTAATAAGGTGACAGTTCAGTTGAATTGTTCTAAAGACCTCTAGCAAGGCCACTCCTAACAGGGTGATTAAATCCTTTAACAAGGTCAAACCTAACAGTGTGTTTTTGTAACCTTTAACAGGGTTGGCTCCTAACAGGGCTCACTTCAAAAGAGTGAAAAATACTATTTAGTTACATTGGTGGTTTTTCCCATATTGGGTTTCCACGTTAAAATTGGTGTCTCTTGTGTTCTTGATTGCTAAATTACTTTGTGCATGATAACATATCAGTTCTTAATATTTATCATTTGCTGCATTATCAAGTTTCATCATTTCATATTAATCAGATCAAGGGTATATTCAAACATCTTAGGGACTATGAAAAGTTTTGTAGTAACTGATTCACCCCCTCCCCCTCTCAGTTACTCTATTCTCATTTCCAACAATTGGCATCAGAGCTTTTGGTGCTTGCAAGAAGAGATTTCAAGGATCTAAGCCAAAGATCAAGATGTCTTACAAAAGAGAAATTCCAAAACTCAACAGAGATAACTTCTTCGCATGGCAAGGATTGATGAGACTTCATCTGGCTATTGTTGGTGATACTGGACTAAAATACCTTGAAGATAAATATGAAGAACCTCCTGGCACATTGTCTATCAATGACATTGCTGAAAAGAAGACTCACAACAATATGATGATATACATAGCATCCACTCTCAGTTATGAAGAATTTGATGACATTAAGGACTACAAAACTACCTTTGAGATGTGGAACAAGCTAAAAGAGATCTATGGAGGAGATGATAATGTGAGAAGAGAAAAAGCAGAAAGTCTAAGAGGACAATTTGATCAAATGAGGATGAGAGAAGATGAAAACATTGCAAAGTATGTTGAAAGAGTTAAAGCATGTGTGAGTGCAATCAGAGCATCTAGAGGTGATATCAAAGGAGAAATAGTTATAAGAAAAGTTCTTAGAACCCTGCTTCCCGTTTATACAATCAGAGTTTCTGCAATTCAGGAAAGAAGGTGTGAAGAAAATCATCAAATAAATCTTGAGGCCATAGTTGGAAGACTAACTACATTTGAACTAGATAACTTTGATAACTATGTTCCAGCCTCCAAGAACATTGAATCAGCATTTCAAGCCAAGCTCTCACTCAAGGAGAAAAGTGAAAATGAATCAAGCCAAAGTTCAGACAGTGACCTCGAAGTGATTGAAGCTCTACTAGCAAAAAAATATTCTAGAGGCAGAGGAAAATACAAAGGTAAAGTTCCTCTAATCTATTTTTCTTGTGAAGAAATTGGTCATATTGCAGCAAGGTGTCCAAACAAGCAAAGCAATGATGAAAAGAAAGATTACAAATGGAATGGCAAGAAAGACTTCAAATCATCCAAGAACAAAGGTAAGAAATCATGCTTCATGGCTGAAAATTCTAAAGATTTTGATAATAGTGAGGATGAAATTGTTTATATTGCTGTTAAAGATGATTCTGACAGTGATGAGGAAGATAAAATGGCATTTGTTTCTCATATAAGTAAGAAGGATACATGGATTATAGATAGTGGTTGCTCACATCATATGACTAGTGATAAAACTAAGTTTGATCAGTTTGAAGACTATGATGGTGGCAGTGTAAGGTTTGGTAATAATGAACCTTGTTTCATAAAAGGAAGAGGAAGAATCTGTCTAACCAAAGAAATTGTATGTAATAATGCCTATTGGGTTGAAGGTCTTAAACATAATTTGCTAAGTGTGGCACAGTTACTCAATACTAGATTCAAGGTGGAATTCATGCATGGAAAGGCAAGACTGTTGAATGAGCAAGGAAAGCTGATAGGATCTGGCACCCAAACTAAAGGTAACTTGTTTTATCTAGAACTTGGTGAATGCTCATGTTTTATTGCTCAAATTGAAGAAAGTTGGTTATGGCATAAAAGGTTGTGTCATGTCAATTTTGATAACCTGGTAAAAATAAGCAAATTCAAGAAAGTAAGAGGCATTCCTAACATTAAGAAACCTGAGGTTGGTCTATGCAAGAATTGTCAGATTGGTAAAATGGGAAAGACTAGTTTTAAAAGTAAGAACTATCAGTCTGAAGATATATTAAAAATTGTGCATACTGATTTATGTGGACACATTGGAATAGAAAGGTATACTGGAGAAAATGTTTTCATTCTTTTTGTTGATGACTACTCAAGAATGATGACTGTCATGTATCTAAGGAATAAATCAGAAGCATTTGAGAAATTCAAATGGTATTTGGCAAGAGTAGAAAAAGAAACAAGAAAAAGACTAAAATGCTTAAGGTCAGATAGAGGTGGTGAATTCATCTCACATGAATTCAACAACTTCTGCATTGAAAAAGGTATTAAAAGACAGGTCTCAGCACCAGGAACTCCTAAACAAAATGGAATAGTTGAAAGAAGAAATAGATCCATCATGGATTGTGCAAGAACCTTGATTATAGAAAAGAACATTGCTATCAAATACTGGAAGGAAGCCATCAGCACTATAGTTCATACCTTAAATTGAGTACAGTTGAAGAAGGACTCATTCAAAACTCCCTATGAATTATGGTATGGATAAAAACCCAATGTAAGTTATCTGAAAGTATTTGGAAGCAAATGTTATATTTTGAAAGAATCTAGAAAAGGAAAATTTGATGTAAAAGATGATGAATCCAAAGAGGTAGATCAAACATTGTATAGATCTATGATTGGAAAGTTGCAATACGTAGTTCATACCAAGCCAAATATTGCCCTTGCAGTTGGTATTGTTGCAAGATTTTCAGCAAAGCCAAGAGAAACTCACCTGATGACAATCAAAAGAATAATGAGATATTTGAAAAGAACTGAAGATTATGGCTTATGGTACAAATTTGGAGGTAATTTGGATTTGAAAGTGTTTACTGATGCTGATTGGGCAGGAAACCTTGATGATAGAAAAAGCACAAGTGGAGGAGCATTCTTTCTTGGAAAAAGATTGGTTTCTTTGACAAGCAAAAAGTAGAATTGTACATCCCAATCTACAACAGAGGTAGAGTATGTTGTTGCAGCAGTAAACTGTTCAAATATTGTTTGGTTTAAGCAGTTATTACAAGGAATGAAGATGGAAATCAAAGAACCAATTGTCATGTTCTGTGACAATACTAGTGCAATCAACATATCCAAGAATCCAGTGATGCATTCCAAGACCAAGCATATTGCAATAAAATATCATTTTGTTAGAGAATTGGTGCAAGACAAGGAGATCAGATTGGAATATGTCCATACAAAGGAACAAATTGCTGACATATTCACAAAGCCTCTACCTAATGATGCATTTTTGTATCTCAGAGGTAAGTTAGGGGTCATTCCCCTATCTGAAGTCCACTAAAAATAAGTTCTACTAATGCATCAATGCATAGAAGATTGAAGATCTATCTGTTGATGCAGTTTAATCAGAAATCATTGCATATGAATCAGTACTAAAGGTACATTACAATTCACTTAACTTCTATTGTCTTTGGCATGTGTTGTCAAAGAGGGAGAGATTTACTGTCATATCCTTCTAAAATTTGTGAGATTTGAAAAGCTTGCCATGAAGTCCCTTAACAGAGGGAGATTATTGAAGGAGGGAGAAGTCTGTTATCTTGTTGGACTTGTTTTCAAAATTTCATTCTGTTATGATATGTTGTGTTTCCATCAATGCCAAAGAGGGAGATTGTTGGATAATGTTGTCCTTGATGTCACCCAAATGTCATATCAGTCATTAGTCTCAAGTTCACCGAGCTCAAATAGTCTGCAATGCAATCTACAGTGCCAACTGAGCTCACTCGGTCATCAAAGGAAATGTGGAAGACAATGTTAACCGAACTAACTCGGTCAACAAAGGAAAGGTGAAAGATAGTGTTCACCGAGCTCACTTGATCAACGAAGGAAATGTGGAAGTTAGTGTTAACCGAGCTTCACTCGATCTCCAAAGGGTAGTTTCCATCGAGCTCACTCGGTCATCAAAGGAATCATGGAGAAGTTAGTGTTAACCGAGCTTCACTCAATCTCCAAAGCATAGTTTCCACCGAGCTCACTCAGTTATCTCAGGAAACTTAGTACTTACCAAGTTCTCCCAGCAATTGAAGGATTGTCACGAAGTTCATTGTATTAACCGAGCTCAGTCGGTTAACACAGGAATTATTTTCTGAACAAAGTTCACCGTCCAGGGTCGGCCTATATAGGGATTTGCTAATTAATTACTTCTAGCCAACTGTTGTAATTATTTGTTTAGTGAGTGATTTGAGCCGACTAAGATAATTTGAAAGGTATATATGGTCATTCAAGTTATGAATTAAAAAGTGTGTGTGATTGTGAAAAAGAAGTTATGAAAGCGAATCATAGTATGAAAAGGCGAATGATGAGCAAAGTATGATGAAGGATCAGATGTGTTGAAGGAGCTATAAAGTTGTATTTGATCAGTAAGGATCCATTCAAGCATAATAGAGATCTGCAATCAACAAAGATAAGTTGCACATTATATCAGGTCACTTCATTGTTGCTTTCTAACCATTGTAACAGTGAATTCAAAATCTCTTAACATAGTTGGTTTAATAGCCATTCAAAAAATCTTCTAACAAGGTGACAGTTCAGTTGAATTGTTCTAAAGACCTCTAGCAAGGCCACTCCTAACAGGGTGATTAAATCCTTTAACAGGGTCACACCTAACAGTGTGTTTTTGTAACCTTTAACAGGGTTGGCTCCTAACAGGGCTCACTTCAGAAGAGTGAAAAACAATATTTAGTTACATTGGTGGTTTTTCCCATATTGGGTTTCCACATTAAAATTTGTGTCTCTTGTTCCTTGATTGCTGAATTACTTTGTGCATGATAACATATCAGTTCTTAATATTTATCATTTGCTGCATTATCAAGTTTCAACATTTTATATTAATCAGATCAAAGGTATATTCAGACATCTTAGGGACTGTGGAAAGTTTTGTAGTAACTGATCACCCCCTCCCCCTCTTAGTTACTCTATTCTCATTTCCAACAATATTTGTATATCTACAAAGAGAGAGAGAGAGAGAGAGAGAGAGAGAGAGAGAGAACAAAACCAATGACAAATAAAAATAATGATAACTACACCTCTATACCTAGGTGCTAAATCTATTTAAAAAATTACCTAATGAGAAAGAAAATAAGGGAGGTTATGCAATTATATCAACGCAAAAACTAAATGATAAATATATGTGTGTGTGAATATGTTATATATTACTATATCACATATTATAACATGTATTTGTGAAAATGAAAGATATAACAAGCATTATATGCAAAAGAATGAAAAAGAAACAAAAGAAGAAAGAGGGGACACAAATAAAATCTATAAAGGAAAGGATATATATATATATATATATATATATATAAGAAAATAAAAATAAATAAATATACATATATATACAAAGGTGAGAATATACACTTGTATGTGTGTGTATACATACATACATACATACATATATATGAGACTGACTACAATAAATAAACAAAAACAAATGCCAAACCTAGATTGAGAGAAATTGAATGATAAGTAAAAATAAAAATAAAAAATAAAACAAGTGAAAGATACACAAGTATGAAAGAGAGACAATAAAAGAAAAGGGGTTAAAAATTCAATAATGAATCACTTACTTGTGGTCCATAAGTACCATTTGAACAATTAAACTTTCAAGCATTCACTTTTTTTTCTTATCCTACTGTTACTTAGTCTTTATTGTACTGATAAAAAAATTACTATCTTAAACATAACATATTTTTGATAATATCAGATTTCCACAATCCATTACTAATGATGATTCTGCTTCTGGATTTGATTGTGTATGTTTTTTCATCATCAATGTTTTGGATCACACTCTATGATCCATCATCAAGATGAGAGAAGGATGTAAGATGTATGCAGACTAGCCAAGCCAAGTAGAATAAAAAGGAGAGAAGGGAGAAGGAGCATGCATCTTAGAGAAGAAAAAGAAAGAGATGAGAATAAATATTAAAAAACCACTAAACTAGTAATTAGAATAAGAGAAGAATAAAGTGTAAGAGAGAAAGAGAGAAAGGATACCACTAAGAGGGTTAAATGAAATAGCTTGAGAACAAAACTAATGAAAAAACAAATGAAAAAAGGGGGGGCAAGGGGAAATATATATATATATATAGAGAGAGAGAGAGAGAGAGAGACCAATACCAATTACAAATAAAAATAACTATAATTACACCTATATACTTAAGTACTAAATCTATTTAAAAAATTACCTAACGAGAAAGAAAATAAGAGAGGTTATGCAATTATATCAACACAAAAACTAAATGACAAATATATGTGTGTGAATATGTTATATATTACTATATCACATATTATAACATTTATTTGTGAAAATTAAAGATATAACAAGTGTTATATGCAAAAGAATGAAAGAGAAACAAAAGAAGAAAGAGGGGACACAAAGAAAATCTATAAAGGAAAGGATATAATATATATAATAAAAATGAAAATAAAAATAAATAAATATACATATATATACAAATGTGAGAATATACACTTGTGTGTGTGTGTATACACACACACACACACACACACACACACACACACATGGGAGTGACTACAATAAATAAACAAAAACAAATGTGAAACCTAGATCAAGAGAAATTGAATGATAAGTAAATAAAATAAAATAAAATAAAACAAGTGAAAGATACACAAGTATGAAAGAGAGACAGTAAAAAAAAATGGGGACACAATAATAAGGAAAGGATATATATATATCACAGATGAGACAAAAGTTAAAGCATTATAAATATATCTATATTAATAATAAATATATTTAAACTTAACCAAATGCCAAACAAAATTTGCAAATAAAATTAAAAAATAAAATAGAAAAATAAAAATGAAAATAAAAGAAAATAATTGGACAAAATAAAAATGTAAGCATGCATATACACTCATATATATATATATATATATATATATATATATATATAATAATAATAATAAAAAATAATAGATATATATTATTTTTATATATTTATTATATATTGAGAGAAATTATTATATATATAATAAAATAAAATAATAACTAATAAATAAAAATAATAAATAAAAATGCAATAATAAAAATAATAAGACTAATAAAAAATAGCAGAACGAATACACAAAGAAAAGAACAAACCTCACACAGAAAGCTAGAGGCTAGAGATGCAAAAGTAGAAGAAGATAAAACAAGAGAGAGAGAAAACAAAACAAGAAATTAAAAAGGAAAAGGTGAGGGGAGGGGGGAAAAGGATGACCTTAGAAGGAATAAAGAGAAGGAATGACAAAGGATACATAAGACAAAGAAAAGCCAACTAAGCAAGAACACTAGACCATAAATAGGGAAGGGGCACAATCAATGATGTTGCCAGCAATTGAGCGAGTGAAGCAATGGTTGCCAAGAGGGGTTCAAGGTCCACCCATCGTCTCAGTTAAGGTTGATGGGATGGTGGTTAATTTCAATGGCTTCTTTGAGTTTCCTCTTGAAATAATTGTCCTCCTTGCAAAGGATTTGGGCTTGTTCCAAATAAATATGATGTTTGGTAGCAATGGAGTGCTTAACTAGAGTGGATTTGAGGACCCTATCATGCCTAATGTTTGCACTATGCCCATGGATTCTGGTACAAAAAGAATGACTAGTTTCTCCAATGTAGGGGGTGCCACATGAGCACTCAATTTTGTAAAATCCTAAGTCAAGAAATGAGTCTTTGGAGTCCTTGAGCTAGGGGACAAGATTAATTAACTTGGAAAGGGATTTGAAGGAAACATGAAGGCCCTTTTTTGTTAAGATTTTGGAAATCTTTTGGGAGATGCCATCCAAAAAAGGAATGGAAGCATCCTTTGATTGATCCCTGTCTTGTCATTGGCAACAACAATAATTAGCAAGCTCAGCCTAACCACTCTTCTTTGTGTTTACTCAACTGCTCTAATGTCAGTGAGGGGTCCTCCATATCTCTGCCTAATGGGGTGTCAACTTCTGTGACATCTCGCTTATCTCAATCCAAAGGAGTGTTTGTTGTGTCTTCATTTGATTTAGTCCTCTCACCTCGAGTCAAGAACCACATTTTTGACATGACTCCTTCTCCTCTTCCCTTCTCTCTCCCCATCCTCCCCTGGTTTCCCTTCTCTAATTAACTCAATGCCTCCTCCTATTAGACAGTGCATGATTAGGAAAACAAGTTAGTTGTTAAGTTGTCTAATGCCATCATAGACCCTCTTTCTTTAATTTTTTAAAATGGGGTCTTAATTTCTCTTGCTCCCCTCATGTCATCCCACACTTCCATTTCCTCATTGAGATTGAGAATTCTATTTGCTCTCTCTCAAATGATGTGGCATAAGTAGTTAGACAAGATTGTGCTATCACCCTAAGACATGCAAAACTGCTAAAACCCAACGTGCCTCATGGAGAAAAACTTGCCTTTAAAAGTCTAATTAAGGATAATGACATCATCATTACAAAAGCTGATAAAGGTAATGCTACCATCATCATGAATAGGCAAGATTATGTCTCTAATATGTTTGACTTGCTCTTAGACTCTAGTAGCTATAGAACTCTCTCTCACAATCCATGCCCCAAAATCTTGAAGAGAGTCAAAGCCTTGGTTTTTAATTCCTCTTGTGATGAGGCCAAAAAGAAAAAAATGGTTCTATCCAAAGAAGTGACCCCTCATATCTATGGGGTCCCTA